>JADDOH010000174.1:0-185838 GCA_016648135.1 Agrypnia vestita | reverse complement strand
CTACGCCAGCCATAAATAATATAAACGAAAGGGTTCAAAGTCCGTGGACACAAGATGATTAAATTTCATTTGTGTTATGTTTTGTAATATTTGTAAAATGCTTAATTTATTGTTGATTTTGTGAAAAAATATTTTTATTAGAAATATATAAATAATTTTGGAATTGCTATTTTAACTTGATAATTTCTACATTTTAAATTGCAAAGGGAGGGGGGTCACACAAATGTGACCACCTGTGACAAGAGGGAGGAAACCTGCAAATAACAATATTGTTATTTTCAGAATACGGCCGAATTTACGGGTTGGATTAGATTTAATAACACGTCCACAACATGTCGGACACGATTTACATCCCGCATCGTATCAATAATTTTTTAATATTTATTACGACGTGTTAACCAGATTGCGCGAACTTGTTTGCGGCCAAAGATTTACTAACAAGACATTTAAAATTCATTCCGTATTAATAACGCATTTGCCGCCGTATAGCGAACATTTTTATAAATGGATTTTCAAAAATAACGATTTTAAGATTTATTAGATTTTAAAACATTTTTTATATTTATGTTCTGGGAACACAATTACTAAATTTTTTCCACAGAGGGATAATCATTGAAAACGTTAGTAATGGACATTGTTAATTAGAGAATTATGCTTCTTTGCTTCTTATATATTTTTATAACTTACGCAATTCACCAAACAAGAATACATATTAACTAACTAACTTAACTAGCTTACCATCACGCCGTTTCCCCGTGGGGGTAGGCAGAGAGGATAGAGCGCCATACTCTTCTGTCCTGACATACAACTTTTGCTTCTTCTACATTCATACATGCAAACTCGACGGTTGTTTAGGCTTCTAACAGGACCATCTTCCAATATCTGGTTAATCTGGTCATGCCACATCTTCCGTGGTCACCCTGTCTTTCTGGCGCCGTCAATACTTGCATCATATATCTTTCTTACCATTCTTTCAAGAATACATATAAAATGGTGTATTGCGCTTTGATGCAGTCCCTTGAGATTTCGCATGGGTTGAGCAGGAATTTGGGTGACCCGTTGGGAAATCCTGAGGGGTCCTGCTCTGTGGTCCTGATGTACCCTTGATCATGCTGCCCTGCCTCGGTCTTTCTTTGTTTTCTTCTCTTTTTACATTCTTGTTAATTTTTATTATGTTTTCTATTGTTATTGTCCATGTTATTTTCACCACCATCTTTCTGTTTTGTATCTTGTTTTGTCAATTGTTACGTTGTTTCTCCTGAACCGGTGTCTTACCGGTGGTTCTAGCCCCTTCTGACACAAGTGCTACATGCTTTTATTTTGTTTTGTCCCTTTCCCTGGGTGTTGATTTATTTTGTCCCGTGCGATGTCTCCTCGGGTGTTCTTATATTATATTTTCTAGATTGTAGAGGATCTTATATTGTACTTGTATAACCCCTTTTAATAAATAAAGGCATTTTTCGCATGGGACATTTAAGGCTTTGCGCGACCGACTCGCCTGGTCTTCGTCCTTGCGTTTGCTGGGACGACAGGCCGGGCGGGGAAGACGCTTTAGCATAAATAATGCCAACCAGGCGGCGAACGTGCTGGGCCGATATGGACACTTCGGCGCAGGGTTTGTGGTGTCTCCTCCTCCAACCTCCAATGATGCAGTCCCTCTTACAGTACGGCATTATAAACCGAAACATCGCGCACCTTGTCATATCAATGGTATATCGGACATACATACATACGTTATCCAATTTCGAAATTGGAAAACGCGCCATCCCCGGATAGAGTGGAGGTCCGTTAGTTCGAATCACGGTAGCAGCTAAAAAAATTTTTAATTTCATTTTTCTGTATGTCATTTCTAATTAACAGAACTTTGTTCTGAAATCGCAGCTTCACCATACTATTGTGTTTTCTTTAATAATTATAAAATCTATATATTAATTACGATAAAAATGATGCGGTAAGTGGATGATTTCTGTAGTTTTTTTTAGAGTACTTTAAAAAGATTGATTTTTTTGAATTTTACAGATCACTTTAAAAATACATTTAGATATATTTTAATATGTAGAAATATTACATGCGTTATTTAATACGAAGATGATATTTATTGATTATAAATAACGAAATACCACATTTTCTTCAATCAAGTCTATTTTCACTCCTGGCTCCTGGCAAGTCATATCGAAATTGAATTTTGACGTATCGGCCGTTTGACAGGTGAAACATGGGTGAAACTACTGACGTAAGCGGTGTTTAGATATGCACCCAGATAAATCTTAATATCGTGAAACTACTGACGTAAGCGGTGTTTAGATATGCACCCAGATAAATCTTAATATCGTGAATATTAATTTTGAGGTTACATCTTTACCCACGTTACCTTATGTACTGTTTCTAGGTTAAGTTTTTGCGTTTTTTGAAGTCCAAAATCAAACGTGTTTCTAGGTTAAGACCAATTGCGTCTTTTGAGGTTCAAAATGTTTATAGCGCCGTTTTTGCGTAAGAGATGCTTCAAAGGCGCTTTAAAGGTGTGACATTTCGAAAAAAATGAGTTTTTAGGCTCTTCTTGAAGAGTTCCTGGTTCTCCGTAGATCCCAAAACTGGAGGCAGCTGATTCCACATAGCTGGGTCCGCAAAGCTGAAAGCACGTTCTGCAAATTTGGTGCCTCCAGGTTTCCTCGGTATTACCAGCCTGAAGAGTGCCTCCCATTTAGCTGACTGCAATGTGAGCCGTCTTCCAGTGATATTGTCTGGGATACGGAGGTCGATCAAATATTGTGGTGCTTTTCTTTGAAGACTTTTGTACATCATCAGAGAAAGTTTGAAATTTATTGGCTCCGGCAGGCGAAGCCAATGTAGCTGCTTCAGCATTGAGGATATCCGCGAGAATTTTGATGCCCTAAATATAAGCTTCGCCGCAGCATTCATCACTGACTGAAGTCTGTAGAGCTGAGTCCTAGGCTGTCCCGTATATATTGAGTTACAATAGTCCAGCCGCGAGATGACGGACGCACTAATCAGTGACTTTGCTGCGTCTGGGGGAAGGCATTTTCTTACAGACTTGATCTGTCTTAAACCATAGAAACTAGCGTTAATCTGATTTCTAAGGCTGAATAGAGTCATATTCTTTAAAAATGTCAAGTGAATTATATCATGCAGCAGGTAATTCACGCATATATATATACCACCGATTATTGAATGTACTGACTATCGGCCGTATTCTAGCTATTTATTTATATAAATTTTATATATAATATTTCAAATTTAATCCTACCTTTTTTCACATAACAAAATTTTTTAAGGATTTAAAAATAAAACATCGTTTCTAATATTTCGGTCTTTCAAACACTTATAACGAATTACATTTAAGTGATATGTAGACCTCTTTCCACTTAAGAAAGACAATCGAATTAGTATGTGTAGTAAGCTGCGCCGTGTGTTGGTGTTTACGTATACCCGTAAATACCAACACAATGAAACAACGTGAGTCGTACGCTCGGCTTGCACATACTAATTCGATTGTTTTTGTTTCTTAAAATATTTCAGTCTTAAAAAATCATCGTTTATAAACAAATCAATGTCCAACAAGTGCCATCACAGCGAAGAAGCACACTTCCAACAGCCAGCCCTTCTGATTTTGTATATATGTTGCTAGGCTGGTGTTAACCGCGTGGATGTTGTAACTTTGATATATTTTGGCTTATATTTTCGAAAATATCCAATAAATACTTAATTTATTTTTACATTAATGTAAAAAATAACTACCCTTAATGATTAAACTTCTCAAATTTTATGTTATTTATGTGATTATTTTTAATTATTTATTCAAAGTTTTCATACAATGCGTATCGCGGCACACTACCGCCATCCATGAAAATAAATAAAACATTTAATTGACCAAACACAATTCTATAGATATACGGTACCTACTTAGTGCGGCAAAATTCAATTTATATATTAATTACGCTAAAATAATGATGCTGTTGTTAGTGGATGATTTCACAGGGAGGTAGGTATCAGAGGGGGTCACGGTTCGTGTAGTATGTTAGGGCATTACTTGTTGGCTGCCATTTTTGTGTCCTTTATATAGGTGTGGTGGGGAAAACGACGATTAATTCCGTTTTCCAAATGTTTGAGTTAGAGCACAGGTTGTTGGTGTGCAGGCATTAGTCCGCCTCATATCGTCTTGCGGAGTCCCGATCCCTGTTATGGTGCGAGGCGCGGTACCCTCTGAGATATTTTATTCTTGACGTGCAAGCCCTGTAGGTTGTGTGCGATTCAGGAATATCCCGCAGTATATTTACTGTAAAGTGGCCAAGGCGGTGACGAATAACGTCCCTGTATAGAAGCAGGCATGAATATATACTGACCGTACAGCATGATATTGTACGTGGGTGATTTGAGAATTTGTGGTACCATCATATACAGGGTTATTTGTAAAACATTAATAACCTCGCAGGACTATATTCCTGCCTTGATTATGAGTCGAAAATGTTCAAGCTATTATGACCTAATATCAATAGTTAAGGAGATATGCGACATCAAAGTTTGCATTTTTTTCAATATTTCTCACTTATTTTTTGTAAAACGTTGGACTATCATTACAGTAACTCATATCGATTACGAAAGATTCATTCGTTTCAATACAAGTTAAATAAAATGATAAAAACCCTGAAAAAATCCAATTGGAATGTTTCTAATTGGAATTTGAAGGTTTTTATTTTTTATTTGACTTGTATTAAAGGAAATGAATTTTTCATATTCGATATAAGTTACTGTAATGATAGTCCAACGTTTTACAAAAAATAAGTCAGAATTATTGAAAAAAAAATGCAAACTTTGATGTCGCATATCTCATTAATTATTGATATTAGGTCATAATTGCTTGAACATTTCCGACTCATAATCAAGGCAAGAATATAGTCCTGCGAGGTTATTAATGTTTTACAAATAACCCTATATATGTAACAAACCATTATTTTATATGAAAATTTTCTTTGCAATATTTTGCCACGAGCCGAAGATCGTGTGGCGCATACGATGGCCAGAGCGCAGGAGCGCGACATCTCGCGCCGAGTGGCGCCACTAACCGCCACGCACCGTACCAGCAACCGCGCGACACTCGCGCCGGAGGGCGACACAACCCGGCACGGACCAGCGGGAGGTTCTACAAGTTGAAGATCTACCCACTAGCGAAGGAAAAACTACATTTCAAAATGAAGACTACAATACACACACGTTCACTACACTACACTACAATTGTAGTAAAAACTACATGAAGTGAAGTAATTGTAGTACTACGAAATGAAATGAAGTAATCGAGAAAAATAAAGAACGAGAAAAATATTTAAGATAAATGACGACATTTTCTCCGAAGTAACAAAAAAAAAAAGGTCACCAACCAGATTTCTTCATTCGATTCCAAAAAATTTTCAAACCATGGGGAGGGGGGGGGTTGTTACAGTTTCCAGAGATTTCTTCATTTATCTACATCAACTTCCCAAAAATTTCACGTAAAAAATGTTCTATTTAAAGTATGTTTCTCATAATTTCGATAACTTTGAAGAGTGTGTTCTTTGTAGTGTTCGCTTTGAAATGAAGTGTACTATTTGAAGTATATACTTTCAATAACTTTAAAGTGTTTGTAGTTTGTAGTGTGCACTACACTTCATAACGTGAGAAGTTTGCACTTCAATGTAATGTAGTACTACATTGAGTACAGAGCAGACCCATCACTACTACCCACAGCGGGACGGGAACACATTCTCCTTCCACCAGCGGCACGGTTGACGGCTCCGGCGCACGCTCGTCCTGATCGGCTAAACACTTTACCCGGGAATGCGCTTCACAGCGAATCACACAAGTCTTAGAACCTGAACCGGGAAGTCTTACACCAGGGTGAGCACCAATGAAATATACTCTGGCGGCTATTGTTCCGCTCAGGCCCATCTGGACCTGGTACTGACGATAGTTGGGCCGAGTGGAATCTGTGGCGGTTGCACAGACAGACGCGCGGATCCACCGCAGAATACACAATATATATATATCACACCGTCTATTTGGCGACCAACATGGGTGAATATGCATCTAAAGTGGCGACCACCGACATTTGGCGACCGGTATACGGTCGTCACTTTATTTTCTGAAATTTTTACACAGTTCAATAATAGATATCGTTACAAGCAACTTGGCAAAATTTGTCCAGGTCGCCAAATTTGTGTGCAAGTGCATGGTTTTGAATATACCAGTTCCGGGGTCTGCCGCTACGCCGGTAGGCGCTAGGTGATATTCACGTCCTCGTATACTGTATTTCATACCTAGCCCTTAGAGGCGTCCGGGAAGGACGTATTCTGCATTTCAAAACTAGCCTTTAAGGGCGTCCGGGAATGACGTATTCTGCATTTCAAAACTAGCCCTTAGTGGCGACCGGGAACAACGTTGCCGATTTGTTTATGAAATTTTACTCCCATTGAAGGAATGCGGCGTCTGCGAGTTATTTGCGACGTTGCCGTTTATGTTTGCTTCACACCTGCGTGTGATTCTGTTACATATTTCGATCGCTTTGATTTTGTGTTTTGTAATTTAGTTATATTCAAACGTATACCGAGTGTTGACGTCCGCGCGGGCTGGAGAGCATTTTGCGACCGGCCGTATTTGGTGTCCTATCTATTGTGATATTGTGTGAATTACTACCGATATATTTGCGTGAATTATTATCGATAAAATGAAACGGAGCAAAAGAATTGAAAGAATAAAGGAACTTGTTCTTTTCAGCAGTAAGTATCCACATATAAATTTGATATATATGTACTGCTGTATATTTATGTACTGTTATTATTTATTGATTTAGATTTCTTTACAAATTTATAAAGGAGAATTTTAAATATTTATTGTAATGATAGGACTCATAACTTTTTAAAAAGTATCTTTCTCGCAATAGTCGGCTTCTTTAGTAAGATTTAGTTTTATGTTTACTAAATATAGTAAAAATTACATATATCTACATAATACATTAAAATCACCCCCCATCCAGTTGCCGTGCTCTGAAAGATTATACATGATTTTATGTATTTATATTTATGTATAGTGGTAATTTATTTTACAAAATAATAATCAGCTTTTTTTTAATCCTACGGCGTGATTTAAAAGCACGGCGTAGGCTGACAAATTTGATATTTCCTCTCGATGCGATTATTAACATGGCTTACCTTTTTCTGTTTTAATTGTAGATAATACTGTAAATAATGACGAAGATGGAATCTTCACAACTGAAGAACACTCCCTAGTAAACGAGGTAAATAGGTGTATAATACTATCTTCTACCATATTTTAAATATTATTATCTTTCGTGTTAAACAAGGATATAATATTATATTATTATCTGTAGATATTTAACGCTGTTTTCTATTTTAGCCATATCAAGATTACTCTTCGGAGTCATACCAACCCTCAAACGCAGAATCCAGATACTCTGAAGAGGTACGCGCTTTAAATTAAATGTTGATTTTGATATATTTTTTTTATAATCAAATATAATTTTACTAACATACTTTCTTCTTTGAAATTTCTACAGTTTTCTTGTTTATAGGACTTCACTTACTCTGAAGATGACGATGGAGAGACGACTATACATAAGAACGTTTGTGATTTTGTGCCCAAATCTACACAGATTTCAAATGTTTTCAACAGTGAGATGGGTGAAACAGAAGCTAGCTCACGAATTAATTTTATTCATGGGTGTACTATTAAAAATAATGAAAATTTAGACATGAATGTTTTATCAGGAACTAACCCAAGTATTTCGTTTCCACAAAATTTTAACGTATTGACCGAATCCAAGAAGAAAGCCGATCAAAAAATAACTAAAAAAAGAGTTCGACTGCCAGACTTCTGTTTTTATTGTGAGAAGGACGTACATAATTTTTCAAGGCATGTTTTCAGAAACCACGAGATAGAGTGCGAAGTTCAAAAAATCTTATCAACACAAAAAAATACCAAGGAAAGAAAAGTTTTACATACCAAATTACGTAAAAAGGGAAATTATATACAAAATAGCCAGGAATGTGTAAAACCCATGAAAAGAAGTCATAATTCTTTATCTAATGATTGTTTGCCATGTCCGAAATGCTTGGGATTTTACTCAAGAAAACAACTATGGAAACATCGAAAAGTTTGCGATAATAATGCTGACAAGTTCACCCAGGCCGATGCTCAAAATGTTTTAATCAGGAACTTAAAAATTGATGCTAAACTAAAAGAATTAGTATTTCCTCGTATGAGAGCAGATTGGATATCTTTGATTTCTAAAAAAGACAGCCTGATTTGCGCTTTTGGTTCGCAGTATTTAAAAATTCACAGAGAGAAACATTTTATTAACGTGGTTTCTCGAAAAATGAGAGAACTCGGTAAACTACTTCTTGAAATAAGAAAAATCGAACCCAGGGTAGTAGATTTGTTCTCCGCATTAAAACCCCAGTATTATGAAGCTCTAGTAACTGCCACAAAAAATTGTGCAAAATACAATGAAAATGAAGAAAAATACTTGAGCCCGACATTTGCAATGAATATTAGTACATCTATAAAGCAATGTTGCAATTTAGCAATTATGCAAACGTTAAAATTAGAAAGAGGAATTGAGATCGCTAACATTGAAGCTGAGCTGAAAACTTTAATACAAATAATTGAAGCAAATTGGAAGTTTGATGTGTCTTCCCAGGCAGCAGATGATTTGAATCTGAGGAAATGGAATAAAATCACCATAGTTCCTCTTGCGAGTGACCTCAAGCTATTAAAGGACCATCTTAGCAATACTGCGAAAAAAGCAGTAAGTAAATTATTGGAAAATGAATATGATGTAATGTCTTACATAGATTTATTGGAAACAATATACTGTCGAGTTCTGCTTTTAAACCGACGTCGTCCAGGAGAATTACAACGTCTACTATTGGATACTTATATGAGTGCCGAAAGTTGTCAAAATAAGTACGAAGAGTTTGACAGAGTTACTTCAGCAACTGAAAAAATTCTTATTAAATCATTAAAACGCATTGTGATACGTGGTAAAAGAGGAAGAGGTGTTCCCGTTTTATTTACATCAAATGTACAAAATGACATCATAATTCTTAATGAATTAAGATGTAAATATGTCGAAAAAAATAATGTATATCTATTTGCCAAACCGAATGGTAATACTACGGTTTGTGGTTACAAGGTAGTAGAAAAACATGCCAAACTCTGTAGGGCTAAGAATCCAAAGGCAATTTCATCAATCAGATTACGAAAACATCTTGCGACATTAACGCAAATTTTCAATATGACTGAAAACGACGTTGAACAGCTGGCTAACTTTATGGGCCATACTAGTGGAATCCATAGGAAATCTTACAGATTGCCCGATTACATTTTTCAAACGGCGAAAATTTCTAAGTTGCTCCTCTTGATGGAAGATGGAAAGGCAGATGCTTACAAGGGTAAAAGTCTCGATGAAATAGATTTCAATTTAGATGACGAGATTGTAGGTGAAAACATAGAGGTTGATGATGTTATTGAGTACGAACCTAATAAAAATATTGAAATCAATGTTCGATCGGAACTTACCACATCAAATGCATCACAGTCACATCAAAGTGTTTTAAATCCTAATCAGACATTCAGAAGCAGTCAAACTGTTGGAAGAAATATGAAAAAGCGGAATTTGGTGCCGTGGACTCCTGAACAAAAGAAAATTGTTTCACAATTTTTCAAAACACATATCGATAAATGTAAACCACCAAAAAAACATGAATGTGATTTTTTAAAGGCGCAGCATCCAGATCTATTGTCTAATAAAGAATGGCTTAAGATAAAAGTGTTTATACAAAACACATATTCCAAAAAATGACCTGATTTTTTTAATGCAGTCGATTTATGTTTTTATAGGTCACATCGTATTCTTCGTGAGTGAACTTTTTGTTTTAATTAATGTTCTTAAAATTTTATAATTTGTCTTAACTAATGTTTACATCGTAATGCATGTAAGCATGCTTACTTAGAGATGGGATTAATATCATTTCATCTTTTGAACTTTGTTTGTAATAAAAGATTTGTAAAATTTAATATCTTTTGATTGTTCTCCCTTTGAATTGACCAACATAGAGCCGGTCATATCTAACTGTTTTACAGCAATAGTTAATTTAAAAGCAAATATTTTTGCATTTTCCACCAATCAAACAATCCGTTTTCGAAAAAGTATATGCTTTAAACTAAACCAAATTGATACAACTGGCCTCTTATATATTAAATAATAATCGAATATCTCAAATCATTTATGATTTTTAAAATAAGAAATAAAAAAATTAAATTAAATATACAAAGAAAATAAACACAAGAGAAAATAAATATATGTATAAAAATAAAAATAAATATTAAGAAAAAAAATTCTTCGGAACCTATTACCTACTACATGCAGAGGACATGATCTAATGGCATTAATAAGTATACCCTCATTAAAGAGTTGTTGGTACAAATTTGCTAGTCAACCCGAAAATATAGTATAATAATAATAATAATATAATAGTATAATAATAATAACAACAAAAAAATATTATCAATATTTATTTTCAAAAAGATAGAAACTTTTACACATACCTACAGAATTATCGATGACAAATATATCTAAATACAAAGTCAAAGTAGAGCATTTAAACTACTAGAAGAGTTGGTTCATTAAGAAACTGCATTTCTTACCGCAAAAACAAGCACTGATAACTTGAGACACTAGGCCTGCTAGATATCTAATAACGTTTTGGCGATTTTATCGGTCTGGTTGGTTAGTTAAAGTATCATTTATGCATTTGATATAAGCGCCCTTATAACATTGGATAAAACCCTGACTTGGAAACACATATCTGGATATAAACTAACGTTTGGTATAACATTGACTGATAAAGACAAAGCAGTTGAGTAATGATGAGAATAAAAAGATATAAATTTACATAGGAACACCTCTAAAGAATGGTTTGTTTTATCTTTGTAATTATTATCGACCATAAAATTGACGGTTGTGTTTATCCTAGGATTCACAAAGTATATTTAAAAAAGTACACAGGACATTAATGTAATTTGTCAACTGGGGATGTCAAAGTAGTATTGAGTTGCCATCAAAATAATGGCATTGGATTTTCATGTATTAATTTTGACACACGAAAAGAAGGATATGTGAGTAATATTTTTGTTCAATCTAATTAAAACCGAATTACAATTTCGGGATTCTTTCAAAATACATATCGCGAAGTTTAGAAACTATAAACGCAAATTATATAAAAGTAATAAATGGGAATTCATAAACGGATACATTCTTTCATAGGATTCGAATCTATAATTATATTTATTATTCATTATATTAATTACTATGTATAATTATATTAATTAATTATATTAATTACGATATATAATAGTTTTTTAACATTGGAATCATTACATAAATGTTTGATTACTACCGTCGGCGGCGGCCCGATAACGTCGCGGAATAGTTTCTAAATTTGCATTACTATATATAATTATATTTATTATTCATTATATTAATTACTATGTATAATTATATTAATTACGATATATAATTATATTAATTACTATATATAATTACTATAGTATAATAGGTACTTCACTATGAATTTCAAAAATTTATGACAATTGGTTAACAGAGATAGAGAATTTTGACATAGATATTTGTCTAGACATGTTTCATTTTCAGTCAATCAATTATTTAATTACATGATGGTAAACTTAATTTACAAAGAAAGGGAGTAAAATAAAAACATGGTTTTTATGGGTTACTTTTTTTAAGCTAAATATCTAAAAAAAATAATCAGAAGTTTAAAATTGAAAT
This sequence comes from Agrypnia vestita, assembly GCA_016648135.1. Taxonomy (NCBI): domain Eukaryota; kingdom Metazoa; phylum Arthropoda; class Insecta; order Trichoptera; family Phryganeidae; genus Agrypnia; species Agrypnia vestita. Next base: position 173,981 of record JADDOH010000174.1, on the reverse strand, counting down.
AAAATAAAATTAATCCCAGGACTTGAAAATAAGATTGCAGCATTATTTTATTAAATGTTTTAGTCGATCGGTATCTACTTATATCTATAGTCGATATGAATTAAGGTGTTATTGAGTACTTAACAGGTGAATGATTTTTATTATGAAGGGCTAATTGCCATTTATGTAATGATTCCAATTGATACATGTACCTATAGTAAAAGTCCGTTAATTAAAACAACGATATTTCGTGCTTTGTATTTATTGCCGATTTTGAGGATCCAAAAATAACTTTTCCCTATAAATTCTACCTTTAATTCTAAAATACGTGAAATGCGTACATCGTATCAATTATTGACGTATTATATATGTATAGTATATAGACACGTTATTCCCATACTAGCCGGCTTTCATATTTATGTAGCAAATATTCCATTGAAGTATACAACAAATCACATAATCACGTAAAAATCAGGTAATTTGAAGTCACGGTGCCTAAAATAACATACTCATTCTTACAATAGTGTACGATACTCTGTTCCTTTTTCCCCGGGACTTTTTTTTCGGCGTACACGCAGTGTTTGTGAAATAAGTGTGTTGTAAATATAATTTAGCAACTATTTCAAAACACGAATCTTCACTACATTCCTGGCTTTGTAGATGGGTAAGTATACACTAGGAAATGCAATCTCGCGAAATCAATAATATCAATCTCGCATACAATCAATTAAATTTTAATAATTATTTTAATTTCAAAAGTTATAAAATGGTACCTACTTGCTTTTTGCTATACTTACTTGTTGTTAAAGATAAATAAAAAGGAAAATAATTTTAATATCACTGTATTTCAAAAGGTAATTAAAGTTTTTTAAGAAATAATCAACATAATAAGCAATACGTATAAAAGAGGGGGCGACCGCGGAAAACGTGGCATGACCAGATCAACCAGATACTGGAAGATGGTCCCGTTAGAAGGCTCAACAACCGGCGAGCTTGCATGCGAAGATGTATGAATGTGGCTGAGGCGAGATTTGTATGTCAGGACAGAAGAGTGTGGCGCTCTATCCTCTCTGCCTACCCCCAGGGGAAACAGCGTGATGGTAAGTAAGTAAGTAATCATAATCAACATCAACAATGAAGTTACTTTAAAAAAATAATATGTTTGACTTTTATGCTTGCTTTTGAAAGTAACTTCGTAAGAAGCACTGATTGCTGCATCATTGAGTTGTCTCATATGAGAGGCTGTACCTAGGTATAATATGTTCCGCACTGGGAAAGAATTCGGCCGCATTTTGTCGTACACTCACACATATTTCCGGTCGCGGAGGGATATGCGATATATCGATAGCCCGCACATGCAAATTGCGTCTTTAAGATAAACACCGCTAAAACACAAATTGTTTGAGGATGTCGCGAGTCTTATTTCATTATCGCAAAAGAAGTCGATTATTATTTCAGATGGACACGTGCAAGTTAGCTCCATTTAAATAATAAATGTGTATATAATTTTGTGGCTCGGACTAAAACAAAAGCCTTTTAATCCTGTAGGTCGTATGAGACGTTCGGCCCTTTTTATGACTAAATTATACTTTTATCCAGTAGCTAAAATTTTAACAGCTCAAGTCTATTTTTAGACCTCATGTTTTAGCGGATGTATAAATACAAGTAGGTACATTCGCAGAGTGATCATCGTTGCCGAGTGGTTTGCTTGAGATGTAGGTACATATTTATTTCTTTGTGAGTTCAAATTAAAAGGTTTCAAACGTTCAAAGGTTTCAAACGTACGTACGAAGTATCATTACAGTAACTTATATCGATTACATAAAAAACATTCGTTTCAATAAAAGTTTAATAAAATAACAAAAACCCTGCAAAATATTGGAATGTTTCCCCATTAGATTGGAAGATTTTTATTATACTATTTGACTTGTATTAAAGGTAATGAATTTTTCGTATTAGATATAAGTTACTGTAATGATATTCCAACGTTTTGCAAAAATATTTTTTTTGACTCATAATCATAGCAGGAATCTACCTGTAAAATATTGTGGACCAGTTCTGTTACATTCTATATACCTACATTATCAAATGTGCGTGATTATAACCCTAATATATATCTAGTCTAGATATATTATATTATCAATGATTATGTTTACTTGCAAATGTAAAATCTACCTCATTAAACGTGCGATATCTGATCTGTATATTTGTTTTATTTACCTACATGATACCTGAAAAAACAATAAAAATTTCCAAGTATTTATTACAGTAGGTAGATAAAAAATCCCGATATATTATGTCCACTGTACTCTTTTGTCTTCCTGTCCTTTATGTACCTAGTAAATAATTAGGCACAGCTCATATGTGAGGTTGTCTGTTTGATAATTGATACGTAAGAGGAGAATGCAGTATTTTATTAGAGATTGAAAGGAAGGTACATTTTGCTGAAGTTAAATGTGTGTAAAAAATAACGAGGAAATCTGCCGATTTCAATATTTGTATTTTGGAAATTTGCAGTAGTACCATACTTTATCTAAATTTTAGAATAATAGTTTTTGTGTAAATGTGTAAATTTATATCAAAGTGAAAAAATAGTAGTAGAAAAAATAGAACATGCGTGACATATGTGACGATAAGTTTCGTCACAGGTAAAATATTCAAAATTGAAATAAATAAAATATACCTTCAAAGTAAAAGAAGTTCACTTGACAAAGAATATACTGGGCTTACATCCGGTTAAAACTCGACATTTCAATTCTTAACCTTTTCTTTGAATTTTTATTGAATAAAATAATTTTTATTTCTATATTTTGTACAATTTACAGCCATTTCAATTCTTAATCTTTACTTTGAATTTTTATTGAATAAACTAACTTAAGTTTCAGCATAACAAAAATTGTGTTCCGTTATTTCCTCGACAGCAGTACCACGACCCAAAGTAGAGAAATTCTAGTGAACTCGATGCAACCAGAGATCTCATAGAGTAACACTCCCGATTGAGCTCAGGGTGAGAACATTACACATTCTGCCCCATTCCCTTCTTCCAAATTCTTGCCGCGAGGCTGCCGGAACGTGTCAGTAGAGGTCCGAAGCTGTAAATCAGCTTCGAGAAGTTCCATCGGAACGGGCGCCTCCGTGCACGCAACCTTCGTGTACAAAAACGCGGTACAAGAAGAACGGAAGTGGGAAAGCAGAGATAGAAGGACGGTAAACATACCGGCCCGAAGAGGAAACCATACTAACATCTACTTTTTTATTTTTTTATTTTATCATTTCTCATATCATCCTTACACATAATATAGATATGGGCAAACTTCTTGAAATTCTTTGGCGTAGTGGGGGAATGCGCAGAAGACAAAATTTGGGTCTCGTCGGTGGAATGGTACATGCGCAAACTTCCTCCCACTACGCCGTCAAATTTCAAGATGTTTGCCCATATCTATACGTATGATATGTTCGAGAGGGTTCTAACTATCAAAAAAAGTTTAATGTCTACATTAGCGATATATTATCCTGAAACGCCTAATTTGATAAATGAAGACATAGACACGCTCACTTCTGCTTGTGAATTGCTCTCATATTTTAAAGACGTAACAGAAGAAATGAGCTCAGAAAAAAATATCACGATTTCTGAAATAATATTATTATCAAATGCACTAAATGATACGTGCAAGTATTTCGCCCGCTACACGTACTAGTGACCCGGTAGCGGCATCCCCAGAGAGCATAAAATAATAAATCTTCCTTCGGCATCCCGCACAAAAAGTGTAATTGGTAAAAGCGGCAACGTCGCGCGTCGCACTGTTTACGAGGAGTTGCGATAGTTAGGAAAATGTAAATAAAATTATGTATATCATGGGACGCCCGATAATTGATAATGTGGATTGGAGTCCAAATTGATTACACTACGCTTGTTAATATACGAATATTTGTATATCAATAAAATGTAAAAATTTCAGAAAAATAAGTTGCAAAGGACTTATAGTATTGCCTTAGTGACTAATATTCGATGTAAAAATAAGTGAAATTTTAGTGGAACTGGTGGACGTCACAATAATGCAAAATAAAAGGACGCACAGTAGGTTAGCGTATATATATATTATATATATAGATATATATATATATAGATATATAGATATATATAGTACAGATATATATATACGAATATATAGTACATATATATATATATATAGTCGAACTCGTTTATAACAAGCTCGGATATAGGGAGATCTCGGCTATAAGGAGCGCGATTCCCGGATATATGGAGCAAATTTTAGAAACTCTGCATATATATTTGCTTGGGTTACAGAAAAAAACAAATACATACTCGTAACAATGAACTTTGCTTTTAAAGCGGCTCGCGGACCAGCTAAATTTGCTCCTTATAGCCGGGTCTCCTTATATCCGCGATAGGTAAATTTCACGTTCTAAATTTTTTAATTGTGTGATGTTATTTTCAAGAGCAGCCAAATAAACATCCTTATTTTTCCAGAGCGATGAAACTGTAGAAGACGATAGTGAAAACTTTTTACAGACTTCGGAATTTTTGGCGCCGCGTTCTATTTCAGGAATACTTTAGACTTTTTCGCGAACCGAAAGACACTTTTGTTTGTTAGTGGACATGTTTCCGATAGAACAATTCGCTTTTAACTGATTAGGATTTTAAATGCTAATACAGTAAACTGCATAAAATAAACTGTCATCTCAAACATTTTGGAAACCCCCAATAATCGGTTATATGACCAATATTCTCGACTCAGTTCAGACGTTCAGTTCTTTGATAAGGAATGCAGATAAACTATTGCTTGCCTGCGCACGTGTCATTTTCGGACACACAAGTTTGTGTACATCATAAAATGAACCCTAATTAAGTGCGAACCGCTTTAAAAGCAAAGTTCATTGTTATGAGTATGCATTTGTTTTTTTCTGTAACCCAAGCAAATATGTGTGCAAATTTTCTAAAATTTGCTTGGTATATCCAGGAATCATGCTCCTTATAACCATGAACGATTGTATGGGAATATGCGCAAATCAAAATCAATTCACAGTTTTGCTTATTATAGCCGAGATCTCCTTATATCCAAGCTCGTTATGATCGAGTTCGACTGTACATGTTTAAATAAAAGTCATGCTTCTTGTTCTCACTGCATGCCCCTGATTCATACGTCTTCCATACCAGACCTCAATGTTGCTGACCTCTATCGCACTTGATTGAAATGACAGTGAAAACAAAAAAGAAGCAAGCAGTTACCTGTTGCACCAGCCTCTGTTCTTGAGCGCCGACAGCAGGCTGCCGGGACCCTCGTGGCCCAGCAGGTGGGACAGGTAGTGGCTGGGCTGCGCAACAGAACAAAGGAACGTTATAACGGAGCCTTCTGGAAGTATTCCAAAAGAGGGGATTTATTGCGCTTACGATAGACATCAATAAATTTCTCAAAATCAAATACTACGCCAATACAATAAAATTCGCGTAATAAGTTTCCATTTAATATATTTTTTTCTAAATAAAATAAACAGAAACGGCATTTTCTCCTTGCCTCAGTGTCGCCTATAGGCGACATAGATCGACAGTTGGAAAAAATCTCTCAGATCAACGTTTGGTATTGGGCTATAATTGGGAATATTCAAGAAGTACCAATTTTGTTCATTTTTTTTCCTAGCGTAATAAAGGATCCTGATTACATATATGATGTCAAATTTTGGCGCTAGCAAGTTTAAAAGCAGTTATTTGAAGTTAAAAAATGATACATTTTTGACACTTCATGCCATAGTTGCCCATAGCAAACATATGTTTTTACTGTTTTATTCATAGAAAATGCCAAATCACGTTTACCATAATACATGAGAGCCCATTCGTTATATTTCATGTCAACTATTAAGACTGCCTACTCCTTCAATCTGATATTGACTCCTTTGACAATTGGTGTAAAGTAAACGGGCTAGAACTTAACATAAACAAATGTAAAATAATGTCATTTTATAGATCAAAAACGCCTATCTCCTTTGACTTTGACCTTTGACAAAATAGATAATATAAAATTGAATGTAGTCAAGTCTATTAAGGATCTCGGAGATACTCTGGACTAAAAACTCACATTTAATGAACAAATAGATTATGTGGTAAATAAATCCTTAAAACTCTTAGGCTTTGTCAACAGAATGGCTTCTGATTTCACAAATATTTACACTATCAAAACTCTTCACTGTTCACTTGTCCGTCCTATTTTAGAAAATGCCTCTGTGATTTGGTCTCCCTTCTGTATAAACCAAATAAGTCACATGTTTCGTGCAACATTGTTTCTTAAAAAAATTTGCATGGATGATGGGCTTGGATAGAGGAGATTACTCGTACAGTGAAATTGAGTCAATGTAAAAAATTTAAAACCTCCAAAAACGTAGAGAAAACACTGCCTTAAAGCCTCTGGGGCCAGGACGCACCCGTGCGCCCTAGCGCGACTCTCCCCAGGGGTCAGGGCGCACCAGTAATCTGTAACGCATCGTTCTGCATCCAGAACGTAATTAATTATTTCTCGACGGCCGCGTATCGAATTTGAAAAATATGATTTTTTCCCAGTAGAGAAATCCCGTGGTGACCTGTCGTTCCATTTTCAACTCAAAAACATCACGAATTATATTTTAAAACAACAATCAAAACAGAAGTTTTTCTGCCGTCAAAATCGTATAGAATTGTTATAGATGGCGACCCGATCGCGTGTTGCGCAATCGAAATTCAAATATTCCGTCGTCAAGGTCACGCGCTATGTGCGCGGGAAATACGATTAATTTTTTTCGATTTTCGATTTATTTGTACACGTATACACAAATATATACGATATGTATTGCGATATTTGTCAGTTTTTGTTGGTTTATGATTCAATTGAATACTAACAGTGATTTATTAACAAAAATACACGCAATTTTGTTGCGATTATTTGAAATATGTGTGTGTGTGAAAGTGTATCATATTTATGTGTTATGTTATGAGTGCGATGTCCCGTTGTGTGCCGTGCCGTGCAACAAAATATACCACACAGAAGAAGATTATTAGGTAGGCATCAAATAATAATAGTAGTGTTGTCTCTAATAAACAAATAAAAAGTAATTATTATTTTTCGGAAAATGTTGCGCTGGCTACTTTATCGGAATTCAAAAAAAGAATTTTTTTTTACTTAAATGATAAAAAAATCATTGCATTTCGACACTTACGATAAAATAATATGAATGTGTGTTTTTTTTAATATACGCGTGTTTTCATGTTTTTTTTGTAAAAATAAAAATCACAAAAAAAACGAAAATCTTTGGCCTTGACCTATATTTTGAGTGAAATTTTTAGGGCCCTCAACAAGTTAATCACCATATTCAAAATATTAAACGGCCACACTGATGTGCCTTCGTTACTGGGACAAATAAAATTTAATATCTCTTCTCGTAGACTCAGAAAAAATGAACTGTTGTTCCTTAGCCATCATAGAACCAACTATGGATTCCATGCTCCCATGTCACGGTTATGTTGTCTTATAAACTCAAGACAGGATCTGGACTTCTTCGGTGTAAGTCGGTCCAGATTCAAACAATCTCTGATTAGATAGTCCAGATCTTTTCTCCATCTTGTTAGTACTTTTCATTTGACCTTGCTTTTGTTTTAAATTGCTATAACTTTTATTCTGATGTGTTTTATGTTGTTCATGTTATGTATTATGTATTATTGGACTATGTCCATTAATTTCAAAAAATAAATAAATAAATAATATACTACGCCAATATGTTTTCCCATCAAGTAAAATAAACAGTAGTGGCATATTCTCCTCGCCTCAGCATCGCCTATAGGAGACAGATCGACATTTGGAAAAAATCTCTCAGACATTGTACCATTTTACAAATTAGTTATACTCACCATCGATAGATATTACTAGTGTTATGTTGAAAGTCAAATAAATATTTGAAGAATGGCAAAATTTTTTTCCTTAAAAATGAATTAACGAAGCGGTTATGATTATCCTTAAAGTCCAAGGAGGATTAAATTATCTTTCCAATAAAGCAAATCCATGGCCTTTACAAGTTCTATAATTCCAAGAATAACACCTCATACATATCTAAAGAATCTTTCTTGTCCAAACTTTCCAATAGAAAGCGCAGAGTCAGATGACCTGTCGATTATAAATAAAATTAAAATATTGAAAACGAAATTATTAAAAAACAATCGTACCGCACTCTTGTAATATTTTTTGGTGTCCGGATGCGCAAAGCTGATGTTCAGATTCCTGATGTCTTTGACGGGCACCACGGTGGCGCGCATGCCCAGCCTCTCGGCGCTGAAGGGATGCACGTCCCAGCGCGGGCTGACGGCGTCGCGGTCCTCCACGCAGGAGAACAGCTCCACAACTATACGCTCCAGGTCGTCCAGGGATTCTGTGAGCGAACAACAAACCTCAGAAAAAAAGTTATTTATTTATTTATTCATCATCGTAATATGTCCAATGCTGAGATCACGCTTCGTATGAATGAAATTGAAAATCTGAGTTAAATTGAATAAAAGTCTGAAAGTAAAATTAAGATACATATCTCAAAAACTGTCAAAGTTATAGAATTTTAAATTTGCATGAATAATTGCATGAATAACTATGTTCCGTCCGGCGGAGTTAAGTGATGTCATCTCTCGTACTGGGTGTACGTCGTGGCCCGTGCCCCGGCGCCCGGCTATGTGGACGTGTGACGTCACAGGCAATTTGGAGGTCAATCATTCTGCGCTAAAATACACTACCTCTAATGTTCTTTTTCTCTCGGAATATTTTGAGTTCGTCCAAATTTTTCAGAGCAGTATTACATTTTTGTCACAGGGACATCATTAATCAATCAATCTATTATAGATGTCGAGACGAAATTATATTTTTATAGGAAGGTATGGAAGTCTTTGAGTGTTCTTAGGGCTCATCGTACGGCTGGCTCAAGTGATCGATTTACACAATGTAAAGTTCGCCATTTCCCCTCATGATAGAATACCACACTAATTAATCACCGATGTCACTAATGAGGTATCTATTTTTGATTGGATTTTTTTTAAAGCAATATCCTTTATATGTGTAATGAGATTCTTCCAAATTATTTTATAACTAACTAACGCCGTTTTTCCGCAGGGGTAGGCAGAGAGGATTGAATGCCACACTCTTCTATCCTGGCACACTACTTTTGCTTCGGCCACATTCATACATCCCCTCATACAAGTTCTACGGTTGTTGCGGCTTTTAACGGGGTCATCCTCATATATTTATCCATTATTTTATAATTTATTTTTTCTTAGGAAGTTTCACCAACTATTTTATCTTACCAATCACCCGACAAATGGAACCAGAAAGAGGAACAAAGTTTCAAGCTCGAGATTTGTAACCTCAACTAACTTGTAACATTTATATTGTAATGGCAGAATAATTTATATGCATCGGACGCGTACCTTTCCCCAGGACACACAGCGACATGATGTTGGACGAGTACCACTTCTTGTGGAACTTGAGGAGTTCAGTGCGGACATCGATGCCCTTCTGCTTCGGAATGGTCTCCAGTGTCTCCTTGTTGCCTGTGGACACAATACATAATTATAACAAGCTCACGAATAAATCTTGGAGCAATGAAAAGTAGCGTATGCTATATACAGGGTTATTTGGAAAACATTAATAACCTCGCAGGACTATATTCCTCCTTTAATTATGAGTCGAAAATACTCAAGCAACCATGACCTAATATCAATAATTATGGAAATATAATACATCAAAGTTTACTTTTTTTTCTTCAATATTTCTGACTTATTTTGTGTAAAATGTTGGACTATCATTACAGTAACTTATATCGAATATGAAAAATTCATTTCCTTTAATGCAAGTCAAATAGAATAATAAAAACCCTCCAATTCCGATTGGAAAACATTCCAATTGGAATATCTTCAGGATTTTTCTAATTTTTTTACATTTCTGTTGAAACAAATTAATTTCTCGTAATTGATATGAGTTACTCTAACAATAGTTCAACGTTTTGTAAAATATAAGTCAGAAATATTGAAAAAAAAATTGCAATCTTTGACACTGCATAATTCCATGGAACATTTTTGACTCGTAATCAAGGCAGGAATATAGTCCTGCGAGGTTATTAATTTTTTACAAATAACCCTGCATATTGCATATCTATGTACATATATACAGGATATCTCATAGCTAGTAGCAAAAACTTCGGAGTCTTCTTCATTAAATTTAGAATAGAAAATATTTTTTACACTTATTTGATTAAATGTCTACAGTTACGGAGATAAGCGACAAAGCACACACAAAATATAAAAGAAAATTTCAAATCTCTAGCACGATCAATATTAGGGTGGAGTTCTCGGTGATCCCAGTCAACGCATTCGGTGAAGGCTCTTGTCGGAAAAAGCTCAACGGCAAGAGCGATGGTGGAGAGACGTCTTGGAGATGACCACTCGACGAGACTCAAACTTCACGCTGCACGACTCAATCCAGCAGGAGAACACTTGACTGCGGCGGCGATATCGTTCTCTAGGTCCGCCAGGAATACCTCCTGGACACCTCCTAGGAGGCCCCATCGAATAGCTTGATCTTGGTGCCAATGCAAGGCTTTTATATGTTTTCAGCTGTGGTGGAGTGCGGTTGCATAACTTCGCTGTTACTGTGGGGGGTCTCCAACGGCAAAAGTCGCCGAAAATTACATTTTTCAGCCGCTTGGCCTTGTTTAATTTCTTCCAAGAAATGGCCACAGATGCGCATATCAATACAGGAAAATTTAATTCACCTGTTTGCTTTATAAATAAAAATATTGCATAAATAAATTGCAGCCATAATGATAACATTTACCTGAACCGAATCGGCTGAAAGGATGGCCGGGATCGGAGGTGGAGCGGTTCAGCTGATCCAGCCTCCAGTAGTCGTTGCACAGGTTCTTGTTGTGCTCCGAGTCCACGGCGTTCAGCTCGCGCTCCGTCGCGCTGCTCGTGAACTTGGGCGAGATGAAGAACTGCGCGAATCTAAGGAGAGGCAAAATTTCAATTATCTACACCGAAACAAACTGTCAAAATATTTGTACGGGGTTCATAAACCTGGACAATACACGGCTGCGTGACATCCTTCGGAATGTGCTGGACGAGTACGGAAAGAGTGGGGGCAAACACGATGATGATGATGTCAAAACAGAAAACTGCTCACCGCTTTTATGTCAAGTAGCTATTAGTTAAAACAAAGAATACATGTTTTTTTTCAATATTTATGACTTATTTTCTGTAAAACGTTGGATGTTAAAATCACTACAGTAACTTATTTGAAATATTCAAAAATCATTAGCTCTAATAAAAGTCAATTAAAATGAAGATAACATTACAAAAAAATTTTTTTTAAACTTCTGCAAGGTTTTAAAAATTTTATTATACCTGTATCGAAGCAAATAATTTTGAATATTCCATATAAATTACTTTCATTATAGTCCAACATTTCACAAAAGAAAGCCAGAAATTTGAAGCTCAAAGTGTTGAGAATATTTTCTATTCAAAATTGAATGAATAAGACTTCCCCGAAGTTATTGCTACTAGCTATGAGACATCCTGTATACATCCGGTCGACTCCTCACCTACATTTTTAGAACACACTTGAAATTGTGCGGCCCATCTCGGCATTTCTAGATCTTCTCGTAAAAGCTAAATTGATTAGTGTAATGTTCTTTCTCGTGTGCGTGGAGAAGAACCTTGATGCTCGGAATTCCAATGAAACTCGTTGTCGGCTTCTAGTTATTTTACTAATTTACAAGCGACGGTAGTTCAACTATAGTACAATAGGAGTAATGTTCACGTCGCGGTGGCTATGTAATAAGAGAGCCCGCAAAATGGCACCTCTCGATTTATAACATTCGCTCTCTCCTTCTTCCGTGCAGTCTGTCACTTTCATTCATCCGACAGGCGTCATTCAGGTAGGTTCGTTACAATTGGGAACATTCCGGAGTATATTATATGGTTCGGGATCCTTCTCGACTGCAGGATTGTTCTCTTTTTGAATTTATTATTTTTCAAAAGAACTCACATATCCAACGCTTCGGAAAATTTCTCAGGTACGACGTCAAAGTAGTAGCACGTGTGGTCCATGGAGGTGCACGCGTTGCTGTTGCCACTGTTTTCCGCCAAGAACTTCGAATACTGGTTTTCCTGCAAAGCAAAAACAATTGTACAATAATTAATCTCCAAGAATGGAGTTGGGTCTTGGACGGCCAAAGAATTTATTTATTTATTTCAATATACGGTACAAGAAGTTAATATTACATAACAGTATATACAAGAAATCAAAAGAGTGATGCTACAGTAAAGCAAAAAATTACAGCAGGAATTGACAGTAACATAATTTAGAAAAAGGTGATGTGAAGTATCATATGAGATTAAACAAATAGGTATAATAATTTGCTTGTGAATACATTATGGCTTCAGGACGGCAGGGTGTAGAGCTTTTAGTAGTGCATCTTTATAATGTGCTAAACTACAGTTAAAGATATCAGAGATATGCGCATAAGTGTTACCAAGCCTATGCAGTTTAGGTACAAGAGAGTAAAAATGCGAGTTAGTTAGCGAGAATGGATTCTTAAGGGAAGGAACACCCCCACAGAAACCCATGACCTCCAGCAGGAGGTTGAACGAGAAGCCAATCATCTCTTCTCTTCAAAACCTTAAGATTATGAAACCAGACGCTGAGCTTCGTACAAGGACAGGAAACCGGATAAGACCAAGCAAACGGGGAATGGATTTGAGAATCGGAACTTGGGAAAAGAAGAAGAGCCGGCAAACCTAGGCTGCGATTATGAGGTCAAAAGGGATGCGGACCAAATACAGTAAGAGTCAGACTGGAGGACCTCAGCGGGAGACAGGAAGAGTTGGAGGCCAAGGCTCGGTACGAGCCATAGTGCACAACCTGCCCTCGCGGGGGACCCCCCAAAAGATGGAAAGATAGTTGGGAATCCATATTACAGGAGGCGCTATCCTCTGGAGAGCACAGGTGTATTAAAAGAAAGACGAAGAATAATTTAAATATTACCTCGGGATACTTGTCCGTGCCCAGGAAGAGCATGTGTTCGCAGAAGTGCGCCAGTCCCGGCAGCTCGTCAGGGTCGCTCATCACACCTGTGAGAAAACCACACATTAAAAAAAAACAGTATATTTTCAATTTATTTATTTAATAATATGTATTTAATTGTAATACTAATTTAATAATATTGTAATAATTTAATAATAATTGTAATAATAATGTAATAATAATTTAATAATATTACAAAGTGTTCAAGGCATACATATTACGAAAGTATATATATATCAAAATAACAATATTTAATTAATTAATTAATAATAATATGATATCTGGTCAAAGGCGTAGGAGAATCCTGCTTCGGAAAACCCCTTCAGACACATGGAATATATCAATACCCAAAGCGATTATGTTCAGCATAGCGGTGGCTCTTCCAACAGGCATAACCATCGGCAGGTTGGTCCTGTATATGGTGATGTGAAACAAACTATGCCGACGCTGTCTAAGGTAATTTTCAGGAACATACAAACCAATGCTCCGCATAATTTCAGGATTATCGATCATACCGCGCAACAATCAATAAAAATGTGTAATCAAATACACATTCCTTCTAGTCTCTAGACTATTGTAGCCAAGCATACCCTGGAGAAACTGGGTTGAGTAGAGCCAAGGATAATGCCCGTACTCTTTCAGGTAGAGATATCTCAGAAACATCTTTTGGACTTTCTCCACCATAAGAGAGTACTTGCTCTCATGTGGCCCCCAGATCATCGAGCCACTCTCGAGTCTACTTCGCACCAAGACATAAAATATGTTTTTTAGTTGGAAAAAAATATTCATGAATTCAATTTAATGAGTAATTAAAAATAAATGATATTTCAACGCTACCAGATGGATGGTGCAAATAATGATGAGACATAAAAAACAATAAAATAATTCTCTATGCAACAATTTCCGTCATTAACACAACCAAGACGTTATGCTTTGCTACACTAGATGGCGCCGTTTTCATAGTCTTAACTCATGGCTGAAATATTATACAGGGTTATTTGGAAAACATTAATAACCTTGCAGGACTATATCCCTGCCTTGATTATGAGTCGAAAATGTTCAAGCTGTTATGACCTAATATCAATAGTTACGGAGATATGCGACATCAAAATTTGCATTTTTTCTTTCAATATTTCTGACTTATTTTTTGTAAAACGTAGGACTATCATTGCATTAACTTATATCGAATATGAAAAATTCATTCCCTTCAACACAAGCAAATAAAAAAATAAAAACCTTTGAATTCCAGTTGGAAAATATTCCAACTGGAATATTTTCAGGGTTTTTACTATTTTATTTAACTTGTATTGGAACAAATAAATTTTTCGTTATCGATATGAGTTAATGTAATGATAGTCCAACGTTTTACAAAAAATAAGTCAGAAATATTGAAAAAAAAAATGCAAACTTCGATGTCGCATATCTCCGTAATTATTGATATTAGGTCATGATAGCTTGAACATTTTCGACTTATAAATGTTTTCCAAATAACCCATTAAAACTACATAATTTTTTATGAGAACCTATAAAGCATGCCTAAGACCAATAATGACATACGGCTTTGAAGCAAGGGCAGACACAATCGGGACTAAACAAATATTGAGGACTTCCGAGATGAAGACATAGGATGGTAGCAGGCAAGACGTTGGGGGATCACGTAAGGAACACCAGAATAAAAGAGATATGTGAGGCTCAGGAGATTGTATGATGGAGTAGACAGCGAAGGAAGGAGTGGTACGGTGGTGTCCAGAGAATGGACAGCACCAGACTCCCGTAAATCGCACTGCATAGTCAGCCTCACTGAACCCGCCATTGCGGAAGACCTTTGCGGAAGAAGACGGAAGGATAGCTGGAAATCTGGAAAAATGGAGGCGCTATCCTCTGAAAAACAAACCACACAGGTCTATTAACAGGAAGAAGAATGGCCTACGCCTACTGTCCAGAAAAACTAAAGCCACGCTCTACAAGACATTGATTAGACCAGTCTTAACATACGCCTCGGAGACCTGGACATTACTTAAGCTCTACGAAAAAAGACTACACATTTGAAAGAAAAATCTTACGCCGAATATATGGACCTATTGATGTTGGTCAAACATGGCGAAAAAGATACAACACCGAGCTCTATGACCTTTACCAGGACGTCAGCGTAATCAAGTTCATTAAGATTAACAGACTGCGCTGGCTGGAACATCTACACCGTGTGGGTGATCTGGAGCCCCCAAAAAGGGTGTTGTTTAATGACCCAATGGGTAGAAAAAGTGTCGGAAGACCAAAACTGCAGTGGTTAGATGGTATCGTTGCGGACTGCCGGGCCCTGGGGCAGCAAAACTGGAAAACTGAAACTGGCAGCCAGCGACAGAGCAGCAAGGAGGACCTTCTTGGAGGCAGCTAGGACCCACCAAGGGTTGTAACGCTGAAGATGGAAGCAAGCGCGTAGATAATTATATAAATCAATTAATTAAAATATTTACTTATATAACTTTAGACAAATGATCTTATATTATTTGAGTCGACTTATTATTTTCCGTAAATAATTTAAGAATCATGGTAATAATTCTGAACTCCTTTTTAAATCAATGCATATCGTAATATGAAAATAACAAAACAATTACCTAGCCCCACGAACGTACTGCGTATATCAAAATGTATTATTTTATCTATCGACAAATTCCCGTATTTTATTTACGTCCAATTATTACTCACTGTATAGAATTTAAAAAACATATTAATAATTCTGAAATACTTTTCAAATCATAATGAATATCATTAATATTAAACAAGAAATAAATACATGGTAGACGTGAACGCGCATGCGCACGGCGCGTACTGTATGTATCTTGATACCTCAAATGATCTGGAACAATTGTTGAAATTAGGATAATACCGAAACTGACATGTGACGCTTGTTCAAAGTGTAAAAAGGATGAAACTGTTCGAAACTCCATATAAAACCTTAATATATGGGAGATATCAATTGATTTTGAGCGTATTATATAATAATAATTCATATAAATGTCAAATTTGGCGTAAAAGTACGATGAATAGTAAAATAAATGATGAGGAATATTCGGCTACATAAACACGACTGACCTCTGCCATGGCCAGACGGCATCTAACACGCGTTCTGACGTTAATGATGTCGTTTTTCATACTTAAGAGTTTTTATTTTAAAATAATAATTAATGTGTTTTTTATAAAAAATTAGCTTTTTAATAGTGAATGAAGACTCAAAGTGCGAATACAGATACAATATATCGTTTAAAATCATCTTTTTATATGAATAAACAACATGACCAAAAATCGTAAATATTTAAGCATGTTTGAAAAATGATATCTTTGTTAATATTGAATATTTCATAATTTCCTACGTACGGATTCTAGATAATTAAGTAAACTTTTTACGTATAAAAAATCATATTATGCTTACATAGAAATTTTAAACGAACCACTCTATGCCCGGGGAACATTAAAAAGTTTTTTTTTGCCGCGGCCTGTGGATTAATGCCTATATTTTTCTTAATTATTGTAAATAATGTTTAGTTTATTACTTTTATATAAGAATAAAGGTTCTATCTAAGTTATCGCCCTAAAAAAATTGCAATCTATCATGTACATTCTGATATAAATGAACGATAAAAGCCCACATTTTCGTAAAAAATACCGAAATATGCATTTGCAGTGAATGTACCGCCTTAAAAAAAATTTATGTTAGATTTTGTGAAGCTTTACCAATAAATTTTACCGATGACTCAAGTGACCGATGTGGCAGCAGTTGTGGTTTGACTTACCCCAGTTGAATAAACATTCGACGCCAAAAGTAATTAGTCATTTTCACGTACCGATGTTGACGTCCATCGAAGCCGCCGACTTGTCGGTGGTGGGATCGCTGACTAGCAATATTTTCATCCGATTCTTCAGCTCCAGTCCTCTACGAAAAATAAAACGTGTTAAAATAAATAGCGTCATAAATAATACTGCATTGCGCAACGTCCGTCGGAAATTTTGGCGCGGTGTTGGCAAAAATTGAAAAAGTTAGGACACACAATATTTTTTTATGCAGACAAGACAATATTTTACACGCGCATGGTAATAAATTGCGTAACTCAAGATACAATAGCAATTTTTTGTAATGACAACATAATTTTTTAAATTCTCGAATTCTTAGAATAACATCTTTCTATGACAAAATAGATAGGACTTAACAATATTCTTATATGTTCTCAGAACACAATTACTGGATTTTGTACACAGATAATTATTAATTAAGGCTGGATATTCACTGCAAATGCAAATTCGGCGTTTCTTAATGAAAATGTGGGTTTTTATTATTCATTTATATCAGAATTTATATTCTAGACTGCAATTTTTAGGGCAATAACTTAGATAGAACTTTTGTACTTATATAAAAGTAATAAACTGATCATTATTTACAATAATTAAGAAAATATAAGCATTAATCGATCGACCGTAGCAAAATATCGTTTTTAGTGTAATAGGCGGAACAAAGTTTTAATGAATATTTATATGTATGCATAATGTTTTTTATATGTATAAAGTTTACTTCATTATCTAGAATCCGTACTTAGAAAATTATGAAATGAAATATTAATAAAGTTATAATATTTTAAGTTTGCAAGAAATTTTTACATTTTTTGTTGATTTTAAAACGCTTTTTATATATATAAAGAGATAATTTTAAACAGTATATTCTATTTATTTCCATATTTTGAGGCTTTACTCGCTAATTAAAACTTAGTTTTTTTATTAAAAACACCTCAATTATAATTTAAAAAATAATTAAGGTGTTTTCAATATAAAAACTAAGTTTTAATTAGCAAGTAAAGCCTCAAAATATGGAATTAAATAGAATATACTGTTTAAAATCATCTCTTTATATAAATAAAAAGCGTTTTAAAATCAACAAAAAATGTAAAAATTTCATTCAAATTTAAAACATTATAACTTTATTCATATTGAACATTTCATAATTATCTAATTACGGATTCTAGATAATGAAGGAAACATTATACGTATAATAAAACATATTATGCATACATATAAATATTCATTAAAATTTTGTTACGCCTAGGACACTAAAAACTAATTTCTTGGCTGCGGCCTGTCGATTAATGCTTATATTTTCTTAATTACTGCAAATAATGTTCAGTTTAATACTTTTATATAAGAACAAAGGTTTATCTAAGCCATTGCTTTAAAAAAATTGAAGTCTAGAATATACATTCTGATACAAAAAATTAATAAAAAAAACGCCGAAATATGCACTTGCAGTGAATGTCCAGCCTTAAGATAAACTGTAAAAGTCCCACGAAACCATTTATATGAGAAACGTGCCTGGAAATCTTTTTATAGGCCCAGAATTTTCCTGTGTGAGCCCGCACAATGAATGTTGTATTACGTAAAGTGATCACTTAAGCCTGCTCATACAGGTTATAAGCCCTGGGCCATTGTATAAAATGTTTCTCATATAAATAGCTTCGTGTCTGTGAGACTCCAATAATTAACCTTAATTAAATAAGTTGTGTTTAACGGTATATAGCTAGCGCATATGTACGTATTCATCAAAAAAAAAATTTAAAAATGCAGTTTAATGCAGAACTCAAAGTTCCTCAGTATGCTGATGTTTACCACTACATTGTAACAATTTAGTCTGACTCATAGCGTTTTCAAGATTCCTTTTATCGCACGCTCTGCTCCGCAAACTTGAATCCCAGATGCTGTTGTGTTTAGAAATTTGAAATATGATCGTTCAAAGATAGCGGGGGAACAATGGCAAGAAATATGAATCTCGGGCATGTGTTTACAAAATGCTATTACACACCTACATGACTCATGCTAACAAAATACTTATCCTTATTCCTAGTGTTGACTTTGCAGTAAAAATTAATCATCAATTTAAACAGAAAAATAACTTTTCTTTTTAAAACAGAAATGTACAGAAATAATATTTCAACAACATTTTTATATTTTAGCCATTTCCTCAGCGGATGTAGTTGAGGTCTTCCAACTCCTCTTTTCTATTCCCGAGGTCTCCTCTCAGACCTTTGGGAGTCCATCTTGTAGCGTCTGCCTTGCACTACTCTAGTCCCGCGCCTAATTTCTACCTCTTAAGCTTATACCAAGCATGAACTCTCCGTGGAGCTTTCCTACACTTTTCTTTGTAAGGATCATCATATCCACTCCATACGTCATCACTGGCAGCATGCACAATTCAAAGCTTTTTTCTTTTTAAGCTGATTGGGATCTCTTTGTTTTTTTGTTGGCGATATGTCCCTTCAGTTGCAAAATGAAAATCGCTTCAGGAAGCCATTAGGAATATTGCAGATGGCGTCAGATAGTCTTGGCTGTGACGTCATCAATATCAGCAATAACGACTGCTGCGCAAAGAGCGAGCGAATGAAAAAAATTAAGCTCACCTGTAGTTCCTCTTGTCTTCGCTGCTCTTCTTGATGTCGTCAACTCTGCGAATGACCTGGCTGGACGAATCCTTGTCCACGCGGTTGTCCACCGTGCTGATGGCGCCGGCCGCGCTGGCCGACGGCGGGCACGCGGACAGCGCTTCTCCCGGGAGACGGGCGAGCGGGGCGGAGGGAGTGGCAGCGGCCATCTTGCTGTGGATGTACCGGCTCAGGGATATGTGCGTGGAATTTTTTCTGGAATAATAATAATTTTATATATGTTATTATAACTGAGACAGTGATATAGTCAGTCTACTGTAGCTATTCCGGGTCGCAGTAAAAAAGGTGAAGATAGCCAACATCCGTTGAACGAATCGGGCACAAAAAGAAAAATCGAAGACACTTGGGATTCATCCAGCAACGGATAGAAAACGTCCAATGATAATGAGATGAATATTTGTATACATACCATCAGGCTATACTCCTGTGGAAGAAGCCAGAGCCATCTTGACTGCCGGTAGATCCATGAACATCACCTTACATTGCTTTCTTAAGAACCTTCGTTGCTCAGACTTCTAGTACCTTCCACGTCGAGCACACGAAAGAAGATTATTTCTGCATGTGTGGCACTATTCAGACGCACACAAGCGACGTGGCCATTTTAAAGGCAATGATGGCGTCTTGTGCAACATGGTCCGCTCCGCCCAGCCCGCGACCCGACCGTCTCGGCTGATGGTGTGACTAACAATGAACCACTCAGAAATTCTCCAGGGATAAAGCGGTCGGTGATGATAAGTTACGTTCCATATCCGGTGCAAACGCAGCCGTGACCATATAATATAATACCAAAGCAGGTATCCGGCTATTGTTGTTTCTGTGGCATTGTGCAGTGACATCTGTTGTTGACAAAAGTGCAGCAATGCAACGATGACTGACATACAAAATATTTATTATCATAAAAATAAATGATAACAGTTGAATAGTAAAAGAATTCATTAGATTGGTAATATTTTATAAAAAAAATATGCTATTGCGAAATACCAACCATATAATGTTTTGTCGGTTTGAAAAAAAATATTCATGGATTCAGTTGAATTAAAGTAAAATAAAAATATATCCACTGGATAATTGAACTCTGAATATCATTAAAATAACTGTTTAAAAATATCTTTACACAACTTGACATCAACCACTTTATTCTGAAAATGGCAAGATTATTATTTATTACAAATATTAATAATAATAATAATTATTATTATTATAATTATAAGACACTTCACACATTAAAATTATTTTACAAGCCATCTTACTGGCTAGGAAACTTCTTTAATATTACTTACTAGCTGTAACCTGTCAAAAATGATGAAACATTGGTTCGCGTCTTTGCTAAGTCCTAGTATATATTTATAGCATCTTTTTGGAGATCTACGGAGAGACGGCCGTAGCAACATGCGTTAATCGGCCGGTTAGGGTTTGGTGGCCTGGGGTTCAAGCCCCATCTCCGGCCGTTTAGCCGTGAATTCAAACGAAATTACGGACGTTACACGGTTACGGGGACAGACAAAAAAAGATGGCGCTATTGGGCCAGTCCTTTTGAAAAAATGTGTGCAGTTTCAAAAAAAAGTCCAAGTGCTTACCCACTCTCAAGTTTTACCAATTTTCAGCCTAAAACGGTTCCGTATTCAAGTTTCGAAACTATACAACTTTGACAACCGCATTGAATGTCGAATGAATGAATGTGTTTTTTGTTTTGAAAACGAATATCTGATAATTACACCGTTTTTTCAATAAATAACTTCTCGAATACCACATTTAATCGTTTTTGGCATGGTGACAAACAAAAACGATCGAAACATTTGTGAACTTGCATGTAAACAGAATCTGACAAGAATTCAATACGACATCGATAGAGAGCGGCGTATGTGTATTTATTTATTACAATTATTATTTATTGCAAAACTCCTCAACGTGTGAATTTTAAGCTATATTTACGATGTTCATAAATACAGTCAAGTGTGAAGATTTTTTTCCACAAAACATCATTCCAATAAGCAAAATTAAAATCATTCAAAAGGTTTTGCTTCGTCCTCGCATTACCCTGTGTCACATATCGTTTTTTTAAGAGTATTTTATGAACTCGCGTAACGCGTAATTTTTCCTCTAATAAATAAGTGAATTAGTGAACCGAAACAAATCTACTTCGAATCGTGATGTCATAGCTGAATACTAAAAAATACTCGATATTAACATGTATGACTTAATTTATATTCGCCACAGGAGACGGCATGACTGCTGTTACCTACGCATACACAATTTATTCACTATCAATACCGAGATTGACGTGCATGAAGGAAAAAATAAAATTACAATCAATATAACCTAAAAATGAGCGCACTTACTGGAATACCACTCTGCGAACACCGGGAGTAAATCCAAAGGCACCGAGCACGAGCAATGTACGCGAGCGTATACAATGCATTCAATCGATGAAATATCAGAAATTATCGATAAATGTAAATGTTACTTGCAATATGCGAAAAGACTCGACTTCGACCAATCTTTCAATTTTCAATGTCTTATCTATGAATATTGATGTATAGATGAGAGATGGTGGAGACGTTCCAAAACGAACAGTTCACCGTTCTGAACGAAACGACTGTTCAGTTCACTTACACCAACAACCGTTCATCAGTTCAGTAATCATAAGTTTAAAAAAATGAAGGAAAAATGAATGCATAATTAACAATCAGAGTCTTGATATGAGTCTTGATATGATGACGATCAGAACCCACCCACACCTGGGTGGGTTCTGATCGTCCACCTCTTAGAGGGCGGATCTCCGGCTAGCTTGCCGCTCTGTGGTGTTATCAAATCACAAACTATGTACTTGGAGATAGCCACTGAAGAAAGGTGGCGGGAATTGGAATAAAAATAATTATTTTTATACATATTAGCATATAATTAATACTAATTCATATCATACAAATTCCACAAATGCCTAATCAATATCTATCGTCTAATCTTATTATCTATCTTATTCCTAGAAACCTCGTCGCGTTATGGGAGCCGGGGTACTTCCGGCCAGGAAGTCAGCGGGTCGGGTTCTCTCGACGCCGCGCCGCGCTGCTGTCTTCTCGCGTCTCCGTCGTCTGCGTTCGGAGGCTTGGATCGCTCTCAAAGCCATCTCTCGTCCTTTTTGGTGATGGACATCCGTTGCCTGGCGGTTGGCTGCTTCCGATCAAAAGGATCTCAACCTCTCTATCTAGTTCATGTCACCATTCCGGCTTCGCGATCGCCGAAGCCGGTATGTAACTCTCTATAGACTTAGTTCGTCCTTCAGCTGTCCGATAGCTGACGGTAGCTATGTAGTTCACTTCCGATCACTGATCACTGTGATAACTAGCCACTGTCTGCGATGACTCCCTACTGTTCACCGCTCACTCGGTGATGACCTACTATCTCTTCACTACTGTGATAACTGTTAACTGTAACTGTTCCGCACAGCGTCCGGCCTTTTATCGTCGGCCGTCAGGGCGGGTCTCTGCCGGTTCCTATCTACCTTCTCGGGGTTGGTCAATCGACGTCACCTCGGCGTCCAGAAGGGTAGCCATTGGTTGGCTGCAACCCCTTACTTGGCCCCGCCTCCTTGCTTGGGTCATTCTGTAAAAGACCCGGTGCGAAACACATACCTTAGGCCTAAATTTTCGTCCATAGGTACTAGCCATATTGCTCGTCGGGGATGCACTTTGCATGTTCCACACTATTTCAATGATTTTCCTTATTTATATTAATTCAACACATAATCATTACAAAATTATTCTTATATAAAATTGACATGCTATTTTCCTTAAATGGATTATTTATATGAAAACAAAAGACTTACAACCAGTGCTTATAATCTACTTACAATTTATTTATTATTTTATTTATTTATCTTCATCTTGTTACATGACATAGGAGATGGAGCCGCTCATCTCACTAGGAAGAACCTGTGCCGAGATGAGCAGCTGAACAATACATATGCAGCTTCTAACATATAGCAGATTTGTAATTTTATCTTGGTATTTGCTTGCATTATATTATTAGAAAATTTATGTTGGAGAAATTGCTAATAATCTTCGATCTATCTCTGTCTATAAACCTCTGCATAGCCTCGCGGAGAACTACTTTGTTTGTTACGCACGTGCAGATATTACATTTTAGGCAAAACAAATACAGATCTCGGGAATACCTAAGGTTTCGGACATCGCAAATGTTTTCAACCCTCCCGAGCATTATCGTCTTTTTCTCGGTAATCCATTGTTTCCCAAATAAAATACCGCTATTGTTTGGTTTCGGATCCTATGAGAACAGCTACCGCATCGAGCAGACCGCAATAAAATTTACTATTCCTTGTCGCTAAGTGCGGTGTTCCCAAACCGAAGAGACCTTACAGTATATACAAGCTAGAAGAAACATTATTTTTCATTACTTTTATTAGCCAGCTTAGGCTCGGTTGTTTCAAGTTCGATCAAAGTAAGCGGAAATCCTGGCTTAAACTGAGCTTAACCTCAAGGTCACGCGAAATCTCGAAGAATTGAGTTGTTTCAAATTAAAAATCTGTTAAAATCGGATTAGGGGTGTTGCAATTGTGTAAAATAAAAATCATAGACAAATGTACGCCAAAATAATTTTGCATATGGCAACACATAATTTAAATTTCATTTGACAGCAAGCAGATCAAAGCAGATGTTTCGAAACATGTCATCAACAATGCTGTTTTACTGAAGATTTCCACAAGAAGATGAAAGGAGACTAGTGGGCCGCATTACGCAACTAATTTAATGTTTTGTTGCTTTGTTCCCGCCTAAATGCGTACTGTCCAACAGATTTTCGAAGTAGATTCGAGAATACGATGGAAAGCGCCAGGAAGGTTAGTTATTGATGGAATTAAATGTTATCTTACCTATTTAGTGTTTGCAAAAACAATATGTTTTTATTTTATCTGTATTGTATTTCTTTAGTTTTCTGTTCATAACCTTTTTTTTCTTTGCAGGTAATAAGAAAAGTGAATCCAAAGCCTACGACTGATATGCAGAATAAATTATATGTGGTTCAGTTAGATATTTTCAAAACCCAACTATCTAAAGAATCGGTAGGAAATACACGAAGTTGTTTTGGAAAGGCATAATGCAAAAGAGATCTGGCTTAATTTTATTACAAGTTGTATTTTTTATTAAAATATTCAGTTTCCTGTTAATAGGTAGGTATAAAAAATACTATAAAATAAAAGAATTTCACACACCGAATATATTGTTTTATTACTATTATTCCGCGGACGTCCTCTGTTTCTGCTGCTTTCAAAAACAATTTTCCTTGCCATCCTTTCCTCATTGCTCATCTGTTCCACATGACCAAACCAGTGGCCATGTCACTGGCTCTGCATACTGAGAATTCCGAGTTCGATTCCCGGTGAGGTCGCAATACATCTTTCTGATTTCTTTAAAATCTAGGTGTTCTTGTCGGACCGCAATTAAAATTGGGCCTTCAGGCCCATTGTAGCATTAAAAATTGCTGTACATTTGGTTTGGGGGCATAGTCCCGGTCTCCTACAATATAGCGATTACCAAATCTGGTACCTAGTACCGTTTGTCGTAACTTGATATTTTGTTTGGACATAATGACAAATATATTTCTGATTTTTATAGTGCTCTTCGGCTGACTAAAATGTGGTCTGTGGTCAGCCATTGCTCTGGTAATGGCTGACACTATCCGCAGTCCAAGAAGCAGTGTTCCAGATAAATCACCTACGCACCTTTCATGGATATAAATGTAAAATTATCAAAACCCGAGTGAAATAGAAACCTTGAAAAAAAATATTGTCGACAATGCCCTGCGGTAAAATTCATTTAGAGTTGCGGAAAAATCAATTTCTTCTGACAAAAAAGTATTGTTCGAGATCTAAGTAAATTACTTCTCCTGTTAAGGATATACTGTAGGATCAGTCGATGGTCAGAAAAGTCTGTGTCACCCTACATAATATTGTACATTTCGACACTTTGTATGTAAAATGTCGAAAAATTAATAAAAAAATATTTTATTGACAGATGTCAATTACATTGCGCAGTGCGCATGTGCGACTCTGACCGAGAGTTTAATCTAAAATTTCCGCGTAGAATTCTCCGACAGATTTCGCTTAATCCGATTTGAAACAACCCGTTTTTGAAAAAAGTACTAAAAACTCTACGCTTACTTTGATCGAACTTGAAACAACCGGGCCTTAGACGCCGACTTAATTGCATTCATTGTCCTTTCAAAGGAAAAAAAGGTTTGTTTGTCACACAGCTGTGCACACGTGCAGTAGGTATAGAGCCTGGGGCGCAAGCCCCGCCGGTCACAAAGCTATTTTTGAAATGCGGTCTCGTGTCATTTTATGTGAATTAATTCCTGCGGTAGTGATAACCATGTCAGTCTCTTTGTGCTACCAATACAAGTATTTTTTGTAATTTCATACTGACTCCAATAATCAAACTGAATAGTAAAATAGCAAGCCGTTCACTAATTACTTTGAACATTTTTGTAACTGTACGGGGCAAAGAAGGTAGACAACGAAATTAGAGAAAAATAAGAACGAAATAAAAAGTATTGTAGTACCTATATTTTTGTTGCAATGTTAATGAAAAATGAGATCCTTCAGTAGAAATAAAATGTCACACTGAACAAGCTGGTACAACTTCTATCAGCATGAAACAAATATTTTGCAGGCATGATCTCAACCTTGGATTATCAATGAGAATAGTAAAACGCTACGTTATTTTACATAATGGAAGCATGGACGCTTACCGAACTATTGATAAAGCGACTTGAAGTAATCGAGATGTGGATCTTCAGAATACTCAAGATAAGCTGGATTTTGAGTATTCTTCTGAAGACAGAGTTACGAAGATATTATAGTTCGGATGAATGAAGAAAAATTAGCAATAAGATCAATAAAAAGCCGTACACATCTTTTAAAATGGCTTCCTCAAATATTATACTTCAAATATTATAACGATTCAAATTAACAGTTCACATTCATGAAGTGAACGACACGACAGTTCAGTTAACTGAATGAAACTTCTCATCACTAATATACGGTCCACGGTACAATCGCGCCGCAGTGTGTGCACTGACAGCTGTGACATTGATAAACTGATAAAACCATAGATATTTTTCAATATTTTTTAATAAAAAATAAAACCAACCGAGTAATTGCAAATACACTTTGCAGTAACGCCTTGTAACTAATGCTTAAAATGCGTTCTCAAAGACAAAGCGCCAAACAAAACAGCGTTATCGAGATCATTTTAAAACTGCTAATAAAATAAAACTAAAAATTGAAGTCTCCCTCTTGCTCAATCTGATCCTGTGAAACCAGGCTCGAGATGGGATAAGTGGCTGAATAGCGGCGTAGTGTCGACCTTTTGACATTTTAGTGAGGTCCCAATGAGACTGCCACTGAAGTGCGGCATCGTTTCTTGTAATATTGAAAAGATCGCTCACTGGAATAGTGGAAAATGTGGCATCCCCCTGTGAGATTGCATTTTTAGCCAGAGAGTCTACCTTTTCATTACCAGGGATGCCTACATGACTCGGAATCCAAGCCAAAACAATTTCAAATTTATCCAAGGAAAGGTCGTGAATTATGCTCCGAATTTCCATGCAGATCTGATCATCAGGGTGCCGAAAGGGGCTGGATTTAATTTTGAGCAGAGAACTTAAGGAATCTGAAAGAATAAGGCACTTCTTTGATTGTTTTGGTTTACATGATTTTAGCGCTTCTCGGATTGCCAAGCACTCAGCAGTAAAAATGGATGACTCTTTAGGGAGTTGAAATATACCTTGGATACCATCATGCGTCTGGGTCATTGCTCTATCCGCTTACACCTTGCAAAAATTCATGTTCTTAACTCCTCAATCTGTGAGTGTGGACAAGAGGAGGAGGATTTGAACCACTTGTTTTTCAATTGCATTTTAAATGTCGGTACTCCAGGATCTTGCAGATCTTAATGTCCCTTTCCCTACAAATATCCAGCTCTTGCTTACAGACTGCCGACGGGAAGTATTGAAAGTGTTACTACGATTTTTAGAGAGTAATTGCATTGAGCTGTAATGTTTATGTCGATGACCTATTGACTAGTTTTTGGCAATAACATACTTTTACTGGGTGACAAGCCATTAAATTAAAAAAAAAAAATCATTTTAAAACAGCAAAATAGGTTGAGGGAACGTATTGATATGGTTATCACTACCGTGGAGGATTAATTCCCATAGAATCGACGGCGAAACGTGACGCGGATCCACATTCCAATAATAGCTTCAACAGATGGTCGCTTCACTATACAGGATTTGCCCGGCCACCGTAATAGAAATAAATAAGTCGGGGAACTGACTTTCAAATAAATTAAAATTGGGTTTTCAGAGATAATATTTTGTTGGTACGTGCGAGGAAGAATACGATTAACATAGTTTTATGACCAGCAGAGCTTGTCGGCACCGCTTTTGACAATAGGAATAGGCGCACGTGCGATGTCAGAATTGCGGTCATCTGTTGGAAAGCAGTAAATGGTAACTTTCCCGGGGGGACAAACAGGCTGCATCATAAAACACGAGCCATGATAGAGGGTTTATTTGCTTTGATCTTGGCGACCGCCAGTACATCGGCTTAGACGACCTTTTAGGAAACAATAGGTAAAAGCAGTTACGAATGGGTCGGGATGTTTTGGGACATTTTAAAATTCCTGACGGCCGGTGCAATAAAACGTTTGCCGACACAGAAAAATATTTTAGAATTACGAGTAAATTGGTTTACAAAGGTTTTTTTCTGGAACCGGCGATATAATAATATTTTCGAATGTGGAGAGAGTCCCATCTGTTACCAAGCAGCTGTGCGGGAACAGAGAAAAGAATACGCCTAGGCGTTTGAATATATAATTTATAATAATTTAATAATTCAACGAACGCTTTTATGCCCCGGTATTATATATTATATGTCGATAATATATTATGTAGGATGTATAGGTAAATTTAACATTGAAAGCGAGAGCGAGAGTAATTATGACGCCGCGATCCCAAAAAAAAGGATTAATTACGCAACGACGATAGGTACACGCAGAGGTACGTCAAGTCAGTTGATGTATCATTTAACACACACAAAAGAAAAAAAAGGAAACAAAGTCAAAGGAAAGTAGGAAACCTATAAATTAATAACATAAATACAAAATATCATATAAATATACTGTGTAGAATCAGGATTACTTTTGTATTAATATTCGTAATAGCTATTTTTTTCTTTTCTAATCAAGATTTATTGTAATGTGAAAATACATATAGGTGTATAATTGACGATGTAACTTGTAACTATGTAAAATAAAGATGTAAGTATAATCTTTTGGTAATGATACACCTTGCCATATTTTGGCTTTTATTAAATACAAGCAATGAATCAGATAAGGCCTACATATTATGTGGATGTTGAGGAACGTTGCGTTTTAAATACCGTCAAAATTAAAATAGATGTCCCGCGGGAACTTTTTTTGCCATTTTAGATAAATCCCCAATGTAAGGCTATTTTATTATTGTATCTTTATTGTATGTAATACTTTTTTCAAAAAAAAAAAAGGAAATGTTTGAAATAATGTCTATATCTGTACCTACAATATTGTGGCAAATGTTATTATTAATTATTATTGAATGACTCGTCAAAAAGCTTTTATTTTAAAAGATATAATTAAGAGTAAGATTTTAATCTACAAAAGGCTGAAAGATTTTTTTATCTGAAAACCGTGTAAAATGGAATTGCCAATTAATGAACTCAATTTGGTGAAATGCTGGAATGGATTAATTTTGAATTAAAGAAAAATAAACATATATATCTATAGTTTTTTTGTAAGATTAAATTGTCGATAAAATGGCTACTTTGTTTAGTTGTAATAATTGCGTAATGTTATGATTTAGTTTTAATCAAAATTGAAAACATCTCGAGATGTCTTTTTATATTAAGTCAAATGTGGTTTATTCTATGTGTGCTGTAATGATTTTTGTAGACAGTAAAATTATACCTACTGTATGTTTAATAATTATAATTAATCGTTAGAGTGATATAAGTTTGTAATAAGCGAGACTGTGTTATTTATTAAATTCTATGTGAATATTGAATCGTTTTGGGTTTAGGAAAAATATGCTAACTTATGTTTTATCGACGGATTCCTTTCCTACAGACATATAGAGGATATACCTAATTATTTTTAAAATCAATAACCTTCTTTTAGATCTCAAAAGAGAAACGAATTTAATGAGACACTGACTCAGTGCTTTTAATTAATATGAATAGATTATTTGCTCAAATATGTGGAAGGAGTGGACCGTATTCTTTTGTTTCAAATACTGCCTATGTAATATTATTAAGGCGTCAAAAATTGATTTGTAAGGACTATACCTGTTAGTTTTTTTTACTTTCGGTTTAACTTACGATTTTTTTCTATGTAATTGTTGGTCCAGAAGAAATGAAGTTAAAAGAAATTTAACTGAAAATTTAATTATATAAAAAAAAATTAATTATAGAATTTAATTATTAAGTTAATTATAAAATTTAATTATAAATTTAATTATAAGTTTGATTATAAATTTGATTATAAATTTAATTATAAAAGAATTTAAAAGAAATTGAACTATACAAAAACGGAGTAGTTATGCCTGGCGTAGGCACGGGAGCCGCTATAAAGGAAAAATTGTGCATAAGACCGAGCTCTGCACATGGCCAGGAGACGGAAAGACTGAGGAAGTCGCCAGGGGCGTGGCCGAGAAGGAGATCCAGAGTGACGAAGCGCTGGTCTAACCAAGGAAGAGAGATCGGCGTGGGAACCAATGACGAGACAGACGAAGAAGATTAACCCAATGGCGAACTTGGAGGGCGCTGCCCTGTACACTCGAAGGCCCACACCCCGTTCAGCAGAGTATATGAGGGGCAGTCGGCTTCAAGGGAGGCAGTTGCGATCGAGATTCGGAGGAAGTGAAGGAGTTGCGATCGAAATTCGGAGGAGTGCGAGTCGGAAGTGAGGCAGTCACGCTTGAGGTTCGGAGGAAGCAAGTCACGCTCGAGATTCGGAGGAGTGCGAGTCGGAAGTGAATCAGTTGCGATCGAGATTCGGAGAAGTGCGAGTCGGAAGTGAAGCAGTCACGCTTGAGGTTCGGAGGAAGCGAGTCACGCTCGTGATTCGGAGGAATGCGAGTCGGAAGTGAATCAGTTGCGAATCGAGAGAAGGAGATCCGAAGTACGGGTCGTGAATCAGAAAGTGAAGCGGGAAAAGTGGGGTCACAGTCGAACTAAGATCGGGAGTTGAGGTGAAGCTGAAGTGAAATCGGGAGTGGAGAGCCCTCAGCAAAAGGGCGAGCCAAGTCGAGGAAACGCCCAATGCCTAAGTACCCTTTTTATGTATATAACAATTGAGAATTCTGCAGAGACATTTGTTTTAATAGTGATTGTTTTCGCATAAGTTAGTTAATAAGTAGATTATATAATTTTAATTCTTTTTACTTTACATTTGTTTACTTTACATGTTTATTTAAAAAAACTTTATTGCCGTGTATTTTATCAAAATAAAACTTATTATTTGTATTTCCTTTTATCCATGATATTAATTGGATTTTGATTAAAGTAATTTTTTCCAATAATTTTCTTTAAATGAGTAGATTTGGATATTTCTGTGTTGTTTTTTTATCCGTAATATTAATTGGATATTTTTCAATTTAAACTGATGTAACTTTTCTTCTATAATTTTCCTTAAATAAGCAGATTATATATATTTTTTGTGTTTCCTCTCTGTCATCTATAATATTAACTGGGTTTTCTGATACTTTGACTTTGTTTTGTATTAAACTGTGAATATTGAATTACCGCGCTTAATTTATACCCCCTGCCATTCCTTCCTCTGTGACTAATTTATGTACGATACCGGTAAGTCGTAGAGCCACGACTGTACCGAATAATAGACGGTGCCCGTAAGTGGAGGGCACTCGTCTTCAGAGCAAAATTGATATCAATAGTGGTTTCATTTAGTGCGCACAATTCAGTATAATGTAGTACTTTATTATCTATGGTTATATTTTGACTATATTTCTCTTTTCTATGCTATGTTCATCTTTTCTATGGCTATTAGGGATGGGTCGTCGACGTATTTACCGTCGACGAAACGAGACCGTCCACGTCTGTCCATCGACGAGACGATCAACTAGTTGAATTCGTCAACTTCGTTACGCGGACGTCGCGGACATTCTATCTAAACATTGGGACGATGGTCAACTGTCTACGGTTCGACGCGACGCTGCTCGACGGCTATTTTTATTACGTTAATTTTTAAAATTTAAAGAAGTTCGTAGGAATATTGTTTCGGGGAAAGTAAAACCGCTACTTGTGCTTATATGTAAAAAGAAACATTTTATTATTTATTTGTTTACGCACATTATAGGCTTTTACATATTGTTTTATATACTTCTTTCTATATATAATAAAGAAAGAAGTAGGTATACACAACAATATCAGGTGTAAGCAGTAAAATATAAATATAAACTACATATATAAGCAGTGAAAGTATCGGGTATAAGCGTTAAAAGATGAGTATAAAAATTAAAAATATAAAGTACAGAGCAGTAATGTGTGTATAAAAAAATATATTAGGTACACATCATTACATGTGTACAGGATTATTTCTAAAACATTAATAACCTCGCAGGACTATATTCCTTCCTTGATTATGAGTCGAAAGCTATCATGACCTAATATCAATAGTTATGGAGATATGCGACATCAAAGTTTGAATTTTTTCAATATGTCTGATTTATTTTTTGTAAAACGTTGGACTATCACTACACTAACTCAAATCGATTACGAAAAATTCATTTGTGTCAATACAAGTTAAATAAAATGATAAAAACCTTTACATTTATTAATTATCTATAAATTTATAAATAAATATATAATTTAAAAATACTTTACATTTGACATGTTATCTAGAAATATATTGAAGAATACATCTTTCAAAGTCAGGCTTTCACTTTGTGGTGACATTATTAATAAATAAATATATCTGTATTATTTGTCAACTTTAGTTTAAGGCTCAATCTGAGAAAAGGAACATTCTTCCCGAAACATATAAAAAAACAATAAAAAGTGGTGGAAACAAAATTATAATAGATTTATTTTTTTATCTATAAAGTTGAAAATAGGGAATTTTTAATAAAAATTAATTAAACCTAAATTCAAGATTATATTACATATATAATAATTAATGTTAGACTCCTGAATAAGGACCATAGTTAGGTATAGAAATTTTATTCCCTACAAGTTTGTTTATCATTTATATGCCAAAGATGAAAAGTAACGAAATAACACAATAATTAAATTTTACCATCCCTTTTCAGGTAGATATAAGAAGTCGAGATCGATCGAATAAAATATTGATTTTAGAAAAATATCTAGCCGGCCTGTTAATTAATAATAGTTCAATAAAAAATAAAATAATTAAACAGAATTGTTTTATTTTATACAGCGTAAAATTGGGAATCCACCGAAACGTCGCACGTACACATCGCAAAAAATCAAGTAAAAAATAATAGATAATAGCTTATTAAGCCTATCTCTCCCTACGCGTGCATTCAAATTTCAAATCTCTGGCATAGTTCGTGTACACAGATCTGAACTCTATGATCGTGTTTTTGGTCTATATTCTGTGGATCGTGTACTTTAGAGTTGAAATGAAATTACCCGTCGAGCCGTCTATGGCGTCTACAAGTCGGCAGCGAGAGATGAGAGAGAAATAAACGGAGACATTTTGTCTTGCTCTCGCTCGTTACGTTCCACGGTCCACGGCGTCCGCCGTCCACCGTCTACGAATTCAACTAGTCCATGCGATAAACGTAGACCGTCGACGCGTCGATGCAACGTTAACGGTTGATTTCAACTAGTCCGTCCATTCAACGCCCATCCCTACCGTCCATTCAACGCCCATCCCTAGTGGTATTGAGCAGTACTGAGTGTTGAGAGTTGAGATATTGTTTTAGACATTCCGTATTTCGTAAATAAATAATAACTTTCGCGAACATTTTCATAAATGGAAATAAAATGATTGTGTTTCAGAAATGTGTATTAGCTATGTGCTTATTTAATTTTGGGATTTTAAATGCATCTTCTATAGAGAAACGTTATAACGGTTAGGAAAATTTTATAATCTTTTTTTTAGAATTAGTGATTATTATTCATCAATTATTCATAATGTGAAAAATTTATTTATTAAAAACTTACTCGCTTTTAATTTCATTTAAATTTTTTTCTTGTTGAAAGTAACTACAAACATTTTTTAATCTTATTGAACACTACAAAACGTTGATAAATTTTGAGGTTATTTTGTTGTTTAGATTATTTTATTATGCTTGTTTTACAGTTCACACATTAGAGGGGCCCACTAAGATAGAACGAACCGCTTCCGGAATCTTGGATATCAATTGTTACATTGGGAAGCCTAAAACCATAGCAAATGTATTTAAATCCGTGAAGGTGGGTAAATTTTTATAGATTAGT
The DNA here is from genome assembly GCA_016648135.1 of Agrypnia vestita. NCBI lineage: Eukaryota > Metazoa > Arthropoda > Insecta > Trichoptera > Phryganeidae > Agrypnia > Agrypnia vestita. Next base: position 139,887 of record JADDOH010000174.1, on the reverse strand, counting down.
GAAGCTCATTTTAAAATAGCCCTTGAAATCGTTAAGTAGACTCACAATGTTACTTACCCTGGGAATTCGAGCCTTTAATCGTAGCACCACAAAAATGTTAAATTGTGACAAATTTATGATGCAAAAAAAAAGGAATAAGCTCTTTTTTTATTAATATAATTATTTTTTATATTATTTTCCTACACCCACAAATAAGGAATGCAATCCCGATCCAGCGAGATCGGGATCCCTCGAGATCTCGAGGCATTTTACGAGATCAATCCCGAACCGAAAAATCGGACGAGATTATCGGGATTGATCAGCATTTTTAATGTTTTGTTTATTTAATTGTATACGTCTATAGAGCTTTTAGTAAGTATTTAAAACTTATGTTCATGTCATATTCAAAGAATGAAAATAGCTTTGAATAATATTTGCTATATTTTATCAACCTAACATAGTAATAAAAACTACTACTAGTTAGTAGTTTTTACTAGAGATGATATCCGGTAACTATCCGGTATCCGGCCTATTTTTACTATCTGGCTGGATACCGGATAGTGCCAAAAATGCGAAAATTTCACAAAATTACAGAATTAGCTGACCACCAAATATAATGGCCGCGACTTCGATCGATTCAAACTCTCTTCAAATAATAGTCAATCTCACTTGCATTTACATAATTTTCTTGATCCTGACACTGACTATTATTTTCATTCTTCCACTTCTTCGAAATAATCCCGAAATGTATCATGAGTTTCACAAGTGACGGTTGATCATTTGATCAGTGACAGTCTCGTCACTTCTGTTTCTCTTAGTAGACGTAAGAGATGGCGATAAACTTCCACTGTTGGAAAATTCATCGCAAGACATTTTTATAAATTCCAACAACATTTTCTGTCGGGCTCTTTCTGATGATATCTGGTTTTGAAGTTAATAAAATCATAAAGTCATATTATTTTTCTTCTGACAGAAAGCACTAAGGCCCGGTTGTTTCAAGTTGGATTAAAGTAAGCATTCTTTTAAAGCATAGATTTTTACGTTTTCCACCAATCAGACGATCCGTTTTCGTAAAAATCTATGCTTTAATCGACCGCTTACTTTGATCGAACTTGAAACAACCGGGCCTAAGTCATATCATACTTTCTGCTAGAAGGATTTTTGCCATGAGATAGTGTAGTAGATCATTATTCAATCTAAGCAGTCAAAAAATTTAATACTGATCTTCGAAATGCTATTTTGAGTATGACGTTTTAATTAGAATGGCTTAGTCTTGCTGAACAAAACTTAAAATTGTACTTGTGTAGTAAGATAACGAAAAATTTATTACTTTATTAATATTGAACATTTCTTAATTATTTTAGTACATATTTATTTATCATCATAATGCTAGCTTTTCACTCCTAAGAAAATGTTTTCTGCGTACACAATTGATCATTTCTAAGACAATAAAAATATTTTTTCGGCTGCGGCCTGTTGAATATTGCTTATATTTTCTTAATAATTGTAAATAATTTTTTAGTTAATTACTTTTATATTAGAAAAAAAATTCTAAGTTATAAATCTAAGCTATCATCCTAAAAAATTGTAGTCTAGCATAAATATTCTGAAATAAATGAATAATAAAAACCAACAATTGCGAAAAATGCATTTGCAGTGAATTTCCAGCCTTAGTGCCTTCTGTCCAGTATAATATACTCTAGATATGTAGGTAAATGATATAAATGTATTTTTCATCAAAACCCGGTAGCCTAGTTTAAGTCATATTTTTTAACCAAATAAATTCAAAACAAAAGATATACGGGCCTAGCGTATATGAGGGGTATAAAAGCAAATGCTACAATATCCCATTAAGGCATTTCTGAGATAAATGCAAAACAACTTGACAGTTGTGACCTACTAAAGGGTTCTATGAAATATGCATTTTCCACTTCAATTTTCCTCTAATATTCGTGTATAAATAAATATTTTAAAATGTGGATATTGCTGTGTTGCTAGCAAATAGTGCACATTACTGCTTTTGCTAATTATATAATCTTTGCTATGATGTTTCATTCTAAAAACGACATCAAATCTCACTTTAGTATGAAGCGGCTTTTTTGTCACGTGATAAATCCTTAGGGGTTGATAAGTTGAAGTGGATACAGCTATCTTTGATTTGAATAGTGATTTGGAAATATGATTTTGAAAGGGATAGATCAATATATCCTATAAAATGTCGAATTCAGTAAATTTCAAATTCCACAGCGACAGTGCATTTAAAAAAATATATTTTGGATATTGCTGCCTTTGCTTTTATACACCTCATATGTAAAAGAAAATATGGATAATGGATGACGAACCTGCTTTTTTCCCCCTCGCCACCACGAGAAATTTGCACAATAAATAAACGGCATATTTGTTACTATCACTACTGATACCAAATAGGTAATCTGTTTCATTGTCGAAATTTTTTTTATTATCTTCTAATATACAAGTTAAAATTATAACAATAAAACAAACGAGCGCAGCAAATAGCAGCCGGATATCCGGCTATCCGGCATAGAGGCTCGCCGGATATCCGGTATCCAGCCAAATCACTATCCGTTTCATCTCTAGTTTTTACTCTACTACATTGACTGATTGATGCTTGGAAAAACGGCTACAAATACTTTAATGCAATGATTAATAATGAACATTTTATTAACATTGCTGATAAATGCAAGGCATTGTCGTTACTGCTATTCAGCTCTATAAACAAAAAAAACACAAAAGTATTCGGGATCCCGATCCGTAGGGATCCAGGGGGATTAGAAATTCTAATCTCGAGGGATCCCGAAAGAGCAATCCCGACTCGGGATTGCATCCCCTACCCACAAATACATAGTGGTGAGAGGATAAATCAATTAACCTGTTCCAGGCCCGCGTCACGCAGACGTAGGCACGGAACGGACCAAAAGGAAGAATGTCAAGATCTGTGAATAAACTTCCCTATAAATTCATTGATATAATGTTTTTTATATCTATAAAAATAGTCACCAGTGTATTGTATTACCTATCCCATAATAGTAAGAAAGTGGCAGTTGTTTTTATTAAGATTATATTATTCTAGGAAATTTATAAATTTTATAAATTATTGTACTTTCAGTTCATTTTGGACATACCATCAGAAAACTATTTCCGTTATGAAGGGCCGATTGCTGAAGCTGTTTGGAAGGCATACGCGGAAGACAGCTCCCTGTGGTCGGGGAACTTTTTTTCGCCTAGAAAAGCACGCTCGCAGAGGCTCAACCCGTACAACAATACTTGCGTAGCCATCAAAACAGATGAGAGATATACTGTTCAGCTTGACATCCAAAGTACGGGCTAATAATAATCTGGTTAAGTATTTATACAACGTAACAAATCTAGTATTTTTTATACGAACTCAGTGCAATCTATCCATCTGCAATCCAGCACAACTTATTCATTAGAAATTCCACAAATACTTTTTACTGAATGTTTTGAGGTATTGAAATTTTTAATCTTTTGGTTACAAATTCTCTATCCATAACGCAGACAGCCAAAATATGAACTAAAGTATATTTCTTGGTGCACAACCTGATGCCTCGGCTGGTGCGAATACATTTGACTTGTTTCTAAAAAATTGCTCCGAGCCTGTTAATTTTGAAACAATTATGAAAATGTTAAACTAAATACTCTTAAAAAGTATAACGTCTTACTAAATAAGTCGCACATTATTATAAGAAGATGTTTTTACTTAAGGGAATCGATGTGGAATGAAATTTAAAAAAAAAATTAATATAATGTTTATTTAAAAACATACTTTTTGTTTAGTCGAGGTTTTAATTATGTGAATAGAATAGCAAGAGTGAATACTTTAACTGCAGTATAAATATGTCTTAAACATACTTGGTGGGGGGGGCATTCTTCCGCTTTCATCTAACCCCCTTTTTTAAAGAACGGGTTTAGTTCATCTCTCTAATTTTTTATACTCTGTGATCCATATTACTAGAACTAGTGAACTTTTCGCAATTCTTGGGCTTGGCAATGATATGTTATAGGGACATGAAATATTTCAACACATTGCCACATTCGCAAGGAACAAAGGTAGTTTTGGAATGCAAATAAAAAAAAATATATTTTTTAAAGTCCATCAAAGTTACTCTATTACACAGGAATTTCTTTTTACATGAAACCGTGGTAACTAAAATAATTTTTCGTACTAAAAGAATTTTGTGTTAAAGATGCGTGCAAAAAAGTCACCAATGTTTTTGTTCATGTTTATACTCGTTCACTTATAGTTTACACATGTTAAGTCACATTAATTGAATACACAGGCTATTGACCGTGAAACGGTCACTATCGGCTGCCCCATAGTAGAGTGCCACCATTATAAATTGGCGTGCGAGGGAGGGCGTCCCTGTCGCGAAACAGAAGTTGCCAGGGTGTAAATTTATTACTCAATACATAATATACAGAATGTCAGGTGACCGGTGTCGGAGCCTTTAATAGAAATTTGGTCGGGCAACATTAAAGAAATAAACCAATAATGGAGGCCGCTCTATCCGGAGTCCTGTCAAACGGTAATATTGGTCCATTATTTGCTATTTCAGCTTCGCAAAATATTAAAACGACATTGGCAATTGTTCTTGCACCACCTGCAAGACTGTTTTGGACATAATTCAGTGTATATTGGAAATCAAGATGTCACAGCTCACGCGCAAATACGAGATTGAACTGAATGACAGGGCGATGGGTTACCGCCGGGTGCGGGCGGGGCAGGTTTTAGTTCCAAAGTCGCCGCACGCCAATTTACGTTGGGCAAGCTCTAGCAGCAGACAATGAGCGAGAGCCAATTCTAGACAATAATAGCCACGCAGCACCATCGTCAGCGTGGCGGCCACTAAGCCGAGAGAGAGGCTTAGCAACATTTAATTATAACTGCTAGTGTATATTTAAATTTACTAAATTTGATTAATAAATAATTTATAGTTTTTATACATTTTTCTTAAATTCGCCTTTTTACTCCCTTTCTTTTAACTCTAGCGTCTGCTTGTCGGTTTGTTTGCTTGTCGCTTGTCTGCTGAAAAAACTTTGGATCGATTTTTAACCCTTTTGCCGTGATTCAATCGAGCTGAAACTGTGCGGGCAGACTATTGGCGATGATAAAAATGATCTATAAAATTTTCATTTAAATTTTTTTAATTATATTATAATTTTGGATTTTTCTAAATTTTAACGTTTTTTTTCAAATTGGAAACCATACAAATAAGAAAGGAGCCCGAGGCGTGGAGAAGGCGCGAAACCTTTTTCAACTAGTCTGACTCGAGCCATGGGTCCGATCAGACGGTGCCGTGCCGTGCCCCTCTATACCGATTATTACGTTTTCAATATTCTATAAGTTTTAAGGATAATAATATAGGTACATGGAATAGATTTTCCACATGAATTTAAAGCAAGAGGAATATGTCGATAGAATATCATATTGGAAACAATACAAATGAGAAAGGGAGTATAATAAAAACTTGGTTTTTATGGGTTAGTTTTTTTTTATTCCTCACTAGGCACAACCACTTTTTTTGTTTTTGTCTTAAAATTATTATTTCTGATGATTTTAAAATTTTAAGATAAATCAAAGTATGTACTGAATCCACACCATTACATTTCTTTCTTTCAGATGTAGATTATTGGAAAGTGAGTCTTTTGATTATCGGAGTGATACTTTTCATCTACTCTAGATCCCTCGGAGAAAATGTCATGTTCTTTTATCTCAGTGGAATATCTTTGGGCATTTTCGCTTCATTCATGATACTTGTTTACTTTTTGAGCAAAATGTTACCTGGCGTAAGTACAAATGTATTATGTCGTAATAAGAAATATTGTTAGTTATATATAAATACACATTAAATCTTGTTAGATACGGTTATATACTAACATAAGTAACAAAATGTTATGTTAGTAGTGTTTTTCTTCGACTCTGTGTTCGCTAAAGCCTGTGAGCCCACATTTTCAATGCACTGCTGTGTGAGAAACGTCAAATTTTACTATATAATTCTAAAATTATTGATATCAAATAATAATATTATTTTCTTTAGAAACCAGTAGTCTACAGTGCGATGATTGGAGGCTGGACCTTGGGTGTGTACGCCCTGCAGTTGCTCTGGTCGAATTTTCAGCCATTGCTTCTTGCGTACCACACTTACGTCATGTGGTACATATTAATAATGGGCTTTGTCAGCTTTATCATTTGCTACAAATTAGGTCCTCCTAAGGATCAGCGAAATAAAAACCTCATCACATGGACTCTGCAGGTAAAAATGATCTGGATTCAATTGTCGTATACATAAATTCAATGACTCTTGCATGTATGTATTACTATTAAAGGCGTGTTAGCTTCCTGTAAAAGAGTGAAACCTTTGAATCAAATTACTTCACAATTATAATAAAGTGTGTTAAGTTAAACCTCTATTGCTGAGTAAGCAGTCGTCGAACTATGTTGATGACATCGTAGGATACCCCAAACTTTCTTTAATTTACAGTGCACATTGCTTCTATTCAGTAAGTAAAGACGGCGTCTACTGCGTCAGTTGATCACATGCCACGCTTATACTATAAAACTTTCTTTCATTAAAATATGATAGAATAGTGCATTCCTTGCAAAGTCCAAAGTTCATTCCTTTTATGATCAGGTTGGTAGTGATGGTCAAACTATCATCTTAACCTACACTAAATTGAATTTTGTAATGCACAGTTATGCAAAGTTCAATTAAGTGTAAATTGGAATAATCATGTTGCAGCACAACGTAACTCCCATATCAATCAATATTAACAGTTATTTGAGATTTGTATCCGATGGTTGTCTGTTAAATTACCAAAAATCAGTTACCAATCATCGATACAATCAAGTACAAATCTTAAATAATGGTTATTGTGGAAACGGTTAAAATACCATTACTAATTTTGAGGTTTAGGTTGATTAATTTAGGTTAAAATACCATCACTAATAATAATAAAGGATAAGACAAGGTCTAGTGCGACAGGGCCCTGCACGATCATAAATATGTTAATGTTTCACTGATTAAAATGCCATCACTATAGACGTACCACTATAACTTGGCGTGCGAGGGAGGGCGTCGCTGTCGCATAACAGAAGTTGTCAGGGTGTAAATTTATTACACAATACATAATGTACAGAATGTCCAGTGACCGGTGTCGTATTAAAACAGAAATTTGGTCAGGCAGCACTAAAAAAACCATGCAGTAATGGCGGCCGTTCTATCTGTCAAACTGTCATTATTCGCTTTTTCAGCTTTGCAAAACTTTAATACTTCATTGGCAATTGTTCTTGCACCATCCCGGACTGTTTAGGATGTTTTGGACATAATAATTCAGTGCATATTGGTAATTAAGATGACACAGCTCGCGCTCAAAGACGAGAATGAACTGAATGACAGGGCGAGGGGTTACCGCCGGGTGCGGGCGGGGCGGGTTTTAGTTCAAAATTCGCCGCACGCCAAGTTACGTTGGGCAAGCAATACAGGTTGGTGGACTAGAACCTGGAATAGTATTAATAAATAGGAGATTAAAAAACTTGGCGACTGATAAATATTTATTCTGCCGAGACCTCACCTCAAACTTTTCTTGTTTCACATAGTATTTTATCGGAACCAGAATATTTCAGTTTTCATTTTATTTTTAGGCTGCTGGATTGGTTCTCATATATTTTAGCACTGAGATGATGGAAGCGTTTGCCACGGTAGTCACGACTCTTTTTATGATCAAGTTGATTCCTCGTTCATGGATCAATGCCGTCTTTAAATATTGGTAAATACATTAATTCAATTACTTTCTGAAATATAGTAAAACCCCATTACCACCAACCACAATAAATCGAAATTCGTAATTCTAAATTTTTAAAATCAAAAAGTCCCACAATGTTATCTTCATAGTACCCTGATAATTTGGAAACCCCGATAATTAGTCACTTGTGCCAGATAATTTTAGTCACTTGTGCCAGAAATCAATACATAATTCAAAACATTTTTGAAACGTCGCGATTAGTATAATAAAAATCGCGTTTTCAAAATGATTTCGTTAGATATGAAAAAATATAGACTTTTTCACAAAATTCATGGCTTTTTCTTTTCTTTCTTTTAACTCGTAGCGTCTGCTTGCTTGCTTGTCTGCCGAAAAAAAATTGGATCGATTTTTAACCCTTTTCCTGTGATCAAATCGAGCTGAAACTTTGCAGGCAGACTCGTGGGGACGATAAAAATGATCTAACAAATTTTCATTTTAAAAAAATTAATAATTATAGTATAATTTTGGATTTTTAGAAATTTTAATAGTTTTTCAAATTGGAATCATTCTATATGAGTAATTAGCCCGACGCGTGTATAGACACGAAACCTGATTCAAAGCGAAAGGGAATATTGTAAAAACTTGGTTTTTATGGGTTAGTTTTTTTTCATGAGTTTTACGATATTTGGTGAAATTTGAAATTGCAATGAGATTTTTTTTTAACTTGAATTTCAAATTAACGGGGTTCCCCATAATTCGAAATGTTTTTTTTTGGGTCCCTTGAATTTCGAATTAACAAGGTTTTACTGTATTCCACTTACGTGCCCACTTGTATGATTTAATACCAAAGAGTTTAAATTATTGTGCAGGAGATTAAGACATCCGCCAAAACGAGTTCTTTTGACACAAGAAGAGTATTATAAACAGGGACAACGAGAAACGGCGAAGGCTTTAGAAGAATTGAGAGGATATTGCTCCAGCCCTGAATGTCCTCAATGGAAACTCATGATGAAACTCAAAAATCCTCAAAGGTTAGTATTCACACATACAAAAAGTATTTTAAGAATGAATAAATTAATCCTATGTGAAAAGATTAGGGAAATTTCACATATTACGAATACCGATGAAAATATATTTGAAATAGATTCATAAATATTAATTATATTCTGTGAATCAGTATGGATAATGTGGGGTAATGATTTTTTATTCATAATTTTTATTATGAAAATCTTTAAAAATATGATTATTAAAACGCATAAGATTGGTTGTGATGTATCAATTCAATTTGGAGTAGTGCTGTATTATTTGTACATCTCAGTACCATACAATTGTGACCCACATATTAATTTCTAGTGAAACGAGGTGTTTTGGCGGGAATTTAAAATCTTAAATTTCAAAATCATTTTTAAACTCTGTAATATACCTATATACAAAAAAAAAATTTTTTTAGTTGTACTTTTTAGACCACAGTAAAGATAAATCTATTAAAAAAAAGTGAAATTTCCCTATTAACTTTAATTAATGAAATTGCAGGTTAGATTATTCCATGTTACTACTATTGTTAGCGACTCTCGTAGGCCTTGTAGATCGGTTTCATCTGGTTGGCTCCAATAATCTCAGTAAAAGCGAATAAAGCAACAACACATAAGATACTTACAATAGGCTTGCTATGCTGTATCTATGACGTTATTATTTACATTGCTATGAATGTAAGCAAGCGCAGATAACGAATTATACTATTATACTTATATAAGTAATAGGGTAAAGTTTGTGGATGAAATCGAGTTAGGTGAAACAGAGCAGCTTCCAGGATATCGTTCTGATTCTCCCAAGAGTGTCAGGGCACTCACACTATGTGGAGGAGCTTACACTATGTTTGTTGCCTCTACACGAGCGGAGCTTTTCATCCACTGGGCCAGTGTATGTTCACCCCACGTACTACTCGCTGCCAAATAATGGTTTGCTTCTTTGGTCACTACAAACCTATGCTGAATTTTACATTTTCACTCTTCTTATGTGCCAATGATATACAGTGAAACTAGCTTAATAAATTCACTTTTAATAAGTTTTTCCGCTAAATAAGTTTAAATTCTGTAGTCCCGAAAAATTCCCATACAAATCCCATATATTTTTTAGGCTTAATATGTTGCCCGCTTATGTTCGTTTCTCGCCTAAGTCATGAAAATATTTATAGCCGAACTCAATTTATTCACACAAATAAATCTTCATAATACATTTTTCGGAAGACGAAATTTTGTTCAACATTCCTAAAAATGAAAAGTGGGCGCAATAAAAATTAAGTTGGTTTGGCGGCGTCACAAAAGTTCTAGCTGCTGAAAAAACCTTGTAGTATTTGAATAGGGTAATAAAATAATATTTAATAAATAAATTTATCAGGCGATTATTTATGATAATTTTTTCAAAATCAATCGCCTAAACGAAACTGTTTTCATTTTGGTTGTATTTTTTCGAGGAAACGATAGGCAATATTAATTACGTAATATCTCATATTGTTTACTAAGGCCGGCGTCACACTAGATGTATCCGTATTCCGTCGCGTCTTTGACGCTGCGGAACGCCGCTACTACGCGGATTATCAATCGTTCCGCCGCCGCTCGTTTCGGCGTCTATTTGGTTCCCCGCCTGCGAAAACGTTAATGTCGTCGGTGACGTCGCGTCTCTTTTTTTGATTGCAACGCGCCACATTTGACCGATTGTCCGCACATATGTTTTTTCTCCGCGCGGTCCGCCGCGGAATATAGTAGGTATGTGACAGCTAAATTCGGTTGTGGATTTGACGTGACGTCAAAGACGACCTTAATGAGTTACAAAAAATGGATCTAATTTAATTTAGCAATATAAAAAATACCACGAATTTTCTTCATATTAAGGTAGTCTGAAATCAAACGTAATTAAAATAAAAAAAATTGTAATTAATCACAAATAAATGGACGTTGCTCAAGGCGGTATGTTGAATGTACACCTAAATTATGTAGAAATCATCAAAAGGGATAAATTTTTAAAATGAAGTCAAATAGAATACTATTTACAAATGGTTATTTTTTACAAATGGTTATTTTTTACAAATGTGCAATCTTTACCAAGCCAGGGAAAGTAGATTTTTGTATTTTTTTTTTCATATTTTTTCGTGAGGTTTTTGATTTGTCAATATACACCGATTTACATTAAAATTTTTTGACAGTGCTAATTTTTTTTATGGTTTTGGTGGTTTTTATTGTTTTCTGACCCTCAGGTACTATGTATTTACATAGTATTAGTATAGTATTTTACAAATGTATGTATTTATCTACTTAATTTTTTAAAATAAAATGTCTTTAAATTGTCATCTTATATAAACGAAAATTGAAATAAAACACAAAATTAGAAAGTGTAAATAATTTATGAAAGTATTGAAATCGCTGTTAATATGTTTTCACGCCTTATAAGTTTTTATTTGCTGGTTCCTTGAAAAACGTATTAAGAGAGTTTCACTCTATTTTGTTACATGAAAATCGCTTTTCATTTATGTACATTCAAATTTGGTGTCATGTGTTACTCTTTTTTAGGTTTGCCAATTTTGTGGAGACTCAAACACATCTATCAGATGACGAAATTGCAGATTACGAAACAAGTGAACCGCTTATTAGACGAAGAAACATTTCGAATCACAAATACAATAAAGTAGCACCTGTGATATCCGTGAAGGATGATTCGACTAGTGATAGCTCATCATCAAGTTCTGATGTGTAAATCGTGCTATGTTACCAGTGTCAGGTATTTCACTCGACAGTATGAACAATTTTAATACTTGTGAGATGTGTAAAACAAAATATTTATAGATCTCTACATATTTCAAGTCATTACTTTTTTAAATAGCAAAAGATTCACAAAATTTCGACCATTTTATCTTGCTTTAAATTTGCTGGTGAAATCATGTTCAAAACGCTTGTAAAACTCATCATATCATATAACATTTTGTGCTTGCATATTACTTTTTATCTGATAAATTTGATCTGTATTTATTAGTTTAACTATTCAATAGTCTAAATAATCATCACAATGTTTCTCCATAATTCTGTAGACTATACTACAAATCGATTTCCTAATTTATTTTAATGTAACACATGAACATAATGTGTAGTTATAATACATAAACTCTGTACAAATTTACTCTGTATGTATTAACTCATTTCCATCTCAAACCCATTTGTACTATGTATTCTGTTACATTATTTGGCTTATTAACATGATTCCAATATGTTGTTGGTGTGTTTTTTCCAGCATATATTTTTTTTATCAAATCTCACACTTCTAAATCTAAATGAAAATTTTTCATTTGCTCTTGCTTTAAGGTAATTTTTGAAAAGTGTCTTTGTGAGTACTGATCTTGATTTTAAAGAAATATGATAATATTTTATGGTAATGATCGAAACTGTTATTTTAACCAATTACACAATAACCGTTATTTGAGATTTGTACCTGATTGTATTTATGATTGGTAATTGATATTTCAATGGTCAACCATCGGTCAAACAACAATTAAATATCAGTTACCAATCATTAATGGAAATTAAACACAAATCTCGAATAATGGTTATTATGTGACAGTTTTGACTATCACTAATATTTTATACTGTGCATCTTTACATATTGCACCATTGGCCCACCCCATTATGATGCCCTTAAATTTGAAAGTAATTATCTTTGGAAAAATAGATTTTTTTTTTGCATAATACTTTAAGGGCTGGTTTTTGGCATAGATTTTTTGCATTTTCCACCAATCAAAAAGCCATTTTCGTAAAAATCTATGTTTTTTGCTTAACTATTACCATCACCAACAATAAGACAGCCGGTACTAAGGCTTGTCTGGCATTTTCAGTAAAAACATTAAGTAACACAATTTTTTTGCGACTGAATTTTGAGGCTGGACATTCACATTGTATATATGAAATTTGTGGTTTTCCATGTTAAGATCGTGCTTTTTTAAGACGAACCCGAGATTCATCTCTATCCAATATTGTATTTGATTTTGATGTATTTATTGCTAGAGTGAAACATTATGAGAGTGAGAGAGTGAAATATTAAGAAAGTAAGAGAGTAAAAGTAAAAGATATATACGTTAGCCGCGGCCTGTCGAGTAATGCTTATATTTTCTTAATTATTATAAATAATATTCATTTTTTTTACTTATATAAGAACATAGGTTCTAAGTTATTGTCCTAAAAATGCAATCTAGCATATTTATATATTCTGATATAAATTAATAATAAAAACCCTCATTTTCAAAAAAAGTGCTCAAATATGCATTTGCAGTGAAAGTCCAGCCTTAAAGAATAAAGAATAGCTAATTCTAAAGTTAAATGTTTACAGGTAGACTGTAAACATTTAACTTTAGAATTAGCTACCTGCAACGATTATTAATCTAACATATACCATTTGCTAATGGAATCAATCCCTGGACTCCCAGAAGTTTCTGCATGTATGTTTTTTACACTTTTGATGTAAAAAATGATCAATGACTGAGTGTATAAAATTATGAAAGTTTTGTCATCTAAATCACTAAAATATTAATATGATAATATTTCATTATGACCACCAATTTTCATAATTCATGTGCCTTTCTAGGATAAGAAAATTTTTGTGACTAGCTATTTGTACTTTTTCCTTTAAATTTGTTTGTAAGTTATTTATTTAAATGTCTGATGATGATGTTTGTGGTTTTGAATTTTTATATATATTATTTTTAAACTGAAAGACTGAAAATATTAATAAAACATCACAGGTAGTCAGTTAATATTGTATATTATAATAGAAATATAAATATTAATACATACATTTATTTTTGTTTTATTCCAATGCACAAAGACAAGGCACATCATATAATTTTTTGTTTATTTCCAATACACAGGACAAGGCACATCATATAAATTGTCAAACAATTTTTGAGACTCCATTTAAAAATATAATTTGGCATTTATTAAAATAAGACTCATAAGGATACTAGGTAATAAATTTAAAAACAATAAGGCAGGATAATAGTAGATAATCTGGTTATAATAAATAACTAAGTGATATTCATGCTATTCTCAGATTAAATATTTCAATGTAACTTCAGTTTTGTTGCAAATGTTGTTTAATTCCGAATGTCACATTATACCACTGGCAATGAATAAACTCATCTAGTATTAAAATACATATTAATATATGTAAATAGTAATTAAGAAATGTAATATGGCAGCAGAAAACCTAATTATTATAGTTAAACTTAAAAATCAAGTCGGCAGTGAGTTCACGGAGGAACATATCAAAATTCCTCAACACAAAAAAATACATTATCAATTATTTAATATAAAACTGGAAGGTTAACAATTGATAAGAAATAAATAAAGATGAATTAAAAAAAATAGTATTGTGTTATATAAAAATATTATTTTTGTTAAGTTTAAGTAAGAATCTGCATACAGTATTATATAATTTTCTAAAAATGCAATTAAAAAAAATTCAAATCTCTCATGCTTATCGTAAACTGAAAATAGATCATTTTTTAAAAGTAATTTGTTATTTTAATTATTCTGTTATTAAATGCACCAAACTGTTAATGTAGGTGGGCGTTCATTGTTCAGTGCACAATCTATAATATAGATTTAGAGTTTATCTTGCCCTGCTAGCTTTTTTGCCCTTGTCTATGGTTTGGGGTGGCGGGGGCGGCTTGGCGGCCAGGTGACGACTATACAAACTGAAACAATAATAGCATAATGTGACACTTCATACAATAAATATTATTATTTGGTACCCAAAGATAAGATAGGTAAATTCTTAGAGTTTGAAGATGACAAAATAGATAAAACAATTTGAAACCATATAACACTAGAACCTCCTTACATAATTCAAAATTCAAGGGATCCAAAAAATATAAGAAACTTCTCTAAATTAAGAAAACAAAAAAATAATTTCAATTTGATCGCAAAATTTTCCAATAATCCACAAGAAAAGGTCATTTTATGATGAATATATATATATCAAGGCAGCCAACTAAAGAAAGCGTTCATTGAAATCCCCTACTTTAGGGATCGCGACATAATATGTACAGATATAGGGGATTCCACAATGCACTGCGAAAAATATAAATGACACCTCACACGGGTGTGCGTTTAAAAGAGCGCGCACATTATTATTTTTTTATAAGTTTAAAAAAAAAATATGTGTGTGATATTAAATGTATTCATTTTCAGGGCAACGATCTAAATATTATTTTGAATTACGAATTATCGGGGTTAATCAACTATGAAATTAATATTTTGGGACTTTACATATAAATATATAAAGTACCAAATAATATATAATATCATATAAAAATTTCAAACTACTGTATCGATATTTAAAAAATATTACTCATTCAAACATTAAAAAGAACTTTAAAGTGCTCTTTGTTCAATTCAGTGAAAAGAATTCTATCCTATTTTTGTAAATTCGTTATCAAGAAAAAACATGATCCAGGGCTGGTTTGGTGGTAAAATCCTAGCGGTACATTGTTGATAAAATACAAAATGAAATAATATTGAAAAAATCTTTACACACTTCTTATGATAGAGTAAAGAATGAAGATATAAGAAATAAATGTAAAGCTGATCTTAGCATAATTAATAGAATTAAAAAAGGATCGCTCAGGTGGTTTGGGCGCATTGAGCGAATGAATGAGGAAAGAATGGTAAGAAAGATATATAATGCAAGTGTTGATGGTACCAGAAAGAGAGGGCGACCGCAAAATACGTGGCACAACCGGATTAACCAGACACTGGAGTATGGTCCCGTTAGAAGCCTCAACAACTGTCGAGCTTGCATGTGAAGATGTATGAATGTGGATTGGGCGAGAGATGTGTCAGGACAGAAGATTGTGGCACTGTATCCTCATATGCTTAGTAAGTAAGCACTTCTTCTTTCTGTGCCTTGTCAGGTCTCTTTGGCACTGACAATCACTTATGCGAAAATCTCTTTGTCCTGTGCTGCCCGGAACAAAACCTCCACCTGTCTCATTCCGGTCCACTCTCCGATGTTGCGTTGATGAGCCAGGACAGTTGCCGTCTATCAACTCCCCTTCCATCTTGCACTCGAGTATTAGTCGGAGGAGGCAATATTTTTTCCCCACATGGCACGTGACCCAAATAAGAAACCTTCTTCACTTTAACATTCAACAGTAGCTCTCTACTGTCTCCAGCTCTTTTAAGCACCTCCAAAACAATTATACACAATACAACAATTTTTTATAAAAATCATTCAGTTTTAAAATACTGAAAAAACTAATTGTCAACTGCACTAGGATTTGCTATAATACTCACATGCGATATGTTTCAGATTTAATATAATCCAGTACGTGCGATGTTCCCAGTCTTAATTGATCCTCAATCGGAGCCACCCAAAAGTTTCCTTCAATCCGAAGCATCGCCTTATTACTCGCCAAATCCAAATTTCCTGTTTATATCAAATCATTAATATTAATGCAAAATTATCAGCTGAAAATACTAATATAACTGTACCAATTTTTAATTTACAAAACCACTTCTAAATATTGCCAGAATGAAAATATTTTCGATTAATTATTTAGAAATACTTTGAATGGTTCTCAGAAAAAAATAATATTGACTGGTTGCATAGAAGGAAGGTGGCTATAATGGTACATGTGTGGTAAGTAGGTGTTGAAATGACCTTTTCCGAAACTTACCAATTTCGGGTGGCAGTACAGTCAATCGATTAGCTTGTAAATGTAATTCCCTCAATCTCGTCAACTCACCAACCTCACTTGGTAGCTCGATCAAATCATTTTCTCTGAGAGATAGCTGTAAAGTTATAAGTGCATTTTAGGAAAAATTAAACACGATAATTAAAATGATTATGAAATTGAAAAAAATGAATACTATTTTTTTCCTCAATCCCATAGTAATACATACAGAAAGGAATGAGACATTTTTTTAAGAATTATTCAAAAATATAATTTCATTCATTCACCAACTTTTTAATGCTTTTTCCATAAAAATCAAGAAGCTTTGAATTAAAATTTCTTACAAGTACTTTTTTAATCTCCATAACTTTTAATAATTCTATTGTCAAAAAAAATTTTGCATTGACATGTGGAGAGTAAATTGGATGTGAATTTTATCCTTAGTAATTTTAAAAAAATGGGTGTGCACCTTATCGTATTGCTAATGCCAAATTTTTGTCAAAAATTAAGATCAAAAGCAAAAATTAAAACAATCGAATGTACCAAAAAGAAAAAATATTTTGTTTATGACTTTATTTCAGAAAATAAAGGCGGAACTCTACCAAATTGACAGAATCTGCCTGTCAGTAATTATATAACTATCATGTGAACAAGAAATGTGAAGAAAAAAAACGCTGGATACAGTTTTCAATATTTTAAGCGGGATTGTATAAAATAAGTAGTTTAATGAGGTTGAAAACTGAACAATCATGAATATTTAATTCTATGCATAGACTAAAGAATTTACAATTTCGGGGAGAATTTAAAGATTGGGTTTCAAATGTTCAGAATTCCGACTGTACAAATGACGAGTATTCTATATCTAACTATTGCGCCGTTTCTCTGCAGGGATAGGCAGAGAGGACAGAATGCCACATTCTTCTATCCTGGTGCACCACTTTTGTTTCGGCTACATTCATACATTTTCTAATGAAAGCTCAAAGGTTGGTAGGCTTTTAACAGGGCCATCCTTCAATATTAGTTTAGCTTATCGTGCCTGGTCTTTCGCGGATGCCCCCCGTTCCTGCTGCCTTCAACACTTTATATATATTCTCTTAGGCATACTTTCCTCGCTCATACGTTCCACATATTCAAACCATCCCAGCTATCCTTTCTTTATTCTAACACACCACAGGATAGCATTACGTTCACTTCTAATTTGTTTATTCTCCACTCTATCAACTGAAGATTTGACACACATGCGTCCTAGTGACCGCATTCAGTCTACTTTCATTTCAACAAACGTTTGCCGCCTCTAAGCTTCTCTCCTACACTAAGAAGTTAGCACCATAATAAAGATGGTAATTTTAGTTCAGTTGATTGCACTGTAGTTCATTGAGTCGTTTGATCGTTCATTTTCCCACCAAGTCTTTTTTTCTGACGGGGGGGTGGGATTTGAAAAAAAAATTGATGGCACGGGGTGGTGGGAGAATAAGTGAACAACTGCCCAAGGGGAGGTTAAACAAAAATTATTGCTTGCGAGGGGGGGGAGGTTAAACCGGGACACGATGAACGATGAATTTTCACAAATAGTCGTTTTCAAAAAAATTTTCAACTACTAAATTAATGAACAGAAAGTTCATTAAAATGAACTATACCATTTGTTCGTTCAGTAAAGTGAACTGTTCTAAAAGAACAGTTTGTTTATAAATGACCCATCTCTACACTAGAATTCTGTTATGAACCGCTAGGCTTGTTTCATGTGACAGATTTCTATTGACCATAATGGCATTCAGGACATAAATTTACCTTCTTTCCTACAGACACCCGCTCTCGATATTCTTTTCAGCCTTAGGCTTGGGTACGATATGAGCGGCAGAGCGTCAATGCGCCCGAGTAATGAGGGAAGACGGCCATGATATGGCCAGGATATGACTAAGCTCAGTACTGTGCCGTCAATGTGACCCTTACTACTCTGGCGCATTGACGCTCTGCCGCTCACCGCTCGTATCGTACCAGAGGCCTTACCGTCCCTAGTAAACATACTTCCCAAATACAAATACGTTTTTTGGCACATCCTGCCTAAAGGAACTATGTATATGTTAACTGTTCGAAGAATATGTTTTCTTCTTCTGTATGAAGGCTTGAACTTTGTGGTGACATTATTATTAAAATAAAACACAAATTACTTTGTTTTCACCACTATATTAGATTAAAAAATCTACATGTTTCGAGAACAATGTACTCTTCATCAGGATTATTGTGTACTAATCTTAAAAGTTGAAACAAGCAAATATGTTACGGTGAAGGGGTGGTTGAGGGGGTAGGTGAGGGGAGGGGGTTTCGAGGTGTTAATTATTATGGGTCATTTGGAATGTTAAGTGGAAAAATATTCAAAATAGGATTATGCAAAAATTTCGTATGTGTATTTATTATATTAGACTTAATATTAACATTTTTCCTAATTTCGAGTATTTCTAAATTATTTATTTGAGGTATCTTATAGTTGAAATGTAAAAATTTTAAGCCTGTGTTAATATCAAATGTATGGTCAAATTCTATTAAATGTTTTGCAAAATCAGAATCAATATTACTAGTTAATGCTTTGATATGTTCTTTAACCCTAGTTTCAAAATTTCTTCTTGTTTTGCCAATACCAATAACACCTCGAACCCCCCCTCCCCTCACCTACCCCCTCAACCGCCCCTTCACCGTAACATATTTGCTTGTTTCAACTTTTAAGATTAGTACACAATAATCCTGATGAAGAGAACATTGTTCTCGAAACATGTAGATTTTTTAATCTAATATAGTGGTGAAAACAAAGTAATTTGTGTTTTATTTTTATGTATATGTGTTTCATATTTTTTTACCTTTATTTAAACACTGTCTACAGGAAGTAATATATGTTAAAAAATATGTTATTCTTAAATGTTCAAAAGAAATCAAATAAAAATTCTTACGATTTGTAGATTTTTCAATTGTCCAATGCCTGGTGGAAGATACTCAAAGTCATTGTCACCGAGATATAAAGCGCGAAGAGTTTCTAAAACATAAACAATTTTGAATTAAAATATGACATGGTGCATTTTTTATTTTAAGATCAATGAATTATAAATTAATCTAACTTTTGTGTTTACAATATCGACTTTAAACATTTTGTCAAATATTGAACACTATGTAAAGGATTAGAACTAAGCTAAATTGTATAACAATATAAGTCATAAAAATCCCATATCATTTTTAGTAGAATTTTCACTTTTTGCTTGTAATATTATTATTTTCAATTCAATATTGTAGAACTTATAAGTTTACATTTATTGATTAATATGTGAATGTTTGAATAAGAGGTGTAACGAGGTTTAACAGTGAGAAAATAAAAGTCGTTTTAGAGTGGTCCCTGTTACTGAAAAGGTGAAGGAGTCGATATTGAATTGGTATGGCCATGTGATGAGGCATGAAGATCATGCAGTGCATACCGCACTCATAATACAAGAGACGAAAAGAGATAGAGGTTGACCTAGCGCCACATGGAGTGTGGAGAATGAGACATAGCGATGGCCCAGAACAGGGAATCATGGAAAAGAAAAGTAAGGAGAATCGGCCCCAAATGAAATGGGAATCGGGTGAAGAGGAAGAATATTTGAATCATCATCATCAATGGCTCCATAGCCCATTATGGGCCATTGATGATGATTCCTCTCCATCATCCTCTATCCTAACATGTACTCTCCCAATCCAGCCATTGGAGTTTGGGTCTAACAACGCTGCGTCTACCTTGGGGCTTTGTTTGGAGAATCTTTTTCTTGACATTCTCTTTTCACTCATTCTTTCCACGTACCCTGCCCATCGCAGCCTCCCTATTTTTTTTAACGATTTGAATATTTGAAGAAATACTCTCTTCACCAACATTTATAATCTGATCCAAATTAAAATAACTTTTTACTTATCCATTGGTGTTTTTTTTTGCTATCTAATCTATTCACCAGGAGCATGCAGTGAAAATATGGAATCATGACTTTTACGTAAATATATATTTGGGAAAAATATAGAAATGAAATATTTATCTGACAATATTATGAAACATTAAAGTCTGAATAATATGATAATTATTGTGAGAGGATTGTGAGGAAAGTCATGCTTCAATATTCTCACTGCACTCTTGCTATTCACAATATAACTGTTTCAAATAAATTTTTTTATCCAAATCTGATGATACATGATGAAATTCTATTCCCTAATAAGTAACAATAATTTTAAAAATTCTTCCACATATGTATTCTGTAGTGTGGTAACATTTTCGGTGGGTACCATGCATAGCTGCATGGGTCTCTGACATAATCTTTGAACATGCAATTTTTTAAATGGAGAAACAATGTTTTCCCTTATTCTCAGGAATAGCACGATTGGTATTACAGCTCAACATAAAAAACAGGATGTACTTATTTATGTACGCAAAAAGTTTCCATGAGATTGTGAAGACATCTGTCAAATGTCATCCAGTCACAATAGGCATGATGACGGATTTTGAAATAACCTTCTATAATATAGGTGTATGTCCACTATTACCGAAAACAGCATTTTTAAGTAATAAACTAAGTTTTTACATAAATAATTGCATTTTCATGTACCTATTTTTAATTTTGTGCAAAAACGTCCGCAGGTGTTGTTATGGTATCCACATCATGCCTAAGTAAAAATTGTATTGCGTCTATGACAACGGTTCAAGAGACACGGTGATGGTTACTTAGGCTTGATGTCATTTGCTCTGACCAGTGTTTCAATTAAAAATGGCTGAATGCAAAATTTTATAATTTTATTTTATTGAAAATTTTATTAATCTCAATGTGTAGGTATGCCAAAACTGGATCATTTTTTAGAATCCTTTAAAAATATTTTCTTCTCTAAAATCACTTATTTTATAATTCTGTCATCATGCCTATTGACAATATGTACAATATATAATAGCGGTCGAGATAATTGTTAAGATAATGCAAACCAATACACTTTGTAAAATGTTTAAAATATCAAGATAACCAATTCTCTGTCCTAAAAGTAGTCAAATATTTACAAAAGAAAAACCCACCCATCATGAAGAAATTTCCAGGTAGAGTCTTTTCGTTGAGATTATTGTAGGTTAAATCCAATATTTCCAGCACAGGAAACGCCCCAAAACCACGGGGTAGAGAATTCAGTCTGTTGATGGACACATTCAGGATCCTGAGCTTGGGCAGTGAAGACAAGCTAACAGGGAGTTCTTGGATGTGGTTGTTGGAGAAGTTTAAGATTTCCAAGTTGATCAGATTGGCCAGGCCGGGTGGCACCACTGAGATCTTGTTGTGACTCAGACTAAGCCTCGTTATGTTCACCATATTCACTAGAAAATAATACATTTTAATATACCATGTAATAAAAATATTTAGGCGAAGCTAGCAGGGGCGGATTTATTGTGCAGGGGCCTGGCGCACTGAACCTTGTCTTGGGACAAGAGGCTCTCAAAATGATAACACCATAATATAATGTAAATTATGAAGAACAATACGGATAAAGACAATGTTTTAGGTTGAATTGTCTATAATAATGCGGGGTCAACGAAGTACAGTACATCCTTGACCTCCGCAGCAAGAGGGCGCCGAAGACGCTGTGAAATTACACCAGTGAAATGTCGAGAATCGCATCTTTACACATCCATATGGTTCGTAAAAAAAATAAGTTTTATTTCAATACCTAAATAAGATGGACAACTGTAATATAAACCTTAAATTCTTTATTTTGAGGTTCACGGGAGAGGAGATCAGTTTTAAATTCTGTTAGGCCTGATAAAAAAAAAGGACTGTATTTTCAATTATATGACTTGGATTCATCTCCTGTGATATCATAATTGATAAGCTGTGTAGCCATTTAGGCAGTGTAATAGGGCTAGCCCTCGCATGTTTTAATTTTTTCCCCACCCACCTTATTTTTTTCTGTATAAAAGCATGCTTACTTTTTATACATTTATTTTACATACCCAGCATTAAAATATATAAAGAATGGCAGGCTAAAAGGTTTACACTTTATTATTTTTATTTGTGAGATAATCATTAGTAAAATTATCAGACCTAAATTTGGTTTTAAACAGTTTTAAGTTTATTTTTAGATCATATGTCATAACATCATTGACAGTAAGGGCAGGTCCCGCCCACAATTCAAACCAAAACAACTTTCCTTATTTGGTCATAAAGAGAATGTAACAGACTTTCATATTACTCACATAATCCAGGTAATTCCTCAAAGCTTGAAATCCCCTTATCAACCAAATCAAGCTCAGGATTTGAATTTTCCTTCGCTTCATCGATGGTCTTTTTAGCTTTTGACATCTTGCTCGGATTCGGAATACAGGAAACTGGAGCTTGCATTTCGTGCGCAGACGTAAAACACTCGTACAAAACAATGATTATAAATATAAAGAAGAAGACGTTTCCATATCCCATTCTTTTTCGTTGGAGTAGGTACTTGGGGATTTAGAATTTTTTTCTACAGCCATACTTCAAAACAAAAGTCTTCTGCACTTTTCTATGGTATTATTATTCGTATTGTAATTATTTTCGATAATAGTGCTGTGCTGCGAGTATTTTTCTCATATCGAGTCTGAATTGGAATTGTCGCGGTCGTGTGGTATAATTTAAAAAATGATTGACCGGGAGTTATTTATTCTCCCATTAGTTTTATTATTCTTGAGCTTTCAATGTATGTGCGAAAGACACGGATCCCCATCACAAACATTGCATTTGTATAAAACTGACGCAAAGCATGACAAGCGACATGTAGCTGTTTTTGATGCGTCGGAAAGTGATCTAGATGCCGGTAGCAACGATGATTTTATTCGTTCACGCTCCAAAAGAGATGCTTCATCTACCAACCCCAATGGAAACATTACTACCCGGGTAATAATCTATTTCCTTATTAAATTATCCTATTTATTGTACTTGACATTTGCTACATTATGCTGGTACTCGCATTGTTGTGAAACCATTGCGTTGTAGAAAAAGGTATTGAATGATCTTATTAATAGATTGATTTTTGCGTTGTTTGTGATTTTTCTTTGTTATGCTTGGTCACATGAATATTTTGATGACTAATGATATTTTCGTATCGAAACTTAATATTCATCGCTATCTAATCTATGCAAACAATGTAGTTACGGATAAATAATTAAAACGAAATACGCAATTTAGAATTACGGCTTAATTTAATATATTTTTTTATTTTACTGTATTTATGTTACCACACAGAGAGGATAAAAGTCCAAGTTTCTCTTTACTGACATATATTCTTGGGTATTACGGTCATTTCTTTAATAAACATTTATTTAGATACAATTTATAGTAAATACCCGCCATAAGAAAAATGGATGAAGACACCAAAGATTTCTTTGTTTTTTGTTTGTAGGTTTTTGAGTATTATAATCGAAATGTCTTGGCCTTGGGAATATTTCAGCAGTAAAATGTTTAAAATAAAACTGAAAAAAAATCATGTTATTTTCAAATATTTATTTGAATCCAAGTACTCATTTATTTTTAAACTTCTTTGAATTTGCTCAGTGAGAATTAATCAATAAATTAGCCTCTTCATGTCACATGCAGCTGCTAATTTGTTGTTAAATATTTTAAAAGGCCCGCTTAATGCATTTGCAGTAATATAATTGTTTAGATGTTGCATTTAGAATATTGTTAAAATTTAAATAGATTGTTAAAATTTTCGCAATTGACAATATGTTTTTACTACAAATTTAAAATATATCAAACAAACAAACACCCTATAATAAATCAATTCCCACTTATGTGTTAAGATTTTTTCTTGCTTTAGGTTAAATTTAAATTTATTTCGAGATTTCGGCAATTCAATACAACTTTCTAATTTAGCTTGTAAAAGCAAAACTCAGCAACACACCGATTGGATACATTTTGAGTTAATGACACAGAAAAATCAAGAAATCATTCAAAAGCAGTCAACAATAATCAGAATCAGTATTGTCAACAATATGTGACATTCAATAATTTTTTAAATATATATTTTTTTTAAAATAGAAATGGAATTGTGAAATACACATCGCATTAATATTCTAAATATTTTCAAATTAAGCTTAACGCTTGAGCTATTAAAAAAGGATTAACTTTCTGGTGAAAATAGACTTACTAATGGGGCCCTAACCACGGACCACTGGATCATTAGGCGGGAGTCATGACCACTACATCAACAAGCTACTCATATATAACATTATAACTTTAATAAAGTCTTTTTATGTGGTCAAGAAACATTACTCTGATTCTCCATTACAATTCATTTAATCAAGATATATCTATTATAGGTGTCTTTTTATCTTTTATCAGAATTGTGTTCTGGTGTGTGTTGATAGATGTGGTAGTCTATAATGGGTGGGATTGGTGAACATTACATTGCATAAAGTGATCACTTAAGCCAGCCGTACGATAGGTCATAGGCCCTATGAACACTCAAAAAGACTTCCATACTTACTTTCCCATATAAAAAATAGCTTTGTCTCCATGAGACTTCTATAATATACCTTGATTAATGACGTCCCATGTGGATAAATGGAATTGTGTTCTTGAAAAATTTGAACATATGTACTCAAAATATTCTAAAAAAATTCATCTACTCATCAATTATTGTAAATACTGTAAGATTATGTCACATCAGAACTGACAAATTGCTCATATTTAAGTAAACATTAATCAGAATCCTGTCAACATAATGCGTCATCAGACTAATGTTATTAATTACAACAACATATAGGTGTCTAAAAAGTTTCCAGAAAATTCAAGTAACAAGAAACAGATAACAAATCATCATAATATTGCCTATTTTAAGAATAAAAAATAAAAAAAATTCATTCTGGTAGATCTAGTTTCAACACCAGTGGAAATTTTGTAAAAAATGCTTCAGGTTCAATATAATATTTAATAATAATAAAATAATAAAAATTGATAATATATATAGCGCTATTTTCGTAAAAATTTCACCACAAGCGCGCTTTACATAAACATTGTTTAGTCCTACGCTAATCCTAACATTAAAAAATAGACAGGACATATTTGTTTAGTTTATGTTAATTACTTAATTTAAATTTACGACTTTTGCAATTTTATATGAGACCTTTGGAATCTACATGTTCTAATTAGTGTAATATGTCAAGTGAGGGGAATTTTGAGTATAAGGAATGCATAAAGACTTCATTAAAAAAAACCAAGGCGGGGAGCAGAAATTATTATTATTATTATTATTATTATTGATAATGGGCAGGCAGCTTAAGCTGATAGGCCCATATCACTGTCTCTCATTTGAATATCCAGCCTATTCTTAAATTGATTGACACTGGCTGCAGACACAACGCCCTCAGGCAAACTGTTCCACATATTGACCACTCTATTGCTTAATGCATGCTTTCTTGGGTTACACGAGAACCGAGACTTGTTTAACTTCAGGTGATGTCCTCGAAGGCCCACATTAGTGTTAAATGCAAACATATCTGTCATATTAGGAATATTGTAGTAGCCCGATAGAATCTTGAATGTCTCGATGAGGTCACCTCTTGCTCGTCGCTCCTGAAGAGTGGGCAGTTTCAATACTCTCAGCCTTTCCGCATATTCCAGGTTTTTAAGACCCAAGGGCAATTTTGTGGCTCGTCTCTGAACATTTTCCAGTAAAACTATATCTTTAACAAAATATGGATTCCAGATCTGAGAGGCATATTCGAGGAGAGGCCTCACATATGTCTTATAAATAGTTGTGAATAGTGGTACTGTCAGATGTTGGAATGATCTTCTCACTAAATACAAAATAGAGTTAGCCTTCTTAACCACACTCGCTATGTGCTCACACCATTTAAAGTCCTTGGTAATAGTAACACCCAGATCCTTCTGCGAGACCACTGACTTAATCAGGCTTTCGTTTAAGGTATACTCAATATTTGGGTTATTCTTGCCGACATGGAGAACACAACATTTGTCAACATTAAGACATATGAGCCACTGCTTTGTCCACTCCGATAATTGATTTAAGTCTCTCTGTAACACCTTATGGTCAGTAAGGGGGTTACCGAAATATTTTGTGTCATCAGCAAAGAAACTCACAGTAGACTGGACAGCAGCACGAAGATCCAAAATGTATAAAATAAAGAGAATTGGTCCCAGCACACTCCCCTGTGGAACTCCACTTAAAACTACTTGCGGTGCAGATAGAGAGTCACCTACTCGGACAGCAAAGGAGCGCTCAGTCAAAAAGCTCTTAATCCATTGAAGTAGTGAACCACGGATTCCTAGATGTTCTAACTTAGCAATTAATCTATTAAGTGGGACTCTGTCAAAAGCCTTTTCAAAATCAAGATAAAATATATCTATAGGTTCATGGCTATCAAAACTAGTGGACCACCTTTCTAGACATGTGAGAAGATTAGTCACAGTGGAACGTCCAGGTTCCATTTGCATCCTGTATTTTTACGTCTACAGAAACGATGGTGCAATATCACTTTTCTATGCCCAACAGTTGTGCAGTAATGGCATACAAATCATTTAAAATTAATAAAGGTACATAAATATTTTGTTAAACATACAGGGATTGTAGAGGCAGACTTGAAATAAAATAACACGAAAAAGATCGGTTTATTTGATGTCTAAGCAATATTTATATCACCATGCCAAACACTCATTGCAATTTGGAAATAAGTGCTGATATTATTTCAAATGTTGGTAGTGATCAATATGATTCACACACATCTACTAATTTCTTCATCAAATTCAAGTTCAGTATTTTCATCACAATGATAGAAATATTGAGATTTGACAGATGTCTTTGTGTTTTTCTGTTTCGAGTGTTGGGGTAACAGTCGCCAAATAACAATATTGTTATTTTCAGAATAGGTCAGTGTATCTCAAATTTGACAAAGCCTATATTCTTATGAGCAGAGTTAAATTCAGTCTGATGTACTGCCCTGCACTCCTGTGAATAATAAACATTGCAGATATCAACAGGTTTACGGTCATGTTGACAAACTAGGCATATCTAAAAATATTTTTTAAAACACCCATCACATTGTAACATGACTATAGTTTTACGGGGTCACGTTACATTATTACGATTTCGTTACTTATTAATCGTAAATACTTTAATTTTGTGGGAGTATTGAATTGAATATAATATGTCAGTAATGCCATATTGTTCGTTGATATAATTATTTAGGTACTGAAACGACGGATTTAAACCACATGGATGTGCCGAAATTTAATTTTCAACCTTTCACTGGAGTCATATCACAGTGTCATCAGAATAGTGCCCTTTCGCTGTGGGGATCAAGGATATAGTGATTATTATCTGCGCAATCGCAGATTGTATGCGTTACATGGAGGTATGTTGCTTCCTTTTGAAAATATGTACTATTGATGCAATATGAACTGACACTAATGACCTCTAGCATAAAAGGAAGCAACACACCTCAAGAAAGCGCAAGAAATAATTGGTATGTCCTTGACCCCCCACGGTGATGGGGCGCTATCCTGTATCGAAACGTCGAGAATCGATTTTCGACAAACCCACGCAGTTCGTATAAAATATCCATTTTTTCAATATCTCAATATGTAAAATGACCGTAATATAAGCCTTAAATCTTTATTATAATTATTTTTGACATTTTTTCCCATTTTGCATTTTAACGTTACTCGTAAATAGTTCTAGTCAAATCCTTCATACAATTCTATTTACTAATACTAAAAAAAAGTTCTCTTGACTTGTCTATTTAGTTGAAATATTAGGTCCTTACATATGAAATTGGCGTTTAGTATGGAAGGAACATAAAGCCGATTTTTTTTATTATAATATATTTATTTAATCAAAGTATGTACCATTGCTATCTATGCACTTTTGCCATCTCATAGGTAGTTCATCGATCCTACTACTAAAAAAACTATTCGGACGGGAATCAACAAAATCTTTGAAGGCGGTTTGGACTGCCCCATCGGAGTTGAATTTTTTCCTTTGCAAGAAGTTATCCAAATTTCGAAAAAAATGGTAATCTGTTGGGGCAAGGTCCGGAGAGTACGGTGGATGTCTTAGACATTCCAATTGAAACTCCTCTAATTTGGTAGCCGTCTGTTGTGCAGTGTGTGGTCTAGCGTTATCATGAAGCAGCAGTGGCCTAGAGCGATTAACCAGCCTCGGTTGTTTAGCAGCTAGCTTTTCCATCATGGTTTGCAGTTGCTGACAATAGACATCTGCCGTAATCGTCTGGCCAGATTTAAGAAAGCTGTAGTGAACGACACCAGCACTAGTCCACCAAACGCTCACAAGTGTCAGGAGGTGTTTTGGAGTCAATTTTCGCTTAGGGCATGGTTTGGCTGGTTCGGCAGGGTTCAGCCATTGCGATGAGCGCTTCCGATTATCGTACAGGATCCACTTTTCATCACAGGTAATGATTCGATTTAAAATCCCTTCATTATTGTGCCGGTTGAGTAATGCAACGCAGCAGTCAACGCGCGTTTGTTGATTTGCTTCACTCAATTCGTGAGGTACCCACCTTTCAAGCTTTTTCACCTTACCAATTTGCTTCAAGTGGATTAAAACAGTTTTATCACTAACACCGCAGCCTGCAGCTAACTCGGATGTGGTTTGCGATGGATCCGCTTCCACAATAGCCTTCAATTCTTCATTATCAACTTTGGTCTCCGGCCGTCCACGGGGCTTGTTCTGCAGGTCGAAATTTCCAGAACGAAAACGTTGGAACCAAAAACGCACTGTGTTTTCTTTTGCGGCACCGTCGCCATACACATCATTAATCCTTCGAGCCGTTTCTGCAGCACTGGTGCCACGGTGGAACTCGTAATCGTAAATAACGCGATATTTCAAGTTTTTCATTTTGTTAACTGAGTGACGCAAAGAAAAAAACAATTGAGGAAAAAACAAATGAATTAAAATTTTCAAAATACAAATACATGAGTAAATAACTGTATAAATTTGTATTTGGAATTCCTAACCAAAGAGAAGATATTTGAGATCAAATTTTCCAGTACGGCAAAACGTCAATTTCATATGTAAGGACCTAATATTTTAATTTGTCAGTACAAGAAGGACTAAATGTATTACCCAATTAAATTTTCAGTTTTTCTGTTTTCGATAATAGGACTATTAATTTTATATACCTTCATACCACATTTCTTCAGGAATAGGCAGATAAACCTTATTTATGGCTAATTCTATTCTGGTACAAAATGCAATTCCTTTAAAAATGAAAATTTCTTATATTTAAATGAATTCTATGTGGTATTCCCTAACTTTTTTCATTTCAGTGGGTCGCCCCGTAAAGTTGGACCTTTTTTCTGTATGCTTTGATTTCCCTGTAGTACCCTCTCTATGATTAACTTTTAATTTTTTTTAAATACATCCTGAAAATTGTGTTGCATTCCCTATGTATACTCAGTGTTCTCCGCAATGTCTTCTATCTCGACAATGTATCGCCTGAGTTTCCAGACTGGATCAATGAGCTCGGATCCGTTATGAAGGAGAAAACTTTCCATAGTTCAATGAAAAATTAGTCACATAACGATATGAGTAAAGTATATCTCCGGTCCTAACAACATAATCTAATAAACTTACTTATTCAGATTAGTCATTCTTCATGGTTTTGCCAAACGTTGCTTATGGCAGTATAATTACCTTTTAAATAAAACCTTTTTTAGTACCTATACATATATAGTTTCTACTAACTAATTATAATAATTTTATTGTCTGTCTGTTCCATAAGTCCGTAACTTGAATTCACGCCTAATAAACTAAATTACCGCCGGAGAGACTCGAACCTCGAACATGCAAACAGCAGCGCAGCAACTAGATTACATAGCCACAATTGCTTCTCCGTGGTCCATCAAAAATATACTATATCGAGGGTAGAAAGCCAAAAGGGCGTTAGTGATTATTTCGAACTTTACAGGAGAGCAAAAGAAAGTTCTGTCAATCTGATTTTGTAAATCAAAAACACATGGAAATCGTTAAATAATAGAAGAAATATTGACAAAATCAGATTGACAAAACATTATTTTGCTCTCCTGTAAATATCACCACAAAATAATCACCAATGCCCTTTTGGCTCCCTACCCTCGAGTTAGTTAGTTTCAAAGTATAGTTCATTAGTTCAGTAGGTGGAAAATTTATTTATTTGTTTATTAAATCATAAATTTCAAAGTCAATAGCAGATACCCGATTTTTTATACTTGATTATATTATGATGTAGATAAAACTAGGTTTCGAAATCTTACAACCCCCCCTAGATTTTATTTTTTGGAAAATTGATATAGGCAAAATGAGATTTTGATGGAAATTGAAAGCACCATCCCCCCCTTCCCCTGCGGATTTGAAAATTTTGGGATTACTGAACGATGAAATCTCTGGAAATCGAAACAAACCCCCCCCTCTACGGAATCGAAAATTTTGGGAGACTGAAACACCTCCCCCCATGCATTTGAAAATTTTGGGAAACTAAACAATGAAATCTTCAGAAACTGAAAGCACCCCACCGCCTATGGTTTCGAAAATTTGGTGGCAACTGAAAATTTTCTTTGTGGGAAAATTAACAGTTTACTTAAAGAAGTTGAACTAGATAAAAAATAATAATTCAAATGAACTACTGAATGATTTAAAGTTGATTGAACGATTCGGTGAATGATAGTTCAGTTAACTGAATTAAAATTCCCATCTCTAAAGCGTAGACATTACCAAAATAAAAAAGAAATATATGGGAGATTAATAAATGACTAAGTTCTAATACGAAAACAAATAAAAGATAGCTATTTGCGAACAGTCACATCAAACTGTTACTAATAAAATAAATATTATTTCTCATCATTTTGATTGTCTGCATTCCACAATTAATGCTGTGCGCACTAAAAAATCCCAGTCAAGTTTAACAATTTTTGCCTAGTCTGCCAATTATGTACTATTATTTGTCAGGTAGGTTACTGCTCGGACCCATAACGGTCTATTTTCTGGAAAGGCGGCTTTTACAGACTCTAAAATTCTTTTCATGCATTTGTAGAAAGGATAACACACCTTAGCCATGTTTTAAAACATTAAAAAAAAAAATTTTTGCAGGTTTGCAAGACATTTCATTTAAAGTTAGATCGTTTTTGTTCTTTATGACTAATGAAATTCTTTTTGGTAGGGTAATATACAAAGAATTTACAATATCTAATAATATCAGCTTCCTCTTCTCCGCTCCAGAAAGGCAGTTTCACTAAATTTGTTTATTAACTTTCCCACTGCTTTCAAAGACCTGCTTTACTCTGAGAAATTTCCCTGCGACAATGTCGTAATTTTCCATTTAATCAAAATAGACATTTGCTTTAAATTTTTCACGATTTGTGCAACTGCAGATAGTGCAAAACTGTTGCGACTTTTAAAACTAAATACTGCAAACATGTAGCCAATACAGTCTGTAATATAATTCTAAGGTGACAGTAAAATGATTTCTGTGAAATAAAATCTGATTTGTTTGAAATTTGGCGTAAAAAAACGCAAAATGTAAACATTTTGTCTGCGGGTCTATAATAATATTATAATATTGCAACCTTATTTTGTGATGTATGTTTTCTTAGTAGAAACCAGAAAGCCTGGTGCAGCCAGACACGGCTGATAAGGCTATCGTTCTGTTATAAATGAAACATTTTGCTGCAAAAAATCTCTTGTGTAAAGTTCAATATCAAACACATCCCTACATAGCTATCTCCAGTGCTGCAGCAATCTCTAATCTAAATGACCTACAAACTTCCCACATTGTAGTAATATTGAATGACACATTGTAACTGACATTTTTTTTTTCATTTTGTATTTCTGATTTATTATTTTGCCCTTGATTTTATTTATTAGGTCCTTACATATGAAATTGACGTTTTTCCGTACTGGCAAATTTGATCTCAAATATCTTCTCATTGGTTAGGAATTCCAAATCCAAATTTATACAGCTATTTACTCATGTATTTGTGTTTTGAAAATTATAATTCATTTGTTTTTTCCTCAATTGTTTTTTTCTTTGCGTCACTCAGTTTATAAAATGAAAAACTTGAAATATCGCGTTATTGACGAGTACGAGTTCCACCGTGGCACCAGTGCTACAGAAACGGCTCGAAGGATTAATGATGTATATGGCGACGGTGCCGCAAAAGAAAACACAGTGCGTTTTTGGTTCCAACGTTTTCGTTCTGGAAATTTCGACCTGCAGAACAAGCCCCGTGGACGGCCGGAGACCAAAGTTGATAATGAAGAATTGAAGGCTATTGTGGAAGCGGATCCATCGCAAAACCACATCCGAGTTAGCTGCAGGCTGCGGTGTTAGTGATAAAACTGTTTTAATCCACTTGAAGCAAATTGGTAAGGTGAAAAAGCTTGAAAGGTGGGTACCTCAGGAATTGAGTGAAGCAAATCAACAAACGCGCGTTGACTGCTGCGTTGCATTACTCAACCGGCACAATAATGAAGGGATTTTAAATCTAATCAATACCTGTGATGAAAAGTGGATCCTGTACGATAATCGGAAGCGCTCATCGCAATGGCTGAACCCTGCCGAACCAGCCAAACCATGCCCCAAGCGAAAATTGACTCCAAAAGAGTTACTTGTGAGCGTTTGGTGGAATAGTGCTGGTGTCGTTCACTACAGCTTTCTTAAATCTGGCCAGACGATTACGGCAGATGTCTATTGTCAGCAACTGTAAACCATGATGGAAAAGCTAGCTGCTAAACAACCGAGGCTGGTTAATCGCTCTAGGCCACTGCTGCTTCATGATAACGCTAGACCACACACTGCACAACAGACGGCTACCAAATTAGAGGAGCTTCAATTGGAATGTCAAGACATCCACCGTACTCTCCGGACCTTGCCCCAACAGATTACCATTTTTTTCGAAATTTGGATAACTTCTTGCAAAGGAAAAAATTCAACTCCGATGGGGCAGTCAAAACCGCCTTCAAAGATTTTATTGATTCCCGTCCGAATGGTTTTTATAGTAAAGGGATCGATGAACTACCTATGAGATGGCAAAAGTGCATAGATAGCAATGGTACATACTTTGATTAAATAAATATATTATAATAAAAAAAATCGGCTTTATGTTCCTCCCATACTAAACGTCAATTTCATATGTAAGGACCTAATATTTATTTTATCCATACAAGATCAATTATAAAATTGCAATGATTAATTTTTAAAGTTCTGGACGAGATAAAAATTGATAAATTTGAAACCTTTTTTGGAATGGATTGAATTTATAAATTCCTCATATTTTTTCGATCTCTTCACTTGTTTAAACAATTAGACCTGATTACAATACAAATTAGAGTCAATATGCAGTGCAAATTACACTTTTAAAGTGTACTTTAAATCATTAAGTATTGACTCTGTATTTGGGCCATAGTATTTATAGTGAGTGTTGTATATAATCTATTATTTTAATCTATAATCTACAATATGTGGCCTCATGACATTTGCCCTATTTGTATCAGGTCTTCATTTCTTGGGCTCTTTAGTTTAATCCAATTTGCGAAATAGATTGAAGAAGATTTAGGACGTATACCTCTAGTTCAGTATATCCGACCCTTTCGTTTGCGAACTACTCGCCTCTTCTCAGTAGTTGCCTGAATTTTACTGCATGCATTTTGCAGAATCCTTCCCGATCGCTCGCGCTTCACCGTGTGGTATCCACCGATCTTTGGCAAATCTATTTATACCGTCACGTTTTATGGCTGCGGGAGGAATTAATGAAAACGCTGGAATTTAATTACAGATATATAATTTATTGATTAATTAATTATTTAATCGTACAAAGTCATATAACACTATTTAACTTGACACTATTCTTCAAATTACACTATTTCGTAATTTATCACTCGTAAATAGACACTGCTATCGCTTCAAAACTTTATTAAATATTCACTAGAACATTCCATCTGATTTCGCACGTATTATTCGCTCGAATTATCGCGTGATTGGCCACCCTAGCCTCTGTAGCTCGCGGCTGCCTTTGCTTTGGTTTCGCTTTCAACGCGACTCAACAACAACCTTACTCCCGCGCTTAGTCTCATTTATAGCTGGTCAATGCTGGTATCGAACCTTCTAAGCGTTTAGGAGAACTTTTATGTGGCTTCCAGGCTTTTGTAGACGTTTCTGGAATGCTTTAGATGCCTCCCGAAAGCTGTAGATTACGCTAGGCTGTTCTGGCCTTTTCAATAGTACTGTGGCAACTTCAGAAAAGTGTCACTTGACAGGAGTGCGTAAATCTTTTTAGCCTCGTTACAATACTATAATAATGAAATTTACAATGTATATAGGATTCATGAGAATGAATGCTACACAATCAATTAAGAAGTTCTACATAAATATTTGTTTTCTGGGTGTAAAATGATTCAATTTCAAGATAAAATTGAGAACCACTGATGTATAAGCAAGTTTATCTTTTTTACATAAAATGTTTCAAATGAAATTCGATTTGTTGTGAATGCTGAATAATCAGTTTTTGTTATTTTCCCGGTTTTGCTAAAATGCAGCAATATCTACTTGTTCTAGGAATTTACTTCTCATCACAGATTAATTTGAAAAAATATTTTGCGCATACATATGCACTACGATCTGGCATAGCTATACTTCGAGCGTAGAAAGCAAAAAGGGTGTCGATTATTTCAAACTTTACAGGCTATATATAAAAGAAAGTTCTGTAAATCTGATTTTGTTAATGTTTCTTTTATAATTAAACGATTTCCATATTTGTTAATCCAAAACACATAGAAATCGTTTAGTAATAAAATAAATATTGACAAAATTTTGCTCTCCTGTAAAGTTTGAAATAATCGCTAACGGCCTTTTGGCTTTCTCCCTCGATATATGCTGACCAGACAAAGACATTTTTTTACTCTGATCAATTTGAAGCATGATTTTAAAAGAAAAATAATTTCATGTGCATAGTAAGTAGCCTTATGTATGCGTCACTCTTATGCTAATTCTATTATCAGCTATAATAACACCGTATATCCTGCGCCTCATGGCATAATGCAATTGGAAAATTTCAACTCCCACACGGAATTACGCTGTCCCGGTTTTCACATGAAAAGGACTTGCAGGAATTACTCAATGTTATTTTGAGAATTATGTGAACCTACGGCTATCCAGAATTGTTTAACAAAGACGTATTTTAATATTATACAGCGTTATTTGTAAAACATTAATAACCTCGCAGGACTATATTCCTGCCTTGATTATGAGTCGAAAATGTTCAAGCTATTATGACCTAATATCAATAGTTAAGGAGATGTGCGACATCAAAGTTTGCATTTTTTTTTTTCAATATTTCTGACTTATTTTTTGTAAAACATTGGACTATCATTACAGTAACTTATATCGAATATGAAAAATTCATTCCCTTTAATACGAGTCAAATAAAAAAATAAAAACCTTCGAATTCCAATTGGAAAACATTCCAATTGGAATTTTTTCAGGGTTTTTATCTGATGTTTTACAAATAACCCTGTATAAAGGCAGCTCGATTTAAAACTTCATTCTGTGATTATAATCAAAATTGTAGTTATTCTCCGCATTTACCAATTTGATTGCATTGATTAGAAAGTTTTACTCTGACTGAGCTAATTCGTTAATTCAGTGTATTGCTGATGTAGTATGCTATATAAAAGTTATTAGTGGAGTAGACGTGATGGAACTTATTAGTTCTCAATTTAATATCTATACACACGGCCGTATTCTGAAATAACCAATACATATTGCTATTTCGGTAACTACAGATTATCATATAACATTGTAATGCCGCTAATTTTGTAGTTTTAAGTTTGACAGGTTTGAAATTAATGAATTCAATCAATCAGAAAGCCCTACAAACGTTAAGTTATTCACAACTGTGAATAAATTAATTTAATATATTCATATAATTTAGTTCTCTTGCATACCGTGGGGTGTCATATTATTAGTGCCTTAATACATTAGGCTGGTGTGATGGGTATGATTTATTTTTTATTTTTATATTTCAACACTTTAACAGGCCATGAGGCCCAGTTACTGAAGCGAAACACATTACATAAACATCTAGGCTTGAATAAATCACATAGATTTGTTGTGACCTCACTGGGAATTGGACCCAGAACCCTCGGTGTGAGAAGCCAGTGTCATGCCCACCGGACTACGAGGGTCGA
Organism: Agrypnia vestita; assembly: GCA_016648135.1. Taxonomy (NCBI): domain Eukaryota; kingdom Metazoa; phylum Arthropoda; class Insecta; order Trichoptera; family Phryganeidae; genus Agrypnia; species Agrypnia vestita. Next base: position 103,202 of record JADDOH010000174.1, on the reverse strand, counting down.
TTCTTCTGCCGGCCATTGAATGAATGTATATTCTTACATTTTTAGTTGATTTTTGATTTCTGATGGATTTGGTTGGTTTACTGTGCAAATGTTTTTTTTTTACTTTTTTGTTTTGATTACAAATTTGCGTAATATTTTTTTTTATGAGCATCTTTGATTTTGAGTTTTTGATTTTTATTTTAACATTTTGTTTATAATTTTGATATTTTACGATAGCACGCTGCAATATGTTTATAGGGCTCAATTGGAGACATTGATTTATTCTTTTTTTTAAGCCATATCCGATTACAGGACACAATGGCTATCTTCTTGACTATGATTATCTTGTTGATGGCAAGCTGCACTTTTCTTAAATTATGAGATGTCTCATAATAACCCTAATAAATATTCTTGTAATATGTATTACGGTTCTTGCATTTTAAATGTTTAAATAAATTTCTTTGAATTCATTCATCCGATTTGAAAAATCTTTGTTTCTTATTCTATCCCATGAGCGTTTTTCTGTAGATCCACATCTTACACACCTCAAGTCGCCTCAGCAATGCTGTGGTAAATGCCCACGCTTCCATTCCATAAAACAGTAACATTGTACCTTTCATATTTGAAGCTTTAGGCTAGTTCTTCGCTACAGAGTAAGTTTTTCACTTCCAATGGTAGGATCCCTGTCGTGCATCCCAAATGCACAAACTTTGTATTTTGTCCTTTTGCATAAAAAGATCTTCATTTATCAACTTCTATCGTTGTGATGGCAGAAGTTGATAGATGAATATACACTTTGTTTCATTTGCTTTTGCGTTGAGTTTCAATCCGAATTTCTAGCGTGCCTTCCTAACGCCATTCTGCGCTAATTGTAGATTGTTTAAAAAGTTAATTTTATTCTTCAAAGATGGAAAAATATCCCAACTACCTAATTGTTGGACAATATAAATGTATTTTATTGTATTAACTTCATATTATACCAAATAAGGAGTGGGGTATCGGAATTGATATTGTTTAGTGATTATTTTGATAAGGAAAAATAGCATTTATTGTGAACAAAGTGCAAAAGTAAAAAAACTATCAATTTATGTAGACTAATAACCTTTTTAAAGCTTTTTGACATTCACTAACATCTTATTCAGTTAAGTTGTTGGACTTTATTTCTTGTTTTTGCCACCTCCTCATGTCAGTTTTTTAAGGAATTTAATTTTTCAGTTTGATTTGTACTTGCCTTATAATATCATCTAAGATAGAAAAACCTAATTGTCTTTGAAAACACTTTGTAATATTCTTTTGTGAAATATTTATGTACCAATAGCTGCATGAGCTTCTATAATTACAGCACAAGTTCAAGGTGATTTAGCAAGGTAAAGACAACACCCACGTCAAATAATATTTACTCATTCTATTCAAAATGATTGTAATAATTCTTAGGTACTATTGATTAATATAATATATAATTATTACACATTTTACTCAAATTGTTGACAAAAATAGGCATGATGACAGATTTTGAAATAACATTCTATATATTTTTTTTTTTATTTATTTATTTTATTAATTACACGGCTTAATAGCCTTTTACAACAGGTTTATACATAATTAAAATACAACAAACGATTAAATGTAAAAGAAAAATAAAGGGTATAAATGTAAAAAAGTATATATACATAGTTTAAACATAATGAGGTTAGACATATATGTAAAAAAAGTATATATGCAAAAAAGTGTAAAGTAGTGATCTCAGAAATTTTTACTCACCGATAATATAGCAATATTAAATTTGAATAGCCAGGTATATATAAAAAATTTAAGACATTATATAAAAATTTAATATTTTGAAAAGAAATGATCATATAATGATTTTTTAAATTTTGAGAGAGATAGATTTAAAATGTCGACATATGTAGGTAGTTCATTGCCAAGTTTGTGCATCCGAGGTATGCTAGAATTTGAACGATAGTTTGTGTCCAAATTGTCACAATAAAACAGCATGTTTTGGCGGGTCCTACGGTTAGGTACTTTAAAATTAATACTATTCAGGAGTTCGCAACAGTCGAAATTTGAGTGTAATATTTTAAAAAGGAATATTAAATCTGTTAATTTTCTTCGATCTTCCAAGGTTAGGAGATTAAGATTAGTTTGCAAATATTTGTAGTTTATTTGGTCGATCGGAATATGAAGCTTAAAATTTATAAATTTTAGGAATTTACGTTGTACCCTTTCTATATTTTTTATATGAACCCTGTAAAAAGGAGACCAAATGATGGAATTGTATTCCAACTGACTACGGACCAAGGATACATATAAGAGATTTATTACATTAATTGATTCAAATTCCTGTATTGATCTAAGTATGAAACCTAAGGTTTTCATACTTTTATTCGTAATAATGTTGATGTGACTTTTGAATTCTAGTTTATGATCAAAAATGACACCAAGATCACGGATTTCTGTTATTTTTTCTAGGTTTGTATTATTTATTGAATACGAAAAGGAAATGGGAGATTTATTTCTACAGAAGGATAGTGATTTACACTTATCAACATTTAAAAATAGGTTGTTAGAGATGCACCAATCGTTTAATTTGTATAGGTTAGATTGGAGTGTAAGGCAGTCACTCACATCTGATATTTCCTTGAAAATTTTAATATCATCCGCAAAAAGTAAAATTTCAACATTATCGAAACATTCGACAATAACGTTGATAAATACAAGAAATAATGCGGGTCCAAGATGGCTACCTTGTGGTAGACCACTAGTGGCTAGGATAGCTCAGGATGTACAGGATTTTATTTTTACGTGTAGTTTCCTGTTAGTCAAATAGCTTGCAAACCATTTATGTAGTGGGTCAGTTACGCCTAAGGAGTGAAGTTTCTTAAGAAGGATTGTATGAGAAACCTTGTCAAAAGCTTTTGAAAAATCCGTGTAAATGCTGTCAACTTGACGTTTGTTTGTGAAACTTTCAAATATGTACTCCTGATAGATAAGTAAGTTTGTGGAAGTTGTTCTACCTTTAACGAAACCATGTTGCCTTTTGTCTATCACTTTGAGAAGTTCTGGATGTATTTGGTCCAGTACCAAGGATTCGAAGATTTTAGGGAGTACTGATTGTATAGAAATTCGGCGATAGTTTTTGACATTAGATTCGCTTCCCTTCTTGAAGATAGGAGTTGTAGGTATTATTACCGAAAATAACATTATTTCATAAATAAACTAAGTTTTTACGCAAATAATTGCATTTTTATCTACATATTTTTAATTTTGCGCAAAAACTTCCGCAGCTGTAATTTCGTCTATGTGACGTCAAGCCTCGGTAAACATTGCATTGTGTCTATGGGCAACGATTCAAAGACTTGGTGATGGGTACTGAGGCATGACGTCATTCACTCTGACCGGTGTTTCAGTTAAAATGGCGGATGGCACAATTTTATACTTTTATTTTATTGAAAATCTTATTATTAATCTCAATGTGTATATTAAAACTGGATCATTTTTTAGAATCCTTTAAAAATATTTTCTTCTCTAAAATCACTTATTCTTTAATACTGTCATCATGCCTATTGATGCAGATTAGGTGCAAAAGTTCTTTGATTTTCAATTCTAAGATTACTACGTGGAGTGAGTGCTCTATGCTGCTGAAGAAATGCTGTTCTGTAAGAGTGTATGTCAAGTCGGGTGTGTTCACTCAGTATTCACTGGTCACGTCTCGAACTTTTTTCGGACCATTGTGTTGGAGATCGATGTCCCCACGCCCTCCGCCCTCGTACATTCCCAGGGATCACATTTCTCCAGGCTGTCTCCAGCTCTCTTAGCAACATGAATTATTTTCCCGGGCGCTATTCAAAGCCTTTCTTCCTGAAAAACACAGTCATCGTTATGCAGGGTGTTTTGTAGCTAGTAGAAAAACTTGGAGAATCTTTTTCATTCAATTTTGAATAGAAAATATTATTTATGCTTTGGGTGATATGTCAGTTACGGAGATAAACAACATCAGAGTTTGCATTTCATTTTTTTTTTTTCAATATTTCTGAATTATTTTCTGTAAAACGTTAGACTGTCACTATGGTTACTTATATGGATTATTAAAAATTCATTCGCTTTGATACAAGTCAAATAAAATAATTAAAAACTTGAAAAATAGTTTTTTTTGTTATTTCATTTGACTTGTAAGCGAACGTGATTTTAATATTCCATACAAGTAAGTGTAGTGATAGTCCAACGTTTTACAGAAAAAAATGCAAACTTTGATGTCGTTCATCTCCATAACTGTCAACATTTCATCCAAAGTGTAAAGAATATTTTGTTTTTTTTTTTAAATAGAGATGCGAACACGGAATACGTGTCACATCAATATTCTTACTATTTTCAAATTAAGCTAAACGCTTGCGCTATGAAAATAGGACCAACTTGCTGGACTGGAGTGAGATTCGAACCCGAGACCTAACCTAACCACAAGACCAACGAGCTACTCAAGGGGACTCTTTTTAATTCAAAATTGAATTAAGACGACTAAGTTTTTATTGTCAGCTATCAGACGCTGTATAAACGCAACATGCTACTCCAACGGAATAATCCAAGAATATGGTTCCGTTGTTCACACAATGAAAATAAGTATTTCACTATATAATTTAATGTTCTGTTAATTTAATATAACTAAAATAATCGTAATCTAAATTAAACAAACCAAACCTAATAATCTAATCTAACCAAACCTAATAACCTAACCAAACCAAACCTAATAACCTAACCTATCCTCATATATTGCCTATGAAATGTCAAAATATGCAGTGCATTTTTCGAAACTTTATGTTGTATATCTTTGCTATATTGTAATATCTTATTTAATACTTACTTTTTAAATGTAAATTATCTTTCATTTCGTTATTAGCACATTCAATAATATAGTGAAATAATCATTTTCGTTGTATGTGCAATGGGACCATTATCTTGGATTTAGCCACTCCAACACCACACCTTGTCGAGCATGTTTCTTTCTTTCCTTCTTGGGGTCCATGTTCCAAGTACATTCAGAGCCGTGATGGAGCCACCCACTCGCACCAAAATAATGACATAAATTTGCCGCTGCAATGTAAATGTTTTGTGGGTGTTTAGAACATGTGTATTAATGTGAGCCGTCACATGACAATCAAGCCAATGGTCGCTAGTTTTATTGCAGCATTCTTTATGAGTCATGAAAGTGTGGCGTATAAAATGCACATTTAGTTGTCCAGGCCGCAGAGGTCATTTTCTTTTCTGTTGAGCATAATTTATCTGTGTTTGTTTATTATATTTTGATTTATGTGTTGAAAGTCAACAACGTCTGTTACAAATTTTCAAGACGGCTGAAATGATTATATCGAGATCTACTCATAGGTACAACAGACCTCTTTTTTGCATGCTGGCAGTACGTAATGGAAGTCAGGTACCAACACTGAGGTGTGGAAGTGAAGCCTGGAAGCTTGTGGAAGAGGAACAAAAGCAGACAGTATGCAGCGGAAATGAGATCAATCCATTTATAATAGAGTGAACAAGTTATGAGGGAATGTAAAACTGGTCTCAGAATGATCGTTTAGGAGATTCGATTTTGCCAAACTAATTAACGAGAAGCGATTGGTAAGAAAGTTTATTATTGATTGATTAGTATTGATGGCTTAAGAAATAGAGGAAGTCTGCGGAAGACTTAGCGTGACCAGATAAGCCAAGAAGAAAACAAGAAGTAAAAAAGAAGAGGGATGAATGTAGATTAGGTAAGGATTGTATGTTAGATTGTATGTTGTATGCTGCTCTATACTCTACGCTTTCCCCTGCGTAGAAACCTTCTGGTCACCAAAGCTTGTAGATTAAGTTTATTGTGATGATTAAAATTATATTATCTATTCCATCGTACCTACGAAAGCTCCCAAATAATAATGGAAATATTATTGTATTATCAATTTATTTACCTCATTCTTTTTTGCAGGTGAACCATCTGAACGACAGTCACCAGCAGCTGATGGTGCACTGGGTGGGCGAGGGCTCCAGCGTCATCATCTGCCTGGCCCGGGACCCCAACCAGCCCACCTCAGGCCCGGGGATCCCCTCGGCCCTCTACATCTCCTATGATTACGGAGATACTTTTCAAAACAAGACGGAAGACTTCCGGCTGGGCACTAAGCTCACCGATGGGTACGCCCAGCTCGATAAGTTCTACAACCACCCGCACATCACTTCCTTCGTAAGTACTTACTTTATTCATTCTAATTTGTCATCTTACATTGATAATAGTATTGGTTTCGTCATGTAGCACATGATTCACACGCATATGTGAGCCCTCATCATTAACCTTTTGGCCGCTAAATAAATGTATATGAAAAATACCCCCTGCACAGGCCTCTTTTCGAAAGTCTCGTAATTCGAACCAATTTTAAAAGACATTTTTAAAATTGGTTCGAATTAATTATATTAAGTAATATTTAATAATAATTAAAAGACAATTTTAGACATAGAGACTCATCCTGTGTGTGATTTATTATTTGAAAATACTTCTCAGATAATGCTGTTAATATAAACAGTCACTTGAGATGTTTAAATCAATAAGATAACTAAATATTGACTGAACAAAATAATTGATCTGTCAAAAAGGCATTCCACTCATGGTGGGCGCCTATCTTCAATGTGCACTTATGATAGTATTGTTTCTTGAATATGTTTGAAAATAGTGTAAGGTCTCTTTAAGTCCTTTGGAATATATAAACAAACAAAACAGGCTAGAATATGTAAACATTAAAACCAAATCATCCAAGCCCAATGTACATACACAGATACTCAGTCCACAGCATGTTTTGACAATCATAAATTATTTTTGAATTTGTCACTCTTAATATCACAGATATAGGATTTATTTATCTTAATGTTTTAGAATAGAACAATTGAACTGAATATATTATAAACAGAGATATATATCTCAAGTGAAGCTCACTAACAATGAAAGACCTTATTCTTATTACTCACCATGCTAATGGGATTTGGAGAACTGTGTTGATCTTTTATATTGTGTTTTGTTGATATTTAAGTACACAAACACAGAGAACATGTTTTTGAGTTTGGAATAAATACTTAAATACAATATATTTATTGGTAATCTTTTTTTTTCTCCTGGTAGATCCTAGAACACTGCCACACACAACGTCACATTACATTCAGGACACTTATGTTGGGACAATTTCTTTTTCTTGGAATCTGCACATATTCAAAGTTTTGAAGACTTTTCTGTTCCCGAATTGGTTCAAGCATATGTTTCGCTATTATCCTGTTAGTCAGTCTCACAGGTATATCACGCGAGGAATGCAGATGAGGTGCTGGTTGTTTGGCCTGTTTTGAAATAGTCGCTAAATAATATTTATTTGTTTCGTCAACTATTTTTGACATAATGTTATTATTCGAAAAGTATTGAAAAGTCAATTTCCTTCGAATTTTCTGTAAATAAAGTAGAAGGGCCTTCATTTTCATCGTTCATTCCAAATTTACCGAATTTGTGAATGATTGTAATAAGTGGACCTGAAGTCCAAGAATCTAATATATTAGTAATGTTACTTTGGTTTGAAGTACTCGGGCCACAGCCTGGAGATTATCCCAGGGGCGTTAATTTCACTCTCACTCACCATCTCAGTATTTGGTATGTCTATATCATCTTCACTCACTTCCCCAGAAATTGGTAAATATCCATCATCTTCACTCACTTCTAAATCAGAGTCAATCTTCAAAAATGATTCCAAAATTTCTTCCTCTCTGAGACTTCGGCCTGCCATTTTGGTGTGTACACAAATAAAATTTAAAATAATTAAAGTAACGCAACTCCACCGTACCACTTTTGATCAAACACTATGATTGTCAGAAAATAAAATTGTTTATAACAAAACGCAATTTAGCACAGATATTCCATCGAAGTTATTAATAAATCGAATGAACAATATAATATTATCCGTTTACTTAATTATTGTAAAATACCTTTTTATAAAACCTGATCAATCCTCAGAGTAACGCAAACGAAACTAAAGATTTTCCGAATTAACGCACAGGTCTCAGGACAGCAGAGGTTACCTCACGCACACCAGAGACCGGGAACCGCGCTCTGCCTGGAATTTCGAATCACTGAACGTAACTTTGTCCCGTCTTCAGTTATAAACAGTTTTAAAAAACAAATAAGAATATTTGACTTCATTCTGGAAAGATGTCAGTAGGATACAGATTGGACTGATTTTTGAGGTACTTTTCTGACCATTTTGCCGCTTGGTCACGAAACAATCGATGGATAAACTCAAGCGCACATACATGTGCGCGTAGCGCTGGGGGCACGGTCTGTTCGCGCACATATCTGTGGGCCTAGCGGTGATTGGGTTAATATCATACATAAATTAAAAGTATACAAATTGGCCAGAGAATTATGTTGACAGATATTGCCCAGAAAATCTGCGTGCCTAAGTGAAAATGGGCTAGGCGTATTTGTCAAGGAGGTGATGATGGAAGGTCCTGGAATAGAAGCCCCACATGGGTAAAAGAAGTGTTGGCCGTCCACAAGTTCGATGGAACAATGACGTTGGAAGAATACAGGCAAAGATACATGGGTTGATAATGAGGATAAATAATCAAATGTCTAATTTTTCAATAATATAATAATACATCTAACAGACAAAATAATGAAAGTAAAGGTGTGTTGTTTAAGTCAAGAAAGTAAAGATCCAAAGACTTAGTCCGTCACACGCACGCGGTTCATTTTACTTATTATTGATAGTAGTAATGTATACAGCAGACTCGATTGTCCAGGACGGTAGGGGGAAAAAATGTTATGAATATTTTTAATATTTAAAGCATTAACTTTGTGGTCAGACATTTTAACAAAATGTTATTTATGTTAGTATCTAACCACTAAAAATTACTTTTTTGTCTACCGGTTTCTCGTCTCTTCGTCAGGACAACCACTACACTAGCATGTAAATAAAACTACACACCACAACTATAGTATTATATACACAACAACACCTTCACAAAATACACTTCACATGCATGTTACTCTAACTAAAGGCCAACATACACTTTTAGAGAAAAAATGACTCAGATAAAAAAACTCATGGCAAAAAACTACACAGCACAAAAATACAATACCTGAACGTATAAAATAAAAGAATAAACAATTAAATAAGTCTAAAATACACCACTTAGGTGCGCATTTATGTACAGTAACAATTAGACTCGCTCTCCCGCTTGTGTCAAAATAAATATGCTATTGGCAAGGAATCCCAAAATTTAGTGATTCAGGATTTTCACAATTCTGCGTGTTCATAAATTTACTTTTAGAATTTTATATTTTATTTATGGAACATTGAAAACAAAATTTAAAAACTTTAAAACGGGTTGTTTATTTGTTACATGAAATCACTGACTTTTTATAAAGAATTTTGATATATTTTCTAAAATAAAAACAGACTCTTTTATTGCTCCGGTTAATCCGCAACTGGGTTAATGCGACCCCAGATAATCGGGAGTCTATTCCTTATTCAATTTCTATAGCTAAATTAACACTTTCTCTCCTATTTATTACATTGTGTGGAAAATTTAAGGATATTGCCCTTTGCAATCACATAACTAATGTTAAACTCTAGCCTTGCTAAAGGGTTAAATTGAATTATACCCACGCCTACTCTACTAGCTCCTATAATCATCCAATAAAGAAGATTATATTCAACTATTTGACTCAGCCTTACGCTGCTTTGTTGTTGGTTCCAATTGTCATATTTTCTAGAAGGGTCTAATGTTTAGTTTAATATTACAGCCATCCAAATTGTATATTAGTCTATTCAATATCAGAGAAGAAAATATAATCAAATTTTGAAACTTATTCATAATAAATTCAAAAGATTTATTTTATCGGAAATTTCCTTATGTTGGGAATTAAAATACGAAAAATTTATTTTTATTTATTTAATATAACATACAGTTTATTAAATTTTTATTTTATTCCATCTAGCCTATTGAGACTATATTTAATACATAATTTTTATTCGCTGTACCTCTCCAAAAAGAGAATCTTGTGTTTGGAGAGGGAATTATGATATATAAAACATATCATATATAAAACATAATTTATAATATAATATATAAAACAAATCATCCCACTGGAACCAATGTCGTAAGTGTGCAAATTGACACTTTTGAGATATTTAAGTAACTGCTATAAGTAAATATAAAAGGAACTGCGAGGTACTGCGGATTTATCCACTCATGGTAGTGATCAGGTTAAACATTTTAAATACTTTTTTCTTTGTGAAATCCTTCTGCTGGCCTAGGAAGGATCTTTTGTCGGAAAGTCTTGGATCCTCAGTGAAAGTCCAGATTGTTTTTCAAGGACTGACGCACACAGTATGCATCCATCCTGACGAAGACACAGTGGTATTGAAACCAGTAGACGACGAAAGTTACTCCAAGTGGTTAATACATGGTTTTTAATTAATTAAAATTAATAATAATTTAATAACTCATGTACACTTAGAAGGGTATATATTGTCGCTTTAGAGGTGAAACTCACTAAGTTACATTTGCGTAGTTTTGAGATAATGAGGTTTGGTTGTTTTTTGTGTTAAAATTATTGAAAATGTTCAAATTATGAGTTTTACCAGTAATGACTATAAATACGCATGGAATATTCACTTACTGATTTTTATCTGGAATAGAGATGGAAAAAATATGAATGTTTATTATGTTCATATAATTCATTTTGGCAATATTGTGTTTAATCTCTAAAGGAACGATATAATATAATATAAATATAAAGAATAGAAGGGTATATTTTTTGTATTTGTGAGTACGGATGAAAATTTCAACATTTTTTTTAGAACAATATAGATTACTGAAAAAATACGTTTGAGATATTTTTTTAGTAAGATACCCATAACAAAATTTTAATTTTATATTTGTCTTTTTTTTTTTAGCAAAAAATCGTATACCGGGCAGGGGCATGCAGTGAGTACATTGAAGCATACGCAAACATATACGTATTTAGAAAAAAATCAAAATAATATCAATATTCCTATCACAATTATATATCATATAATATTCTCAGTAGTCAGGATGAATATTTATTTGAATTTTTTCAATATTTTTATGTAAAAGTCGCACTTCAATATACTCACTGGACAAGCCTGATACAGGTTGTAGCAGAATAAGTCCGCAATACTTTATAGCTGGATTTCTACCTAAATTGAACCTTGAATGTATAGGCTTTTATTGAATATTATTAATTCATTTGCTTTAATACAAGTCAAATAAAACTACTAAAACTTTGCAGAAGTTTAAACTGAAAACAAGCAAAAAAGCTGTGCATTAGTAAAGATTCTGGAAAACAAATATTACTTAAATAATCCTTATCTTAAGAACAGGTTGATTTAAAATTCTAGCCATAATTCATCCTACGGCTAGAAGTTTTATTTCTGACGTTTTCGTTTAACGTGACGTATCTGGTTTTTTCCGATTTAAAATTCTAGCCGTAATTCGTCCTACGGCTAGAAGTTTTATTTCCGACTTTTCTGTGCCTAACTTCATGTCAATTCTTCATTTATTTCGCCAACCAATATTTTCCATAGATATAGTCAAGTCGAGAAAAAAACGTGTATTTTTAAGGCTGCGAGTTTTGTGTAATAAACAAGTAAATTTAGCGTACTTCTTCGAAAGGTCCTATGCCAGGTGAGAACTATGCGCACGTAATTGCAGAAATGTTATTTTTTACAAATTCCACCCAAAACTTTCGGTGTAAATTCTATGTCTTTTCTATGGTGAATGTAAATACAAATACCATCTGTCATATCATAACATATCATAATGATATCATAAAATGTTTGATTTGTTTTTATGAAAAGAAACGTATATCTGAAATTAGTATTGTTCCCGATTTAATTATATATAAATCGTCTTCGAAATATATTGAAATTTTTGTATTAGCTATACTTATATAAAATATTTATTTATTTAGGATATATTGCTTACAATACTTCTTTTATAGTGCAGTTATTTTTGTGGATTGAAGCTACTCAAAATAGTTCATTATATATAGTCAAAAAAAAAATTAAAATGTATATAACCTTATAGGTATATCCGTATATATATATTTTTAATATACCTAGGTATATAGTTGGTCACAGCATAAACTAAGTTTATACCAACTGCACACCACTGCATTTTATTTGTCTTATAATAAAGCAAATGAATTTATAATATTCAATATGTTACTTTTGTTAAATATGTTACCTATGCATTGCAGAAGGTAAGTCAGAATATTGAGAGAAAAAAATGCAAACTTTGAAGTCACATAACATAATATTTGTAACATAACACAGGGTAAATATCATAACATTGATATTTTTCACAAGGTGTTGGAACATTTTCGACTCATAATTTAGGCATGAATCTACCTACTTACAAAACATTGTGGACTAGCTCTGTTATAATAACCTGTATAATTTATGTTCTTAAAATAATACAATTTAAAATATTTTTAGAATAGTGAACATCAAAAATAAACATAATTTTAAAAATTTAACCAAACATTTACCTGGTCCACATGGAAAAACTGAGCACACTAAACAGAATAAATACCACAAGAAATCATTTTATTAATCAGATTAATTTGTGTTTTTATTACTTAAATAATATGTCTTAATCCTAGATTATGTTTTCATACTTGTCAAATAACTTACAATACTTATGATAACTTACAATAGTTGTATTATCTTCTCAAATACCCTAATGATAGGAGATAAGTCCAAACAAAGATCCTTTTATTATTAAAACAAACTCATGACTCAGTTGTGGCCTTGTGGTTTGTCATTGGTCATTTATTCATACTGCATGTTTATTTGGTTAAAAATCTGATACTTATAGTTCATTCTTTCAGTGTTTAATCTAGTTCATACTAGTTAGATTGAACTAGATTTGGGAAATTTATCTCTAATTCAGTGTAACAGTTGTGTATAGGACGGGCGTGACAAAGACTAAAAGATTTCGCTTTAGAAATCATAATGGAAGTGGAGTTTTCTTTCCAGCGCTCTTGCTGCCATATTTATTTCAAAAACTCGGCACCGGGAGCCCCGATCGTTCTTGCGGCTCAGCCGTTCCTATTGTCCGTTGGTCGACAACGGCTGGAAGCCCTTTGCATGGCTGCCAATAGAATTTGGATGCTCTGCCAAGTAGGGGAACACGGCACTAAGATCCGGTATAGAACAACATACAGAACATGAAGAGTAACCAATTCGTTTGTTTGCGAACTACTCGCCTGTATTTGGAAATGGTTAAATTCTGACCCCTGCACTTGAGTTAAGTTGGCCAAAATCGCATATTCATGACTCACTCACAACAGTGTCTCTTTGAGTGCTATTTAAAAACATAATTGTATTTAAAATAAATCAATTATTTAATAATTATTTGACATTATCTCCTGTCTCTGCACACACTGTCAGCAGCCTCCCAATATTTATATAAAGTTGTTTGGAATAAAGGATAAGATGGTTGTAGACGTAATATCAGCTTATGCAGATAAATGTACTACAAATCAGATTATATTTCTTGTTGCATTGAGCCAAGTCCAAGGCCCACCGGGCACAATGTTTCATACATAATAAGTATACATATACTGTAATTTATTAGGTGTACTTAAATATTTTGTGACATTACATTTAAATCAATATTTCTTCCACACGCATTGGTGCAGTGCCTTACTGTTTAAGCCCCAGTTGTTATTCGCAAAAAAATTGTAATGTAACATTACGTTCAGATTATTATATGAGTAGCTTGTTGGTGTAATGGTCACGACCCTCGCCTAGTGTTCGGTGGTTTGAACCCCATTCCAGGACATCAGCAATTTAGTCCTATTTTCATAGCACAAGCTTTTGGCTTAGTTTGAGAATAGTAAGAATATTGATGCGACACGTATTCCGTGTTCGGAATGAAATTATGAAACATGGGAATCCACGAGCGTAGATAAATTGTGCCGCATTTAAACATGAACAAATTAAGCGCAAAGATGGCGCATTTATACTTGGATTTTCTATAGTGCGAAATACTAAATGTATTGGTATATCGGCAAATTAATATTGCCGATTCCGATATACCAAAAACCCACGATATCACCGATATATCGATATCGGATGCATCCCTAGTTCAAACTATTATCGAAGGTTTATTACACAATATGTATGTATATATATATATATATATATTTTTTTTTTTTCTAATTATTCTCATTATTTTAAAATGAGAACCATCCTGTTATAATAATGTATGTATGTATATGTATATCTTTATACAAAGCATGATATTTTATTCAAGTATTTGCTTTCCATGTGCCGTATCATAATACATTTGCGTCATAGAATGACCAATAAAAAGTAAATATGTTAATAATTCATATTAGAATGTTAATAACAACAAACAGAAAACATGCAGGTGTTTTTTGTGTAATAGTCGTTAAGACTAAGTTATTGAGATTTTTGTGCAAGAGTTTTAGGTATTGCTATTATTTTGAACCGTCTATAGAGGACTGCTTGAAAGGATATCATTCTTTGTCCACTTAATAAACACTGATCATGTTAGCCAACATATTATGTATATTCGCTTTTAATATTAGTGAGTAGTGATGATATTTCAACCGGTAACACGATAACCGTTATTTGGGATTTGTGTCTGTTTGTATCAATGATTAAAGAATTACCACTGATGGTCTATATGTGATCGTGAAATGTCAGGTTGCTTACAAATCTAACACCTAGATCTTTAACATTCGATCTTCTTGTCAGATTTTGGTCATTCATCTTGTAGCGAAAAAATATAGTTTTTTTGGCCCTAGCGAAGGATATTACCGAACACTTGGAAACATTAAACAAAAGTTTATTTCGTCTTCCCCATTCACTAGAATCAGTAGAATCTCATTATAATGAACCCCGTTTTACTGAAAAATGACATATATCGAATATTTTTGAAATTAATCCCCTACAATCAATTTTTCATACAAAAATGCACTTATCTACTTATACACATGCTTATTTAGTGGCACGTGAGCATGCGCAGTATCGACCTTCTTTAGGCCTTGCTTATTAGTGGCATGTGTGTACGCGTATTGCTAGTAATGAGCACGCCACAGTCATTCACCATAGAGAAGGGGTATCTTTGGAGCGTGCGTGAACAGACTTGCTTATTATGAGCACGATTATGTCATTCGCGGGCTTCGCGGCTAGTATCAATGCGATCTTCTCAGTCCGCGACAGATGAAACAAATATGGCGCGTTGGGGAGATGATAAAACATTACTTTTCGTGACTTATTATAGGAATCACGAATGTCTGTGGAGTACTCGGTCACCGTTGTGTAAAAATAATATAGTGAGAAATAATGTTTATGAAACTTTATTAATAGGCATGAATGATTCAAATCTTACAATAAAAATTATAAAAACTAAAATCGAAAATGTGCGGATGGAAACTCGGGAACTTTTTTGATTTATTGATTCAATTGAATTTTCTATTTCAGTTTGCAAATTTTCCAGCATGCCAGTAATGAGCAAGTGTGTTTACATTGATTAGCTTTCGATGTTTAATTGTTGTATTATACTGTATATAGTTCCAGTTGGTGTCCGGTATTTCAGATCATAGACCATTTTTAATATTTCATTTTGCTGTTGTTGGAGTCTGTTTAGGTTAGTTTTGTTTCCGGTTCCCCAGAAGGGTATCAAATATCCTATTCTACTCTTGACGTATGCCTGGTACATCAGAATTTTTACGGTCTTTGGTGTGATTTCGTGAGTCAATTATTTTGTCTATTTGAAAGGTCCATTTGAGATGTCTGTCTATGTTGAGTCCTAAGTATTTAGTATTTTCTAGTTCAGTGAGTGTTTCATTATGTATTTTTATGTCCATTTTATGCGTTTTCCGTTTGGCCTCAAAGTTAATGTAGTTACATTTTTGAGCATTTAAGGTTAGAATATTTCTTTTTGTCCATTCAGTTAATATGTCTATGTCTTTGTTGATTTGTTTTGTGGTTTCTATGTCATTATTGTTTTCGTAAAATATTCCGAGGTCGTCTGCATGTAGTATTATTTTGCCTCTGATATTTAGCTGCTCCAGGTCATTTATGTATATTATATAGAGTAATGGTCCTAGGATTGATCCCTGTGGGACACCATATAGGCCCAGAACGTATTAGGATCTTGAAGAACACTGTTTTCCATCCTGGAAATGAACCCCCGGTGTGCCAATCGAATGCTATGTCTTACGATAGATCTGTAATATCCAAACATTTCATAATCACTGTGACGGCCAAAGGCTTTCCAGTTTATGATAGTTGTACCGCCTCATTCACATCCGATATGGTATACATCTCGCCCCAGTCGGTAACGTCCATAAGAGAGTACAGTCTGTCGAAGTCACCTTTATCAAAGTTCCAGCCCCTCCGACAAACCGTACCCCCTCCGGGAACTCTAGTTCGACGGGGGCAATATGAAATCGTATTGTAACAAAATTCAAGTGCGGGGTGGTAATTATCTTCTTTCATAAGAGGTGATAATGACCGAGAAATATCAACTGCTGTTCTACAAAATATTAAATCCAGAGTTCTATTTCTGGAGTTCAAAATATTATTATACTGCGAGAGACCTAACATAGAGCATAAAAAAATTAAGTCAGCTTCTACACTTGAATTGTCCTGGGTGCGAGGTTTTTATCCTGAAGTAGTTCTAAACTGGATAACATCTTATCGAAGAACAGTCGATACATATCAGTCTCACTCGCCGGAGGAAAATATAATACACAAATGAATGTAATATCGAGTTCGTATGTCAGTTTTACCCAGAGATCTTCATTGGACGTTTCCAAAATAGAAAAACGCTCGACTTGCAATTTTTTCTATTTCTCACTCCCAACAAACATCCCTCACCCTGCCTGTGGCCACCGCGATCTCGTCTTACCATTGTAAAATTACCATCAAAAAGTTCGCAGTCGAAAACGCTAGCATTCAACCAGGTCTCGGTTAGTGCTATGATGTCAAGATCACTAGCCGAAACATTGTTGTAAAAATTCACACATTTCATTTTTATTCCCCAAACATTCTGATAATAAAATATCAATTTTTCGTTTGCTGCATTATCGCGAAAATTTACATCTCGCTTTTATTTTACACTGTAAAATGCATGTGAATTCCATTGCAATTTGAAATCCAATTATAAATTTCTGATAGCATCAGATTCGGTTCATTCACATAAAAACAGCAATACAATGGAACAGCTCATGCCTACTCTCATATTATCACATGTGATAGGTCTTGTTTATTTATATTTATTCTTGGAACCAGCTTTGCAATGTTATTTGCTAGAGATAAAATTATTGTGATTTTTACTATCCTGCTAGAAGTACTGTCACATTCTTGTGTAGTTCATAGGTTAATTACACTTAATTATAATGACTCACAATTCCATGAAATAAAAAAAACAAAAACATTACTCACATATGCTGTTGTTCTGTGCAGATTTTCTAGATGATGCATGTCCATGTAATACATGTTTTCCATCTCTATAGATAGTAATAATTAAATAAATCATTAAAATGTGTGAAATTGTGTCTACTTAACTAACAACTAACTCTCGTATTAGTTGGATAGATTGAGTAGATTTAATTGATGACATTGTGGCATATCTGGTTCAGATAAGGGACAGGATAACAGTTATAATTTATCTTTGTTTTAGATATTATATTATCTGTGTTTATTATTAGATATTACTTAACATAAATAATGGATAACATGCAAGATAAAATGAATCAATCAATATGCATATATACAAATTCTCTAAAATGTATTTTTTATGCATTTTTGTATTTAAAATATTATCTTTGTTATTAGGAGACCGAAAGTAATCAAAATTTTCTTTTGTTGCTAAAAAAAATTATTTAAAAAATTTCATTATATATTTTATTATTTTTTTAATATACACTTACAGCATTTTTTAAATTATTTGTAAATAAATTGCAAATTTAAAATCTTGTCGATAATTTTCCAAGCATATCGTGGATCATGCAATATTTTTATAATATAAGAGGAGGGTTGCCTATAGTGCAATATTTTTGGTGTTAAGACTAGTGGCTAGACAATTATTACTTTAAACAATAACCATATTTGTATAAACCGCTTAGGGCCAGCTGTATCTACTATAGTTGGCGACTTTACTTTAATCTGTGAATCTCGTTAAGCCGGTGTGCATGCACTCTTGCGCAATTGTTGACGTCTGTCATCAAAATCGTTTTTATTCAATTCTTAGACATTGTTGACTCGGTAACGGCTTACTTTATCCAAAATCCAAGAAATAGTACTCCAGATACATCATCTACCCACGTTTTCATCTATTCATTGGCATATAAATGTAAAGTTATCCAAACCTGATGCATTATGATGGGATGTAGATAACAAATTTATTGTCAACAATACCTAATGGTAAAATTCATTACCTCTGACAATAATGTATCGTTCGTCAACTAAGTAAATTACTTTTTCCTTTAAGGATATAGGTACTGTAGAATCAGTTGATCTTGTGAAAAATTTGTTGCACCCTACATATAATATTGTACATTTCAATACTACAATATTGAAATATGTAATAAAAACGATTTTGATGGCAGGTGTTAAAAATCGTACTGCGCATGCGTGCGAGCTTAAACCAGCTTAAACAAGATTCACAGTTTAAACTGTCGTCGTTAACTATGGTCCATGTTGATACGACCGGCCCTTATTACTTTAACATCAACCAGTTTTGACACCACCGTGTCTTTGTATTGTATGTGTATCTACCATTGTGTCTTCTTCATTTTATGTTTCTATTTACTCCTTTTTAAATTAATAACATTATTAAAAATCATATGTGTCTTCCAAAAGACAATCCTGCAATGGCTTATGATATTCTCTCCATAAATGTATTTGGAAGGA
Organism: Agrypnia vestita; assembly: GCA_016648135.1. Classification (NCBI taxonomy): domain Eukaryota; kingdom Metazoa; phylum Arthropoda; class Insecta; order Trichoptera; family Phryganeidae; genus Agrypnia; species Agrypnia vestita. The sequence goes on along the minus strand of JADDOH010000174.1, from coordinate 84,234 downwards.
AGAACTGACCCATTCACAAACTACCAGAATTTTCTCATTCCCGAATTTTCTTTTCTGCCCCAAGACCCTTCTGTTCCGTTTCCGTAAAAAAGACGGGAATGTGTGTGCACCCTTCCTTTTAAGAACAATTATGTTGCACTACAGAAAGCAGTGTATAGAGATGAACATTTTATTTTCTGAAAATAAGATATACATATTTATTAATATCATTATGAAAAATCAACAATCAATTTTTTTTCTGTTTAATAAATAGGATTTTTAAATGTTTGAGCTTTTCCTTTGATTTCATGATGCACAATAAACACCTCCAGTTGCACAGTTTATACATGCGCTTTCCACGCAGGTTTCTGCATATCTTTATTTTATTATAATCTTTTTTATGTCACAAGAATTTACGAGTCAGTTAAAATTATCAAAAAAATGAATTATAAAAATTTGATGTATTTTTTTAGTGTACAATGATATAAAATTGACACGAGAAACATGATTTGAGTACGTGGAATGTATGAACGATGCCAATGATGGAATGTATGCACGTAGAATGTATGAGTGGGGAGAGGAAGGTAAATGGTTTGCAAAAGTTCTGGCATCATCAGATATGCCGGAGTTTGGTGGGGCGGAGCATGGCCTTAATATAAGCTTCAACTGAAGGGGAGTATGCATGAGAAAATGTATGAAAATGAAATGGACAGGTCAAAAAAATGTGGCATATCCTTTCTGCCAACCCCAGCTGTGAAATGGTGTGATATTTAATTATGCTTTTAGAAAGGCATAGGAAAATTTTCTTAAGTATACCGTATATGTAATTTATGTGTCCTTTTTTTCCAGTGTGTCTTCACCGATGTAAAAAATAAAATCCTGTTTCAAACGACCGACGATGGAAAGACAATCAGAAGAACCAATTTGACATTCAGTCCGAGTGAAATTTCTTACGATGAAGAAGACCCATATATTTTTGTTGTTTTGGACAAAGTGGACACCATGAGAAAGGTGAGTTATACTCATCATTTTATTTATTTAAGCAGGAGGTGAAACAGAAGAGGCGACGCCTTGGTGCTTCTTGCTCCCTTTTTTATTCATTAAAATTTCTCAAAAACCCACAAAAAAACACATTTTGAAACGTGGAATCATCATCAGCAGATAAATGGTGCATATACAGCGGATGAAACTTTGACGCACAGCTCGCTTCACGCTCATCTTTGCAATATTTCCTACATGCTTTCGAGATGGGTTGTGAGTGTACTTGCACCATAAGAGTGTATGGTGTATCGTAACTGTGCCTTCAACTAATTTTAGTAGAAAATTCTCTTGTTTATGAATAATTTTAGAATAATTTTTCCATGAAAACATGACTGAAGGGGATGTCTTCAAATCTTAACATTCTAGTAAGGATTAGAAATATACCGATCTATGACAAAAATTAGTACATTGCTATTAAATATTAGTCTACTTAATACATCGTAGTAAAATATTAATGTCCCGTCAATTCGAAATACAAAATGCCCTGTTAACTCGAGATTGCGATATTATTAAAAAATGGTGAACAAAATCACTAATTTATTTATATAATAAATAAAAATACTTTTCGCGTAATCCAAGGAAACATCTCGATATATTAGTGCAAACTACCCATACGGACAAAGGAGACAACGGCTAGTATCAACCTATTTCACAATTATAGGCATGTGGCGGTGGACAGTTTTGGTCTATTTGACAATTACCGATGTAGACAACTGCTAAAATGAATCTTTTTGACAATTAGAGAATTGCAGCGCCTGCTAATACCTCATAATTACCCGGGATTGACACACATACATGAGCTACTCAATCTCACGCGCGAGCGGGCTCAGGTGTGCGGTGCCTGTGCCAGTGTAGAGGCTCCACACTGGCGGGCACAGGCAAAAATTTACATGCATTGTGAATTTTTCGTAACTTTAAAATTTTTTAATTATATGTGCGGCATTTGCGTGTAATGCCCTACATGATGCAGGTATCTAAAAATTATTTTGTTCCACAAATTATTTGAGTTTTCGAATTATTGGGGTTAATTAAATGTAAAATGAACATTTCGATTTATGTCTGATGTTGAATTATAATTATTGAAGTAAACAGGATTTTACTGTATATACTAATAAAAATATTAGTCACAAATGGGTTTCTTATCTTTTACCTAAATTTTATTACCACAATATATCATCATCTTATGTTTGCGGCTGGTTATTTAGTTAGTGGTTATGCATGTCTGAAAAGCCACAAATGCACAGTATTTCTTTTGAAATGATGAGCTATGTATTCCTACTATTCACAAATCAATTGGGTATTTGAAATGTTTGTATGTCAGATGCAAATACCAATTTTTACTGAACTAAATGGTATAATAAATTATAATTAAACAGTCATATTATGTATATAATTTTGCATTTCACTTCATCCGTGTAGAGAATCTGCATATCTTTTTTTTTTTTAGGTGTAATGAGTGAGAAAAATGTTCTTAGTACATTGAACAAACCCACATACATATATGTTTATAATTCTCAAAATTTAAAATGACGAGGCGCAAAATTATTATTTTAGGTATGTGATGTGCGTGCGTGGAAGTAATTTGATGATTAGGGAATCCAATTCCTGGAAGCCAGCCGGTGTGAATTCTGGAATTTTTGCGTTCATTTTGAAATAAAATTTAAATCAATTATAAATAATAAAACTATACTATTATCTCTTACGGTATTTTCTTAAATAATAGTAAAATTGTTTAACTTTAAAAAAAGATTCCTTTAGTTGAGGGATTACACCACCTTGAGAAAAAAATACATTAAAATTCAATTTTTTTTTGCGTAACTATTGCACATGTAAAATTCATTTTCATATCATTGTTTACGACATGCGTCGGTTAATATTTTTCCTTTTACAAATTAAGTCCTGCAAAGGAACTTAACCGTGACATGCACAGCTGGTGGGGTGGAGACTTCGCCAGGGTGTGAGTGAAATTAATAAGTCAATTATTTTCTTGTTAAATGATCAACAGTATCGAAAAAAATCATAGTTATAATTATAATTACATTTTAAGCAAACAGCAATATTTGTTTTATGAGATAATATTATTAGTAAGATGTATGTAAAATTTGAACAAATCGACCCAATACTTTTTTAGATGGGGAGTTTCGAGAAAAATGCAAAATAAAAAAGTAATTTGTTTGAACACTTTTGAATTTGTTCTTCACATCGCTTGATGACTCAAATTATTCTTAGAACCTTAAGCTATAATAAAAAGCAAAAAAAAAAACAATTTCTTGAAAATGTCAAGGTTGTGTAATCCCTTAAATATAAATATATATCTAATTAATATAAATTAAAATAAAAGCATAAATTCTATTTATTCTTTTTGACATTTTTTATTAATGAGCAAATGTGCATTTTCTAATACTACCATATTAAACTGATCCTGGGATCATCAAATTGAATGCCCAAATTATGGGATTGCAATTTTGACTCGGTATTGGATTTCCTTTTGGCAACAAATGAAAGAAACATGTAGTTAGGCCAGAGCGTGTAAAAGCAGTCATTTATAAAAAAATATGGTGGTGATATTTGATATTTCACCAAAAGTGTAAAGAATATTTTCTATTCAAAATTGAATGAAGAAGGTTCCCCGAAGTTTTTGCTACTAGCTACAAGACATCCTGTAAAATAATTATGTACTTGTTTCAAATTTTGTTTACGTTTTTATTTCTCAGCTCTATTTGACCTCCGACGGTGGGTTAACCTTCAAGCCTATCGAGGAATACGTAAAATCTTTCTACTGGTCCTCTAGCTCCGATAACCCCCCCCATTTCTACGTTGAAAGAGCCAAACCTTACGGAACAAACGCGGTTCTGATGGCTCCAAGACCCGACAACTACACCTTCAAGGAGATCATTGACGATGTGCAAGACTTTCAGATCAAGGGAGAATTCATGTTCGCCACAAAGAAAGTGGGACAGGTCAGATAATTAAATATTCTCCTTCTCAATTGCAAAAAATTTATAAAACAGCATTTAACAAAAAATAATTGCATTAATATACATTTTTTCCTTGTCATTGATTTGTACTATATATTTATATAATATGAGCGTTTAAAATGATAATGTTGTTATATCTTTATTTCCCAACAGAACAATCTGGATCTATACATTTCCTACAAGCGTCGCCCCTTTGTAAAGGCTGAATTCCAAACTGAATTGGATTTGAAGGAGTTCCACATATCTGACGTGACCGGAACTCGGATCTTCGTGTCGGTCTCTCATGCGGATACTCTCGCCAATCTATACGTATCGGAGATCAATAAAGAGTTTACAGAATTCAATTTTGTTTTGAGTTTAGAATCGATATTGTGCTATTTCCCAAATAGTACTTGGAACAAGAGCTGGCTAACGTAAGTTGAACATTTTTACGACTTTTTTTTTATACTTTTTGACAAATGCACGAATTTGCCTGTCTAATTCAGCTGGATTTGATTGTGTATAGTTATATAAATACTGCTATTAGTATACAGTAATACCACGTTAATTCAAAATTGCAATGATCAAATCATAGAAAAAATGCATACAAACAACAATGTAAAATTTTAATCAGTCATTATTGCGACAGATTGTTTAACAAACTAATAAAGTTCGCTCATGGGTGACCACAGCATATAAAATTAAACGTGCTCCGAACGTGCATTGAATTTGCAATCCGAAGAAAAGACTAGCAGTGCATTAGTGAAATTCAGGTGCCAGAACTAATTTATGAAAGTGAAGCCTGGAATTGATATTTTGAATTGAATTGTTATTATATATGGATTGGAAAAGTGAGAGAAAGGTGAAAGATATATGATAATCTTTGAATGTCGTCACTTGAGTGTATGTGTAGAAAATCTGTATACAATACGAGTGAAGGTGAGAAAATTAAGAATGATGTTTTTTTTCAATTACTAGGAGAATATATAGGACAGGTAAATAAAGAAAAACTATATAAAGCAATGACAATATAAACAAAAAAAGCTAGTTTTAAAAAAGTTTAAATAATGCATGTAAATTTATTTATTTATTTTTATTTATTTATCTTAATAATTTAGTTCTACACATGATGTGTGGGCTAATACATGATTTCACTTGGACATGTTGCATTCCATCTAATCATTTAAAAGTTTTTATAATATAATTTTTGCACTTCAGTTTAAACCTATGACACGGACATGTCGTAAATCAGTAGCAAATTTGTATTGAAATAAGTATTAAATGTTCATTAAATGAATGAACAGTTAAAACAATCATTCTTTTTTGATCAATTTGATCATAGTACATCAGATAGAATTGAAAAAGGATTGCTAAGGTATTGCATATGAAATATTCAAGTGAATATTTCATATGCTTAATGATGGTAAAAATGATGATGAAAAAAATATATGAGGTGAGTGTTGCAGATGACAGATATGTTTGCTAAATACTTGACTAGATAATATAAATCAGTAATATGCTAGAAAAGAAGAGTGTCAGGTTATCCTCTCTGTCTGCCTCTGTGTCAAAAGGAAACGGTTCGTTAAAATTCAAAATATTTCATGTTGAAAAAGGGCGTTCTTTTTTAAAATTGCCTTTTTACTGTAATTTAGCTAGTTATTATTTTTTTATTGTTATTGTAAAATTATGTCAATTATATAAATTTGATGTATGCAAAAAATTGTTTCTGATATTGATAAAAATTATAAAGAAATGTACAGTGGAACCACGACTTACAATTCTATACAATTCATTGATAAACTTGCTCGTAATATTTCGAAATTTTCGTAATTAACTTTGTGGAAGTTCATTGTAAATAACTAAGAATAAAACACAACGTTGTTTACTTCACACAATGACAGTTTAATTAAACAAATTAATCAAAAAGTTTTCGATGCTTACTGCATCATCTTCAGTAATATACTAACTTAAGACTAGAAGACATTTTATCTACTACATGGGGCGACAACTCCCGCTTAAGTCTTAAGTTAGTATATTACTGAAGGTGTGCAGTAAGCATCGAAAACATTTTAATTAATTTGTTTAATTTAACTGTCATTGTGTGAAGTAAACAACGTTGTGTTTTATTCATAGTTGTTAACTTGCTCGTATCTCAAAACACTTGTAAGTTGAAGCACATTTTCTATAGTAAATAAATTAATGAATTCATTCCACAATTCAAAAATATTCTTGCATTTTTATAATGAATACAAAATATATATCAATTTTTTAATTTTTTTAATATTTGAATTTATAATATAAGATGTAAGCAAACATAATACCGGAATCATTGGAGTTCATCACTGATGGCTTAATAAAATATTTTCTTTTTGTTGAACCTATACATTGACACGTGATTTTACTTCTTTTTGAGGTTTTGACGAAAATGTGACATCACATTGTGGTTGAAAAGACTAACTGCTTGCACTGTTACAGCCTTACCCAGGCAGTGTGTTTCTACATGTTTCTTACATTTTTCCTCCATTTTAGATACCCTAAATCTCATTTAATGCGACAGATTTCTCAACCTCTTTCACCCCATACCCATAAGAGCTCTTGTCAGTGGTAACATGCGTGCCGATATTTCATCGGTTCCGATATAACATGCATGTCATATTTCATCAGCTCTTGAATACCATCCTCCACTCAACGAACAAATCGTTGATCCATTTATCGAACAAAATACAAGTGACTCAAGCCTTCCTGTTGGACCTCCACACCACATTAAATTGGCTGTTCTGAACTTAGAATTTCTTGAAGGCTCGTGCATACGTAAGCAAGGGCTTAACTTTCAAATCACTGCTTGCATTAGCACACATTATAATTGTGAGGGAGTCTTTGAAGCAAGTATGTAGCGAGAATTTCTTTGTTCGCATAAAAAGCTAGACACTTATCAATGATTAAGTTTGCTCGTATGTTGAGTCAAATAGTTTGAAAAAGTACCTTGTATATTGAAACATTCGTAAGTCAAGGTTCCACTGTTTGTATATAAATTAACAGGTCTTACTGTATTCCCTAACAATGTAATAGTTGTTCTGACTGTAGTGATTGGATGACAAATTTAAACAAATGCATCCTAACAATATGTAAATGACTTATTCTTGGGTAATGTCAAGCTACAAAACTCTGTATTGAAAGACATTTAATAATGAAATATTAAGCTAAAATTATAAACTTGTAAACACAAAAGGTTGTAATATTTTTTCACGTAAATTAAGAGTTGTGGACTGGCATTATCTAATAACAAGCCCTCCATACAAATGAAAAATTACTTTTAATATTATGAAAATGTATTTGAATGCTTTCTATTCATACTAATAATATTTGATGCAATGCTAATGTTTAGAGTAACCAACATTAGCATTAAAAATTATCAAGACATCAGCATCCTTAATGCTATGGCATCGACCTGTGCATAGTTCAAATATATGCATTTATTTATAAATATCGCTGTGTTTTCGCTTCTCAGTTCAGCATACATCGTGCAGAATACAATTTCGGCAGATCTGTAAAAGGCGAATAATTATACTCAGTGTTCCCTCTAAGCTGTGCAGTCGCTCAGCTCATGTGGTGTTGCCACATGCTATTTTTAAAATTATTTTTTATTTATGGTGAACTTAAATACATGTACATATTTAAGGAAATAGCCACTCATCTCAAGAATGAACCTATACCAAGATAAGCAACTTTTAATTGCTTAGATATAGATAGATAGAAAATTTAAATAAAATATTATTGAATACAAATGGCATATAAAATAATGAATGTAAAAAAAGAAGAAATGTAAAAAATTATATGTATGTTCGCATATATGAAAAAATACAATTCAATAAGCACATAAATGCTGGTCCTCGTAGTCTAATGGGTGTGACACTGGCTTCTCATACCGAAGGTTCCGGTTCCCGGTGAGGTTACACCTAATCTGTATGATTTACTCAAGCCTGGATGTTTGTGATGTGTTTTGTTTGTGTGATTGGGCCTCTTGGCCTTTTTATTAGTAAAAAAAATGTTTTCTACAGTTGGGTACTTTTGTATGTGCAGTTGACAACACTATCAATGATGTCTTCATGAATAATTTTGTGTCCGAAAAATAAAAGTAGTCTGTTCACACTGATTATGATAAAATGGACACTGAAGACATTTCAATTTCATTATTATCACTCAGCATAGCGCCCCTAATAATTTTTTTACGGGCGTTAAGACTTGCACTTAATGTTTTCAGGAAGAAAATTAAAGAACAAAAGAGCCTTTGTAAAAAAAAAAACACTTGTTTGTCCATATGCTGTCTTGGCATTATTGTCTGATATGCTATGTAGCATTATTTCATTTTACAAAATCAGTAAGCACTGATGTATCTACCCAAATTTCTTGGAAAGTTTTATAACACTTCACAAATAATAACAAATTGTTTCCGAAAATTTTATGCAGGAATATCTTGACTGTAGACCATATTTTTAGGATTCATTACGTAATAAGGTTTAAGGTATAATTTTGTTTCTTTTATTAGCGAGTGTAAAATTTGGAGGGAACATTGATTTCACTGCATTATGTTATCGATTCTTAGGTTCATAATGTATACCTAATAGGTTTTGTAATGTTGAAGATTCATTTTTTCCTATTGAGAGGATCACATTCTTTCTATAATATTTGTCATTTCGCCATGACTGGACGCACCTGGTGAACTATCATTTTAGCTGATGACGGATGTACCTTTTTTCCCTACTGGAACCACAATGCTGCATAAATTTTACTCTAGATAATAAAAATTTTGGATTCGGATAATTAATTGTTTATTTATTTTAAATCAGAGGTAAACAAAACCGAGAGTGGCCTTCGGTGCTTTTGGACAGAGGGTAAGCCAAAGATAAATAAAAAAGCACCGGTTTGTTTTTTTCTGTCATCTTTTAATTGCACGCATTTTAGAAACTAATATCTGTTTTCTCATCTTACTGACCACATAATCAAATAATTTCAACATTTCAGTGTAGTGAATCATGCTTAGAGCGACGCAACAATCTATACATCGTCTCACGATACTCAATAATTAAGTTTAGATTAACAAAATAATACAAAATTCCTATTAATAAACCTAAAAACAAACAAAAGATTGTCTCAATTAAAAAGTAAGGTAACTATGTCATATAGCTACTTGTCCAAACATGGGTTTGATAAATCTATTAGTTTTGAATGAAAAATGTTTTTGGCAATTTTCCCATTCTTTTGTTGATTGTTACGCAGTTCCGACACTACAGAGTTAAGTATTACGCAGTGTCACTTCTGTGTATCTTCTTGGGCTAAGTCGTATTGACACCACTGGCCTTTAACATTGTCTTAAACAAATTGTGCAAGTATTCACTCTGTATTGATTTGCTAAGCGGTGGCAGACAACTCAAATGCATCTTTGGAAATGCATCGAAAAAAGCAAATCATTTATTCCTTCTTACAAAAAGAGTCTTATCTCTCAATCATAGTACATCATTTCAATTAATTGTAATCATGATCTAAAATTTGATAAAAAATATATCAACTTTCTTACGAGCGAGCTGTGCTAAGTTTGAGCTAAGTATTTTTTCAGACAGCTTTCATTGTTTTTGTAAACATTTTATTTTGTAATATCTTTATTTTAAACATTCTCAGTGTTACTATTCAACGCTTTTAAATAATCATTATTTTACACCAACGTGTTATGACATGTGACTTAGATTAGTGTCGCTAATCAAAATACAGCTCGACAAGACTTGTCAATGTCGTCGGTAATGGCATTGGGATTTAGTTAACAAGGTCTTTCAAAGCTTTTTAGGTGAGTAGAAGGCTCCATTAATATTATTTGAGTAGCTGTTTTGTAAGAAATTTTAGTACGTGGACGATAATTTCAAACAGTGACTCTTTTAATATTTGATAAAATTTATAAATTATATGTGAGCTCCAACACGACAAATGTCTAAAATGCATGCAAATGTCTTTCAAAATCTGAAAAATATCTCTTGTATTAAAAACTGTGGCCCCAAGGAATAAGGAGCGCATGCTACCACTACTCTATAGATTTCTATATAACCGATAGAAGTCTTAACCTAACACTCCTAATCGTAATTTAAATTTAATTATAATTAACAAATATCTAACCGTACAATAATATTTTCAATAAAAGGCATATACGTATTGATATATTATTTGTGATCTTAGTTAGCTTCTTAACAAGTTCAATTAACGCCCTTTAAATAAATGTCTAGCTATTTATTTTTTCTATTTATAATTTAACATACTAATTTTAATGTTTTGTATACATATACAATTTATTAGAATATTTGTCCTGTTCCAAAGCAGAATTATTTTTCCTATTTTATTTATTTTTTCATTAGTGAAATTGTTGAATTTTTACATGTATTTATTAAAATCAGTAAATTGTAACAATAATTAAGATGTACATAAAAAAAAAACAGTATATAGTACATATATTTTAATTTATCATAATGTTCCAAGTTATCATATTGAGAGTAGTAGTACATAGTCTTCTGGAGAAAATATTGTAATTGTTTAATACTTCACACATTAAACAATTGAATGTTTTATTTATAAAAAAACTGTATACATTCTTCCGGTTATCCAGGGCGGAATGAATAAAAAATGACCTAGATAAAAAAAATCCAAGATAATCCCCATGAAAAAAATCATAAAATAATTACTGAATTAAATAAACACAGAATTTAAAATCTTGGAAGCGAATTTTAAACTACGCAGCAGCCGGCACGCTTGTGCTAAGTTCTTCACCTTCGATAGAAATTTGACGAATCCCGTGCCTTTTTTAAATCTTGTTAACTACCCGGATGATGCTTTGAAATTTTCATTCGAAAAAATGTTTCACTTTTGCCGCATATACATACTTTAAAACAGGGCATTCACTTGTTGCTCGATAACATTGATGCAAAATTTACACATGTCTCTAAATTTTGAAAAAAATATATACATAATCACGCACAGTTATATGATGTGAAAATACAACATTGAGCATATGAAATAAGAGGATAGACAATTGAATTAGTCTAAAGTACACCACTTTGGTGCGTATTTATATTAAGAATAGACCGGCACATTCTCCCGCTTGTGTCAAAATAAATGTGTGCTTTTGACAGGCATTCCCGAAATTTTGTGATTCGGTGTGTTCACAATTTTGCAATTCTCCATGTTCACACCTTTACGAGTTTAATATTTTATGTGCATAATATTATTTAGTTGATAAAAAAAATATTTTTACATTTTATAATTTTCAATTTATTAAAAAAAACAATGCTTTATTGCTCCGGTTAATGCGACCTTGGATAATCGGGAGTCTACTGTATGAAATCCATGAAAATATATTACGTATTTGATCACTGTTTTAAGAACTTGGAATCGAAATATTGTTAGTTTGATTTTTTTTATCATATACCAGATTTATATTATCCTATGTTGCCTGATAATAATAAAATGCCTATTCCCAGGACATAAAAATCAACATAATTTTTCATGAAATATTTTATTCCAGAAATATCGCCGAAGAATCATTTGCCGATCTTTACAAAGTGGAAGGTTTGCGGGGGATTTACATTGCCTCTAAAGTGGTGACCAAACCCTCTGGAGTTAACATTGGTCCCGAGCATCTCATGTCGTATATATCTTTCGACCACGGCAACACCTGGGGACCAATCAAGCCACCCAAGCAGGACGAGGAAGGTCAGCCCATCAACTGCGCCTTGGTGGACGAGTGCAGCCTGCATCTCAGCCAGAAGTTTAGCCAACTTTATCCCGTGACGAGGTTAATAAAATAATTATAATCTACGCACTTATGAATATTTGTTAAATTGTTGTAATAACTTCATGCGTGTAAAAATTAATTACGTTGACAATTATTTAATCAAGTTTTACACCAAATATTTTTCTTCAAAACAAAAGCTGTGCATTACTAAAGATTCCGGAAAACAAATATTAATTAAATAATCCTTATCTTGTCAAAAAATTATTTAAAATTACAGCCGTAAGCTGCGGCTAGAGTTTTACGACTTTTGTTATTTTAACTGCTTCAGAAAATGATACTGTTACTAATTCCACACATACTGACAATGTTTTGTGTGTATTCCGATTGTCGATTTTCTTTGACAATCATCTGCTAACACACTCTGTTATAAAGTAGTTATTTAAATTGATTATTTCTTTTATTTGAACTATTGCGTTCATTAATGACAATTAATAATATAAATTCAATCTGTTTCTGTTTATGTATATGAATTAGTTTATGGTTATTTGTAAAGAAAGTTCGTGGAATGTAAGTTTTTGAAATTGAAGCCATTTTGACATTTATACAAATACATCATACAACAACATCAACAAATAATTAGTAACAAGAATAAATTTACAAGTAAACAAATTATTAACAATAGAAAAAAATATATGTTTATTATGCTACACAGTGCTACCACCCAGAATCAAAACACAATAAAACCATTTTATATAGCGCATGCAATGATAAACACTGACATAAAAAATTTCTACTCTATGATGGTTTTTGTATGTACAAGTGACCCCTGTCGCAATATATTTTTATTGCCAGGCAGAAATAGTTTTAAATCTGATCGCGATGAATGGAGGTTACCTGTGCATGTCTTTGAAGTTTTGTTTTGAAAAAAAAAAAATCTTGAAAATACTGTAATTTTTTGTCATTCTTTTGATTTTCTTATGATTTTTTTTATTGACGTTAATTTTTTTCCATTAGATCTGCTACGATAATGAGCTCTAAATCAGCTCCAGGAATCATCATGGCTACCGGAGTGGTTGGAAAATCGCTTAAAGGTCATCCGGGAATGTTCATCAGTCGGGATGCTGGATTGACGTGGAAACAAATTCTCAAGGACTATTACTTCTTCAATTACGGAGACCACGGCGGTGCCCTTGTGGCAGTCAGATATTTCAAGACGAGAGGGGAGACGAGGGAACTACTTTACTCTACTGATGAAGGAGAGAAGTGGCTGGCATACGAGTGAGCATTATTTTTAATTAATTTACAAAAGAGTTAATGTTAAGTTTAATAATGAAAGTATTCTATATTTATTGCTTTATATCTATCATTGTATGGGCTGGCTGTATCAACTTGAGTTATAGTTGGCGATGACAGTTTAACCGTTTTAGTGCTGAGCCATTTTATCTAATTTCTAGTACAATAGGAAAAAATTAGAGCAGCACACAAACTATAAAGTTGATTAAAAATATAAACTTCGCGGACACTCGCGAGTTATTACTAACCCTTGGTTATATAACTAACTTGGTCGCAAAAACACACTGGCGAGAGCAGCGCCGTTGCGTTTCCCGCAATTTTAGAGAGAATTCGGGAGAAGCGCGATGGCGCTTCTCAGGACTATAACGGTTAAACTGAATTATTTATTTTTGCCTTCGGCCATCCCTCTTCCCACCCCTCCCATTTTATGCATTATCATAATTTAAATCTCTGAAATATTTAATATTTATCACATATTCTTAATCATTGTTTTTTTTTTTTTTTTTTTTTTACCAGCTTCTAGAAAACAGTGCTAAACGAATAATTTTTTTTGATATTACATATATAAATATTTTTTAAATTGTTATGTATGTTTCCCAAAATAAAATAAAAATCAAAATCGTTTTTATTACATTTTTTGACATAGCAGTATCGATAATGGCTTACCCTATCCACAATCCGAGAAACATTACTCCAGATACAATCACCTACCAGGCGGGTGTAGTCAGATCATTAAAGCATTACTTTTAAGTTAACATATATTTTGGAAAAAAATAGAAATAAAATATTTATGTGACAGAATGCTATAATATATTAAAATTTGAATAGTATGAAAACAATTGTGATAGGAATATTGCGGGATGTGTTTTATTTAGATTTTTTTTTTCAAGATTTCATTGTTATGTAAAAGTCATGCTTCAATGTTCCCACTGCAAACCCCTGTCTATCCTGTGGTATATAAATATAAAACTATTAAAACCTGGTATATAAAACAAATACATTGTCAACAATGTCTAATGGTATAATTTATTTAGAGTTGCGGCAAAATCCATTTCTTCAGACAAAAAAGTATTGTTTGAGGTCTAAGTAAATTACTTTTCCTATTAAGGATTTACTACAGAATTGGTTGATCTTCAGAAAAATCTGTGGCATCGTATACTATATTGTACAATTCGACACTACATTGTCGAAAAATGGAATAAAATCGAATTTGATGGCGGACTTCAAAAATGAGTCACAGCTTAAACTATCGTCGCCAATTATAATCCAAGTTGATATAACCAGCCCTAAGCAATATGCTTCTGGTTAGAGTTTTCTGGGATATTCTGCTGTGTGTATATCTACTATCTGGGTGACATTTCGGATCCCATTGCACCTATATCGCCATTGATGATGGATCTCACGATGGGGTCAGAAAGGTCGTCCACACATGGCAAAATATCCCAATAAAATACTGTAATATATAAATAATACACTACTAATTAATATAGTTTAAAATGAAATTTTAAAAAATTATCACAGATCTATAGTTGTTCTTTTTTCATTCCAGTTTCCACGAAACTGATCTCAAGGTGTACGGCTTGATGACTGAACCCGGAGAGAATACCACGGTTTTTACAATGTTTGGATCAGCCAAAGGACATCACCAGTGGGTCATCATTAAAGTGGACCTTTTCAATGCTTTCTCCTACAACTGCACAATTGACGACTATAAATTCTGGTCACCGTCTTCGACCGAAGTTGGTTCCAAAGTCCCGTGTATCTTGGGGGTGACGGACACTTACCAGAGAAGGATTCCGCATGCCAATTGTTACAATGGACAGAACTACGACAGACCGGTGAAAAAGGAGGTCTGTCAGTGTGACAGGCAAGACTTTGAATGCGATTTTGGATTTGTCGCGACTGCCCATCCCTCCCACTGTATCCGTAACAAGACTATCGTTAGGTTTGATCCGTATGCTGTACCGAGCCATTGTAAGTCTGGAGAGTTTTATAACAGAACAAAAGGATACCGAAAGATTGATGGAGACATGTGCATTGATGGATTTTCCTATAATTATCTACCTGACGTCATCCCCTGTCCAATGAACGAGACAACAGAATTCTTAATCTTTGCTCAGAGAGGAAGAATCGCCAGGATCAACTTGGGAGATAATAAACTTGATGTGTTCCCTATCAAAGGACTTAAAAATGTCATAGCTATTGAATTTGATATTCGAAACAATTGTTTGTACTGGGCGGATATTGTGTCTGATGTTATCGGAAGGCAGTGCCTCAGCAACGGCAGCTATCACCCGGATATCATAGTTAAAACAGATATAGCGAGCATCGAAGGAATGTCTTTAGATTGGATATCCAACGTCCTTTTCTTTGTTGATGGAATGAGAGC
The DNA here is from genome assembly GCA_016648135.1 of Agrypnia vestita. Taxonomy (NCBI): domain Eukaryota; kingdom Metazoa; phylum Arthropoda; class Insecta; order Trichoptera; family Phryganeidae; genus Agrypnia; species Agrypnia vestita. The sequence goes on along the minus strand of JADDOH010000174.1, from coordinate 68,804 downwards.
GAAAATCGAAGCTGTGAGAACAGATCTCAACAGTGAAGGAAGAATGAGACGTACCATACTGGGTCCCAGCGTCCTGACGAAACCAAGAGGAATAGCCGTTCATCCCACTGCCGGATATCTCTTCTGGACAGACTGGGCTTCGACTAGTCCTTCCGTATCCAGATCCAACCTGGACGGATCAGATGTCAAGAGGTTGTTCACCAAACCCGTAGTTGAATGGCCGAACGGTATCACAATAGATCACATTGCAGAAAGAATTTATTGGGTAGATGCCATGGATGATTACATTGCCAGCTCCGATTTGAACGGCCAACTCTTTAAAAAGATATTGGCAAATGAAGAGAGAGTCTCGCACCCGTTTGCCGTAGCTGTTTTCAAGGACACCATGTTCTGGGACGATTGGAAAGCCAAGGCCATATTTTCAGCTGACAAGGATCATGGAGTATTGATCAACACTATCCATGACCAGCTCTCTGACCTAATGGACATGAAGGTGTTTTCTCATTCACTTCAAGTGGGTACGAATGCGTGTGCCGCGAAAGGAAATACCTGCCAGTCTCTATGTCTAGGTATGCCGAGGGGTAATTTCAGTTGCCTGTGTCCTGATGGTCTCACCGTGAAAGATGACAAGTGTATATGCCCAGGAGGGAAACAACCGTTCAGCAACATGACATGCCCCAAGGAATATAACTCGTGCAGATCGGTAAGCAATGTCACTTCCTCTGTTTCATATTGTAGGTGTACACTAGGACCTTGTTAATTCGAAAATAAAGGGACCCAAAATATACCATTCCGAATTATGTGGAACGCAATATTTATTATCCTAATGCAAAGATCGAGACATTTCTATAACTAAATTACCCAATATTGACTTGTTTGTTGTCCTCACTTGTGAAAAAAATCAAATATTTTTTCCATTTTATTACGTTTGGATGGCCGTAATCGAAAATGTTTTTCAGTTATCATTTGAATTTACGGAAGGCATCTTCAATCGGTACTCGATTTCTACTTTTGTTTCTGTCTTTTTTCCGACTAAGACAGAACAGTCATTAGAAATACAAACATCCAAATAGAAGTACAAACAAACAGACAATTTAACAACACAAACATAGTCACTAGAAAAATGAATCAAACTAAAAAGGAATTTAATAAATGAAAAACAATATTAAACGCGTTCAAGTACTAGGAATTAGCACAAACTAAAACTATCAGCGCATATCAAGGCAGCCAACTGAAAAGAGTATGTATAGAATTCCCCAATTTTAGGAATCGCGACATAATATGTATAGGTAAGGAGAATTCCACAAGGTATCATGAAATATATAAAAGATGCCCCACATGATAAAAAAGCCGCAATCAATAAAAAAAAAATCTAATTATGTAACTTAAAATGTATGAATTTATTTAGGTCTAAAAATTATTTGAAACCAGCTGTAATCCGTCAAAAATAACGGTACTTTTGCATGTCGGTTCCTAAGGAATAAGTATTTATTGATTTTATAAAAAAAAAATTAAAAAAAATTTACTATAAAGAAGTTATGGACGTGACACAAAGTTACGGGGTCAGACAGATGAACAGACGGACAACAAAATTATTATAATTGGGATTGTAAATTATCAGGGTTTTCGCTTTATTGGGATTCATCAACTATGAAATTAATATTTTGTATATGTCGAATTTCGAATTATCATTTTTGGGATTCATCAACTATGAAATTAATATTTTGTATATGTCGAATTTCGAATTATCATTTTATTATTATTATTAATTTATTATTTTTTTATTGTGTAGGTTGACTCCTTAACCATTTTATCAGATGAGTTGAACAATAGACTGAATGAACTTTAGAGTTGGTCTTGTGGTTAGGACTCTTGCTTCATGATCCTAAGTTCGCGGGTTCGAACCTCACTCTAGATCAGCAAGTTAGTTCTATTTTCATAGCACAAGCGTTTAGCTCACTCGCTTAATAAATTCACTTTTAATAAGTTTTCCCGCTAAATAAGTTTAAATTCTGCGGTCCCGAAAAAGTCCCATACAAATCCCATATTTTTTTAGGCTTAATACGTTTCCCGCTTATGTTCGTTTCTCGCCTAAGTCGTGAAAATATTTATAGCCGAACTCAATTTTTTCTTACAAATAAATATTCATAATACGTTTTTCGGAAGACGAAATTATGTTCAACATTTATAAAAACGAGAAATGGGCGCAATGAAAATTAAGTGGGTTTGGCGGCGTCACAAATGTTCTAGCCGCTGAAAAAACTCTGTAATATTTGAATAGGCTAATAAAATAATATTTAATAAATAAATTTATCCGGCGATTATTTACGATATTTTTTTCAAAATCAATCAACGTCAACGCAAAATTTGACGCCGCGGAACGCCGCTACTACGCGTTCATCAATCCTCCCGCCGCCGGTGGAACGCTCGTTTCAGCGTCTGTTCGGTTCCCCGCCCGCGTAACTTACGTCAACGTAAAATCGGTGACGTCGTGTGTCGTGTTTTTGATTGCAACGCGCCAAATTTGACAGATTGTCCGCACGTGTGTTTGTTCTCCGCGTGGTCTGCCGCGCCGCGGAATATAATAGGTATGTGACGGCTAAATTCGGTTGCGGATTTGACGCAACGTCAAAGACGCGATGGAAAAAACGCGTAGTGTGGCGCCGACCTTAATGAGTTACAAAAAACGGATTTAATTTAGCAATAAAAAATACCACGAATTTTCTTTGCGCCCGGGAAAATATTAAGGCAGTCTGAAATAAAACATAATTAAAATAAAGAAAATCGTAATTAATCACAAAAAAACTAACCCATAAAAAGTTTTTATTTTACTCCCTTTCTTTGGAAATTAAGTTTACCATCACGTAAAATGTTGAAAATAAAACATGTCTAGACAAATATCTCTGTCAAAAATCTCTAAAAATATCTCTTTATTACTAGATTTCTTCCCAAAAAACCGAAGTGTGCTGTCATCTGTGAACCAATTGTCATAAATTTTCGAAATTCGTAGTGAAGTACCTATTATACCTACCAACGAAGTATTTCAAATTTTAAATATTCCGTGACGTTATCGGGCCACTGGCGCCGTTGGTAGTAATCAAACTTTTGTGAAGATTCCAATTTGAAAAAACCATTAAAATTTCTAAAAATCCAAAATTATACTATAGTTATTATTATTTTTTAATGAAAATTTGATAGATCTTCTTGATCGTCGCCACGAGTCTGCTTTCAAAGTTTCAGCTTGATTGGATCACGGGAAAAGGGTCGAAAATCGATCCAAAGTTTTTTCGATGGCAAGCACGCAAGCAGACGCCAATAAAAGGAAGTTGCTCAAGGCAATATGTTTAATGTACACCTAAATTATGTAGAAATCATCAAAAGGGATAAATTTTTAAAATGAAGTCAAATAGAATACTATTTACAAATGGTTATTTTTTATAAATGTGCAATCTTTACCAAGCCAGGGAAAGTAGATACAGGTAGCTTTTTGCATTTTTTTTCATATTCGTGAGGTTTTTAATTTGTCAATATACACCAATTTATATTTAAATTTTTGACTGCTAATTTATTTTATAGTTTTGGTGGTTTTTATTGTTTTCTAAACCTCAGGTACTATGTATTTACATAGGTAATATTTTACAAATGTATATATTTACCTACTTATTTTTTTAAAATGAAATGTCCTTAAATTGTCATATTATATAAACGAAAATTTAATTAAAAAACATAATTAAAAAGTGTAAATAATTTATGAAAATATTGAAATCACTTAATAGGTTTTCACGCCTAATAAGTTTTTATTTGCTGGTCCCTTGAAAAACGTATTAAGAGAGTTTCACTGTAGTAAAAATATTGATGTGACACTATTCCGTGTTCGCATCTCTATTTAAAAAAAATTAATGCTGAGGCACATTTGTGAAAAATCTGTGAGTGTAGAGTGAAGAATAAAGTGTATGCTGGCTTTGGTATAGTAAGTAGAATAAATAACAGTTTAAGGCAACAGGAACAGAGGGTGTCCGCAAAAGAGCTGGCATGAACAGATAAACTAAACATTTTAGGTCAGCCCAGTTAAAAGCTTCAACAACTAAAGAGCATGCCTGAAAAGATGTATGAAAGTGGACAAGGCAAAAGCAAAGTGTCTCTATCCTCTCTGCCTAACCCGGTGGAGAAACGGTGTGATGATTAGTTAGTGATGAAATCCGTCTTGAGCAACTTCCTACTAAATGATGGAATTCTGTATACATATTTCCAGAAATCTTAAAGTTGCTATAGAATATATATTTTTAAATATTGTCATATGTAATGATTATATCCACCATTGTCGTAATATTATAGAGGTCTGGTGTCAAATTATTTAAATAGCATTTTATGTTTTATTTTAGGAGCAATTCTCGTGCAGCAACGGCATCTGCATCCCCAGCAATTGGCAGTGTGATGGAGACAACGATTGCGGAGACCAGTCCGATGAACAGGATTGTTTCACAGTCACTTGTCAGCCACAGATGATGCTTTGCGACACTAATAAATGCATACCACACTACTACAAGTAACTTTTCGCTTAACTATTTAATCAATTCATTTTTCTGCTTGTTATTTCTCAGAACGGTATCGACAATTTAATTTGATTCTGGCTTTCTTTACTTTTCCGTTTGGATTTTTGGTATTCTATAAATATTTAATCTTGTTTCATGATGACACTCCCAGTAAATTTATGAAAGATAACAACATAATTAATAATTAATTAATATTGTAGTGTTATTTTTTACATTAGTTTTATTTTAATTAAGAGGAAAAAGAAATAAGTGGTTGGTTATGCCATTTTTGAGACAATGTTTCATAAAAGTCAGTTCATGAGCTTTTGTCCCAACACTATTTATGTTGCCATTTGAATTATACAATCCGTAAGTCAAGTTCAATATACCTCGAGCATCGAGAGAGAAAAAGTAGTGAGTACTACGAGTAGACTCTTTATTTACAATCTTCTCTCAAATGAACATATTTACTTCAAGTTTGTGTTTACTGGGGTATTATGCCATATTCTTACGACCTTTCGGGCCGACGTTCACGACAGGGTCCATCATCAGGGCTGATGTGTTGTCGATGTCGATCCAATCGAGATCGCTTAGAAACAGACGGTGTGTATAGACTCGATTGTCAAGACTGCGATAAAGTATACGTGGGACAAACGGTGCGTACAATTTCCAAAAGGGTCAACGACCACAAACGGGCATGCAAACTCGTCCATCCAAAAAAACCAGCACTGGCTGAGCATTTTCTGGATACTGGCCATCATTTTGCGTTTGAACCGAAAAGCCTTGGAAAGCCTAAGAGTCACTATACGCGTCTTATCAAGGAAGCACTAGAAATCTACAAGCACCCGATAAATATGTCGTATTGAAAACATCTTGGTATCCGGCGCTTCAAACTCATTCTCGTCGCAGACTCCGCAGAGATAGTGATCAGACAACAGATGAATCATACACACAACACACCATGACTTCGGCACGGTATTGCAAGCCGATACTTAACCACAACACCAACACTCACAACAACACAGATGATGGACCCTGCAATGGGATCCGAAACGTCGGCCCGAAAGGTCATAACAACATGGCATAATACCCCAGTAAACACAGACTTGAAGATTTTGAGTGGCCGTGAAAACCTAAGAACATTCTTGAACATTTTTACATTCTGTTCTCAAATGGAGGGTAGCTTGTTGATGAGTGGTCATGACGCTCGCCTATTGATCTGGTGGCCAGTGTACTATATAATAAACTGTTCAAATATTCTTATTGATTTAATATTTTTTATTTCTTTGCACAGATGTTTTTCTGTAAAATAAAACTTTAGTTGTTATTCTATTATTATGCTAAGTATTTTTCGATATGATGAAATTCGCTTGCATTGTTCCAAGTTCAATTGTTTTCCCCATTCGTTATTATGATTTTATATGGTTTCCTGCCTAATAAAAAGGTTATGAATTACGGAATAAAAAGGGTGCACAATTTTACCACTCTTAAAATAAGTGCGGTTATCTGCTAATATTTGTATTATAATATCATAAAAATTTATCACTTCCAAATTAATTAATTAATTAATCCCGATCACGCATTTGTGCGTGATGACAGAAGTGCACGAGGTGCTGATCAGTAGTATGATAACTGCATACTGTTGTCACACCGAAATGCGTTATCAGCACCCCACGCACTTCTGTTATGTGTGGCCCCCAGTTAACATGTTAATCCAGATATGCTGCCAGTTGTAAATAAGTTCAATAAAATTTGCTGCCGTCCTTGCAATAAAAGGCGTGATCATTTGACTTTTAAAATGGTAAATTTAAAGCAAATAATGCACACATATTTAAAAATATGTTTTGTCACAACAATCATGAAACATAGATTTTAAATAAAATATCCTGATTTAGGTGTGACCATGACCAAGACTGCTCGGATGGAACGGACGAAATGGGCTGCAACTACCAGAATTGCACATCTACAGAGTTCAAATGCAACAATGGCAAATGCATTTCTAATAAATGGAGATGTGATGGTGAGGACGACTGCAGAGATGGCTCCGATGAACACGATTGCAAGGTAAGTGAGCAATATAGTGTAACCTCATTAATTCAAGGTACCAAAATTTTTTTAAACAAATAAAAGCCGTTAATTTCGTGAAAAATATTTTTTTTTTCTATGCATATTTCAAGAAATCTTTTCTAAAACACATTATTTATTATGCTAATGCAATGATCGTACTATTTCTATTTAAAGTACATGATACTGACATATTTGCTGTGCTTGTGAAAAAAAATCAGTTACAGTAGAGTATCGATTATCCGAACTAATTGGAGGACGTGGGTGTTCGGAAAACCGGTATTTTCGGATAATCGAACTGTATTGATTCAGCCATTTTTACAGTACATACAGGTGAATGAAAACCATATTTATATTTATATCTTTAATGACAAATAGGAATTAAACCCAAAAAAAATGCAGACATCTTCTTGTAATCTTATAATAACTTATAACAAATAAAATAACAAATCTTATAATAAAACATGTATTAAAAGTATTCAAGTTCTGATATTTTACACTGTCCCATGCTGCTCTGATCATGTTGGACGTATCTTTCAAATCAATCTTTTTATGATTTCTTATCAGACTTCCTTCTCCCTCCTCTTCTTTTTCCAAAAGTAACTTGCGTAACAATTCTTTTCTATAATACCGTTTGAATGTCTCAATAACGCCTTGATCCATGGGCTGTAATAATGAAGATACGTTAGGTAGAAGAAACATGACTTTTATAAACTCGTCTCTTTCATTTAAAATGTCACATGATGGATGAGTTGGGGCATTATCAAGAAGCAATAATGTTTTCTCTCTTTTATCATTTTTTAATTGATGGGTTTTTACAGAGGGTATAAAAGTTTCTGTAAACCATTCTATGAAAATTGTACCATCCATCCAAGCACTATTTTGCGAAGTGTAAACGATAGGCATCGCAGACATGTCAACGTGTTTGAAACAACGCGGTTTCTTGCTTTTACCAATTACAAGCACGGGCAATCGGTGGCTGCCAGTAGCATTAGCACATTCTAAGGCAGTGATACGATTCTTGCTTATTTTAGGACGAAGTGCTGCTAATTCACGACGTAAGGCGAGAGTTTTTCATGGCAAATCTTTCCAATTGAGCCCGGTTTCGTCTACATTGTAAACGTTTTTGAGGGCGTAATTTTCTTTCGAGTTTACTTTCACGCGGCAAAATTTATTTAATCGAATAGCGGCTACCTGGAAGTGATATACGAGTATAATTAACAAAGTGCACGAGCACTGTAGCGCGGGAGGCGGGAGAGGGTAGGCACGCGCGGGTCGGGCGGGCGTAATAGTTCAGATAAGCAGTCGTTCGGTTGACCGGCGTTCGGATAATTGACGCTCTACTGTACATTCATATAATGCTACTAATGATTACATTAATAATATATGTAAGTAAATGACAATGCCCACCACTTTTAAACATGAGAATTAAATTCTCTTTTAAAAGTGGGTAAGCATTAATACACTCAGTTTGTTATTCAAATATATGACATGTAATTAACACAGGTATGTAAAATTTAATCAAATAAATAATAAAAATAAAATATCAAGCAACCCAGCTGAAGACAATGTACTCGGGATTCCTCATTTTAGGGATCGCAACATAATATGTATAGATAAAGGGGATTCCACAAGGTTCCATTAAAACACATAAACCACCCTTGTGGGGTGTCCCATAGGATACCCCCCCACGATCAAAATTTTTAAAAAATTGTTCAGGGTTCTAAAAATTATTTTCGTTTTAAGCAAGGGTCTAAAAATTATTTTGTGCAGCACAAATTCATCGCAGGCTCCGTCATGTTTATCTTGTTACAATTATTTCAGGAATCCCATCGGCCCACGTGCAAGGCTGTTGAGTTCCGTTGCCCGTCCAATGGTCAGTGCATCCCCAAATCCTGGACCTGTGACGGAGAACATGACTGTCCTGATGCCGCCGACGAGCACAAGTCCCTCTGCAAGGATGCTAAGTGCATGGACTGGATGTTCAAGTGCCCTGGGAATGGAAAGTGCCTCTACACATCTTGGGTAAATGTCACTGTTTCAAAAAATAAGTCAGAAATATTGAGAGAAAAGAATCAAACTTTGATATTGCATATCTCCATAACTATTGATATTAGGTCATGGTTGTTCAAACATTTTCGACTCATTATCAAAACAGGAAATCTATCTGTAAAGTTTTCACTACTGGACAGAGACATTTATAATTTATCTTCATTAACTTGTCTAGTGCCTAAAAAATTCCAATCACCATATAGGCTAATGCCAGAGATTTTCTGATTTTTTTTGTGATTTTTCTTATTACGAAAAAACCATGAAAACATGCGTATATTTAAAAAAAACACACACATTCATATTATTTTATCATAAGTGTCGAAATGCAATGATTTTTTTTACGTTTAAGTTTAAAAAAAAATCTTTTTTTGAATTCCGATAATGTTGCCAGAGCAACATTTTCAGAAAAATAATGGTTAATTTTTATTTGTTTATTAGAGACAACACTACTATTATTATTTGATGCCTACCTAATAATCTTCTTCTGTGTGGTATATTTTGTTGCACGGCACGGCACACAACGGAACATCGCACTCATAACACATAAATATGATACACTTTCATACGCACACACATTTCAAATAAACGCAACATAATTGCGTGTATTTTTGTTAATAAATCACTGTTAATATTCAATTGAATCATAAATCGTCAAATATCGCAAAACGTATCGTATATATTTATGGACAGACAGATAATCGAAATTAGGATAGTTGATTGATGTGACATACATATATTCCGTGTATGCATCTCTATTTAAAAAAAAATAGTCATTCAATGTTTGAATTTTCCAGGTTTGTGATGGAGAAGATGACTGTGAGGATGAACATATGTCTGATGAGCAAAATTGCACCAACTCTACCGGATTAACGCCTTCGCCGCCCTTCAACTTCCCCGCTATCAGCCAGTGCCACGACTGGATGTACCTTTGCAACAACAGTCGGTGCATCCCCTACTGGTGGAAGTGCGACGGAGTCAACGACTGCGGTGACAACTCTGACGAGCTGGGATGTGGCAATGTGACGTTTGTCACCGCTTCGGATGACAAGAAGCCTAATAATGGAAACGCGATAGATTTGCCATCCACGTGCAAGAAGAATCACTACATGTGTGCTAACGGTAAATGATGGATTCTGTCTCACTTTACTCTTCTATCCTTAGGATCTTTATTCACATTCATACAAATATAAGCCTCAACAATCAATTGATTGACAATTGATGAGGCTCCTAAGGGGACCATCTTCCAGTGTATTATTGGATTTGTTAGATTAACTTACACATTGCTTGGTTTATAGTAATCATTCTTTTAAGGGGGGGGTAAGGTTAATTCGTACAAAAAAGGCATGTTTTTGTGAATTTTTTGTGACGACACAGTTAAAATCTCTTTATTAAAACCAATGATACATTAAAGTATGACATTTGAAGAATATTGTGTAAATTTTTTAATATTTCAAGACGAAATATTAAAAAATACGGCAATGGCAGCAATTATTCGGACGTGTCTCGGAAAAAAGTAGAATTGCGGTGTCCATCATAACTTGGTGCTAGATCATCTGAAATCAAAAAATCAACGTTCATTTGTTAGATAATAGGTTTTCCCAGGTAAAGCTGGGAGGGTTTTTTGAAATTTCAATTTTGGAACACTGAAGGGAAAAATTCGATTTTTTGCGAAAAATATCGACTAATTTGTTATTAAAAAATAAAAATTAATAACAAATTTGAAAAAAAGTCTCCAGCGTTACCTCGTAAATTATGTACAGAAATAGTGTTCAAAATTTCAAAAGGATCGGTGCAGTAGTTTTGAAGTTATGGTGGACACCGACTTTGAAAACGTGAGATGTGGGGAAAACGCTTTAAAGTTTTGCTCACTGTAAAATTCAAAATAAAACTCAACACTTATTTTATACTTACATATAATCGTCGATGCCATGTTTGCACAGCAAAGAGCTTTCATCATCAGCATCTTTTGTCCTTGTCTACGCAAAATTCTTCCAATACAATAGCACGTCCGGTAGTCCTCAGGTGAGCGTGTCTCTCAGCTGCCCAAGCAGGTATAGAAAATCAGTCTGAGTATCACTCAAATATTTATAATTTCATCAATTTTGCTCCGATTGACTTGAAATTTTGAAACAATATTCTTGCGATGTTATACATTCATTTAAAAAATTAAAAATAAAATGCAAAAAAAAAAAGTTAAAAACCTTACCCCCCCCCTTTGAACCCTGTCTTACTGGCGCTCTGGAACTGTGCTCCTGAAAATTTTTGACCAAAAAATAATATTCGACAAAAAAGTATTCTGGAAGAGTAACAGGTTCGGATGCCTTAGGATAACATTGTGGTCTTATTTTATTTCACAAATAATGCTCGATTTATCTTTTGTTGTTTATCTTAGTCCCAAAATAATTAAAGTAAACCTAGAGGTGTACTCTCGCTTGAAAATGTATTTAGGATGTTTCTTGATCCGCTATTTTCTTGAATGTGGTTTCTGTTATTGAAAATAGAGAAGAACCCGTTGACTAAATTTTTATTTGTCTATTTATTTAAAGCCCTCTAGAGCTTAGTTTAGGAGCGTTGTTTTTCATTATTAAAAATATACATGGTCCGATTTTGCAACCTTGCACCCGTCGCATACATCGTTAACATCAAATTAATCATCAAATGTGCGAGTGTCAATTTAATCGTCAAAGCTAAACGCTTGTACTATGAAAATAGGACTAACTTACTGGTCTGGAGTGAGATTCATACCTGCAATCTTTGGATCACAAGGCGAGTGTCCTATCCACAAGACCAACAAGCTACTCAAATTAAAAACAATGATGTAAGAGAAATGGTTGTTCAAATTCTTTTTTTATACAATACATATATTGCAAACGGTATACAAATAGTAAATTAGGACCAACTTGCTGATAACTGGGAGAGTCATGACCACTATACCAACAAGCTACTAATTTTTTTATATCTAATTTAAATAGTACGCATGTTTTTTTTAAAATATTTAATGTACATTGATAACTTTGTAACCAGGTGACTGTATCCCGGCCGCCTGGGTGTGCGACGGTGCTGTGGACTGCGAGGGAGGGGAGGACGAGCTGACGTGCGAGGGCAGCGTCACGGGGCACTGCAAGGAGTTCCGCTGCCGACAAGACGGCGCCTGCATCACCCTGCGAGCGGTGTGCGATGGAAAAGTTGACTGCGTGGATGGGAGCGACGAGCTGGGCTGCCAGTCCTCGGTATGTTTAAATTATAAAAAATTTCATTTCAGACTCGTGTATCATACCCCTCATTTATAAAATATGCTTTTTTTTCCTTCATCCAGCCCCAACCCGCTTGCAGATCATTTTGTTTTGATCTCTTCAAACATTATATTAATTATATATGAGATTATCCCTCAAAAGTCGAATATGAAAACAGTCCAATGATCAATTAAGCCAGCTCATACAGGTTGTAAGCCCTGAGCCATCATATAAGATACTTCCATTCACTTTTCTCCTATATAAATTAGCTTTGTCTCTATGAGACTTCTATAATTTATCCTTAATTAGTCTCTTAACATATTGTTATTGCTCGCACTTGCTGGTTCCACCGCATTATTGCTGGTTTTTATGAGATCGCCGAAACGTTACAGTAACAACTCACTCTGCGAGCCCGCTGGCTTTTTCACAATGCTGTGAGAAGTGTCAGATGATAGAACCAGCAGCCCTATACTGGGTTCATAGCGAGGCACAACATTAACGTATCTATAAAGCCATGTATTCACTAGGGGACAAATTATCTTTCAACATCACGCGCGGCATAGAGTCTACGTGATGTTGCAACGTCGCGCACTCTTCCGCGACGTCGTGCACAACATAGCGGGGCATTTCTACGTGCTGCGGAAACATTGCCATGCGCACGGTACTCGAGCGAGCTCACAGGGACATCGGGCTGCGCGTCAGTATCACGTGGTATGTTTACAAGTGAATGCGCATGCGCTGTATCTGTCAATTGACATTAATGTGGGGGAACGAAATAACAAACCGTGAATATAAAAAAAAATGATGTGAGGGCCAACAGCGTTCCTTAATATTGTCTTGCTTGGCTATGGAAGGCCCGATTATTTGTAATAACCAGTTGTTGTCATTCGAGTGAAATTGACAAAAGATCCGTCAGATATTCGAAGATCGCATAGAATATCCATCCGTCTTTCTCTTTGCAGTAAATAATTTCGCACCCACCACCTTTTTCTCCTCTTACGTTTCGATAAACTAGTTAAAATAAATAGATACGCAGCTATCATCATAACCTCATCGGGCGATAAGTGTAAATAGATGCGCAGCTGTCATCGGGTAACATTTCCGCAACAAATGATATGTGAGTCCCGGTGTGTACCGCGTCATTGTCCCCAAAACACGAGCGTGGATGTTGATGCGACATGCCGCGTGGAATGTTTCGCGATTTGTCCCCTAGTGAATACATGGCTTAACTTACTTATATTTTGCAGAAAAACAAGACCGCCGAAAAGAATTCAAACAGCAACAGTGGAAAGTGCGTCAGCGGTGAGTTTGCCTGCGATCATGGCAAATGTATCCCCATGGCTCTTCGCTGCAATCAAGTGCAGGATTGCTACGACGGCAGCGACGAGAGCAACTGTACGAGGACTGACACTGAGGCCAACATGTGCCAGGTGTGATACTTTTGCTTCATTTTATTGTACCTTTCATTTTCAATCAATTTTTTTGAGCATTTGTGGAAATATCCGATCTTATAATATATCGGTGTTTACCACTATTAATATGTTCTGGAGTAATTCAATGGGTACTATCTCGTTTCTTGAACATTGTCATACCCATACTAATAAAGAAACTAAGATAATTTAAGGGCCGGCTTGATCAGTAGTAATAGTTAAATAGTTAAATAGTTAATAGTAAAAAGCATAGATTTTTACAAAAACGGGTTGTTTGATTGGTGGTAAACACAAAAACTTATGCTTTTTTCTTAAAACTGAATATCCACTTTACATGTTTGAAATTTGAGATATTCCGTAATTTGAATGTGCACTTTGACTAACTGTGGGTCTAACAGGAAAACTACCCGTATTATTAAGTAAACATTAGTGCGTGTCATTTTTTACATAATTATAGCTAGAGTAAAAAGTTATGATAAAAACATATCCCATAAAAACCAAGTTTTTATTATACTCCCTTTCTCATTGAATCAGGTTTCGTGCTTACTGCATGCGTCGGGGTCATTTCTCATTTGTATTGATTCCAATTTGAAAAAACCATTAAAATTTCGAAAATTCCAAAATTGTACTATAATTATAAAAATAAATTAAATGAAAATTTGTTAGATAATTTTTATCATCGCCACAAGTCTGCCTGCAAAGTTTCAGTTCGATTGGATCATGGGAAAAGGGTTAAAAATCGTTCCAAAGTTTTTCTGTAAGACAACAAACCGCAGACACTACGAGTTAAAAGAAAGGGAGTAAAAAGGACAAGGATATATTTGTCGATCTTCTCAAATTACGTAATTATAAGCTCTCATCTATCATAATATAAATCATAACATTGAAAAAAACTAAGGGTACAGGGTTTAAAATGAAGTTTACAGCTAAAATTTCTCAACGTATACATAAGTATACAGTGAAACTCGCTTAATAAATTCACTTTTAATAAGTTTTCCCGCTAAATAAGTTTAAATTCTGCGGTCCCGAAAAAGTCCCATACAAATCCCATATTTTTTTAGGCTTAATACGTTTCCCGCTTATGTTCGTTTCTCGCCTAAGTCGTGAAAATATTTATAGCCGAACTCAATTTTTTCATACAAATAAATATTCAAAATACGTTTTTTGGAAGACGAAATTATGTTCAACATTTCTAAAAACGAAAAATGGGCGCAATGAAAATTAAGTGGGTTTAGCGGCGTCACAAATGTTCTAGCCGCTGAAAAAACCCTGTAATATTTGAATAGGCTAATAAAATAATATTTAATAAATAAATTTATCCGGCGATTGTTTACGATATTTTTTTCAAAATCAATCAACGTCGGCGCAAAATAAATTCGCCTAAACAAAACTGTTTTCATTTTGGTTGTATTTCTTCGAGGAAACAATTGGCAATATTAATTACGTAATATCTCCTATTGTTTTCTAAGGCCGGCGTCACACTAGGTGCACCTTCCGTCGCGTCTTTGACGCCACGGAACGCCGCTACTACGCGATCATCAATCGTTCCGCCGCCGGTGGAACGCTCGTTTCAGCGCCTGTTCGGTTCCCCGCCCGCGTAACTTATGTCAACGTAAAATCGGTGACGTCGCGTCTCGTGTTTTTGATTGCAACGCGCCTCATTTGACAAATTGTCCGCACGTGTGTTTGTTCTCTGCGCCGCGGAATATAATAGGTATTTGACGGCTAAATTAGGTTGCGGATTTGACGCGACGTCAAAGACGCGACGGAAAAAACGCGTAGTGTGGCGCCGACCTTAACGAGTTACAAAAAACGGATTTAATTTAATATACCAATAAAAAATACCACGAATTTTCTTTGCGCCCGGGAAAATATTAAGGTAGTCTGAAATAAAACGTAATTAAAATAAAGAAAATCGTAATTAATCACAAAAAAACTAACCTATAAAAACAAAGTTTTTATTTTACTCCCTTTCTTTGTAAATTAAGTTTACCATCATGTAATAATTGATTAACTGAAAATGAAACATGTCTAGACAAATATCTATGTCAAAAATCTCTAAAAATATCTCTTTATTATTTGATTTCTTCCCAAAAAACCGAAGTGTGCTGTCATCTGTGAACCAATTGTCATAAATTTTCTAAATTCGTAGTGAAGTACCTATTATACCTACCGACGGAGTATTTCAAATTTTAAATATTCCGTGACGTTATCGGGCCGCCGACGCCGTTGGTAGTAATCAAACTTTTGTAAAGATTCCAATTTGAAAAAACCATTAAAATTTCTAAAAATACAAAATTATACTATAATTATTATTGTTTTTTAACGAAAATTTGATAGATCTTCTTGATCGTCGCCACGAGTCTGCTTGCACGCTTGTTTCAGCTCGATTGGATCACGGGAAAAGGGTCAAAAATCGATCCAAAGTTTTTTCGACGGCAAGCAGACGCCACGAGTTAATATAAAGGGAGTAATAAAAGGACGTTGCTCAAGGAATGTTGAATGTACACCTAAATTATGTAGAAATCATCAAAAGGGATAAATTTTTAAAATGAAGTCAAATAGAATACTATTTACAAATGGTTATTTTTTATAAATGTGCAATCTTTACCAAGCCAGGGAAAGTAGATACTGGTAGCTTTTTGCATTTTTTTTCGTATTTAATTTGTCAATATACACCGATTTATATTTAAATTTTTGACAGCGCTAATTTATTTTATAGTTTTGGTGGTTTTTATTGTTTTCTAACCCTCAGGTACTATGTATTTACATAGGTAATATTTTACAAATGTATATATTTACCTACTTAATTTTTTAAAATTAAATGTCCTTAAATTGTCATATTATATAAACGAAAATATAATTAAAACACAAAATTAAAAAGTGTAAATAATTTATGAAAATATTGAAATCACTGTTAATAGGTTTTCACGCCTAATAAGTTTTTATTTGCTGGTCCCTTGAAAAACGTATTAAGAGAGTTTCACTGTATATGGTATGCATTTCTGTCGCTTCTCATAATTTTTGAAATATGTGATGTAAAAATGTAAATGACGCAAGGGGCTCGGAATTATTTGGAGATTGAATTATTTTCCTGAACACCTCATGGATCATTTATGTTCTAAAATAATTTTAATAATTTTTGGCATCATTGTTATGTTCTTTCGATTTTTTTTTAAATTTTACTATGCTCATTCAATTTTATCAGGCCTCTGCAGTATTTTATTTTTAATGTGATGATAATGTTTAAAAAACTAATTATTCTAGGTCAATTCCCTCTACGTGGACCATTCTGTGATCAACGCATCGAGTATCACACTCTACTGGAGGGTCACGTCCACTAATGGCATCCGCTTGCAATACCTTCCTTCTATAACTGAAACTTCGGGATTGAAGGCCAACGCTTGGAAGAATGCGACAGCCTGGATCGAAGAACAAGTGTACATGTTCACGAATCTCAAGTCTTACACTGAATACAATATGACCGTTTACGTAAGGATGATGAAGAGTACCGAGAAAGATGGCTATCCTCCCAATAAATATTTGGCCGTCAGAACCGGAGAAGGAAGTAAGTGTGCTACCAAACTAATAAGTGTGTCCGCTTTTTTAATTAACCCTCTGAGACCGTATGTATGTTCAAACGAACACTAAAGGTGGCGGTTCGCGCCGCGACCGCGACAGGAGACCGCGACCGACGACAGAGACGGGAGTCCGAGACTCCTACTTGACTGCATGATTTAGTATGTGAGTCAGTTCGCGAGCGAGACCGAGACAGGAGATCGCGATGCGAGACAAGAGACCGCGACGCGAGACAAGAGACCGCGAGACGGTCGCTGCCCAGGACAAGTAGTGTCGCGCGTTTCATTCGAAAAGTACATGTGTTTATTGTAAAAAATGACTGCTTTTTCTGACGAAGACTGTGAAAAGCTGATTGAACTGATCAAAAAGCACCCTCCTATATATAACGCACAACTAGATTCCTACAGAGACGAAAAAATATCATCTCGCCAATCACAAAATACTTCGAGTGAACCATTTCAAAACATTTTGAGCAACGAATTCGACCAGAACAATTTCCATGAATAGCAAACTTACCTTAGAGTTAGTGCAGATTTTTCTTTCAACGATATTTTTCCTTTGTAAGCATTGTCTTTTTCAGTAAATTTAATACGTAATCAAATTATGTTTTATTTAGCCAAAAATACGTCCTGAACACATTGTCATCAAACAATGGTGATTCTTCACTAATAGCAAAAATGATCCTTCCTGGCCTCTAGTTAAATATAATTTGTTAATAGGAAATCTTTTCTTCGATTTGTAATAATAATATAAGAGCAAATCAACGTCTTCTTCTTATTCCAATAGTAACTCTTACAACACGACATACTCTACGATACTGAATGAATTTGAACGCTTTGATTGCGGTCTCGGTCTCGGCCCACAGTACATTATGAAGAGACTGAGACACTTGTCGCGGTCTCGGTCTCCTGTCTCGGTCGCGGCGCGAACCGCCACCTTAACTTTGCGATTTTATTTTTCCCATAATATATCGAATATAAATGTCGGGTTTTTATTTTCTGATTGCTGGCAATCTTGTCTATGGCGTCTATTTTTTTCACTTGGCTGCGATACGTAATCCCGCCTAAATTGTCGTTTGCATTTTGACAGATCAACAACTCTCAGTGAATCTTCCAATTCCGTCCGTTGTTATTTGCATATTTTAAGGATAAACTTACCCTAATTTATCCATTTTTTTTATTCAAATTATATTTATTTTGTTGCCTAAGGGTGTATTCTAACTATAACATAAGTAAATACATCAATTTTTCGAAGTTATTTGTCAGAATATTCATTCAACTATAAGTTCTATAACAACTTCTAAACTATAAGGAAAAAAAAAAAAACACCAAAAATTTTCAAAAAATTCCGTGATGTATTATCACACATCAAATATTTTTTACAACTGCCATAATTAATTCAGGCTTCAGAGGGTTAAATTAGATTATTTGCTCAGAATAACTTAATTTATTGTCGCAATTTATATAGCATATCATGCTACCCGTAATATTAGTTCATTTTAAATTACAATATTATCATTTTGGTCAAATTCTACTTTTTTGTATTAAAATTCTAATAAAAAAATTATCTTTAAAACTATGTAATAAACATATCAATTTTCAAATTTCCTATCAGTTTAGGAGGCAGCCGGAAAATAATGTAACATTTTGATAACTTTTGTTTTTTGCATATTTTTGAAAACTTCTATTGATTTTTTTACGGTTATCTGAACCTCTAGAACAAAATATTAATATCATTTCTTTATTAATAATAATACTTTTATGCATAACGATTGCAACACTTTTTAAATTTGCGATGTTCGTATCAATAATTTTTATCAAATTTTTTTTTTGCTTGTTTGCCACTTGCATTGGACGGCATAATAGCTGTGCATGCAATGTACATATTTTGTACACAAGCACAAGCATTGCATTGATTGCATTGCATTGCACTTATGTTATAATATATATTAATAAAGTAATAATTATGATATTGAGTTGCAATCAAAATAAGTAATGTATTTTGTATCTAGAGTTTCATAAAAAGTAAGATAAATAAAATGTTTAAGCTACATAATGTGCTCGAAATTGGGAATCAGTTTAATATTAAATCTAAATAATATTTTAACGTTTATGTAAAAAATTCACATCATGCACGATAAACCAAACCCCCAAGGCCATGCCAAGGTGATACCTTGTTGTTCCAAGGGTTATGACATTGTTAAATATTTTTAATATTTTATTGTTTGTTTTTAATACTATAATTTTTAATAATATAATTTATTTGATGTTTCAATGTGGCTAAATGTTTTTATAATCTTTATAATGACATGTGTATCTTAAGAACCTCTCTTATTATTAAAAATATCACCGATTAAATATCTATTACTCTAAAACGTACGCCAATCAGCAAAGAAAGACAATGTATTCATCTTCCAACTATTTTTTTTGTATTATTTTAATAAAAATATTCTGTCCCTCTATTTATATACTTTCGATATTTGTAATCAGTTTTTATCAATATTTTCCTCTTAGTGCCTTCACCTCCCATGCGTTTGGTGGCCCGCCAGCTAGCCGGGCGCCGCGTACAAGTACAATGGGATGCTCCCGTGCAGCCCAATGGCCGCATCCGCCAGTATCAAGTGCTGGTGTCGCCGCCCCTGCCTCCCGCCTCAGTTACCGTGCCCGCCTCGGACACACAGGCCTTGCTGCAGATGGGGCACTTCCGCCCAGGCAACAACTACACATTCTGGGTAATCTAACACACGGCCTCTCAGATTTATATTTTAATTTACAATGTAAACTTCTACATACGAACCAAAATGTATTGATTCGTGGCGCAAAGGACTAAAAATTGTTTTGAATTACGAGTTACTAGGGTTTTAGAATTATCAGGGTGAGTTTACTATGAAATTAACATTTTGTGACTTTAAAAATGTTGAATTATGGCGAATTTCGAATTAACGGGGTTTTACTATATCATGATTGCACCAAAAACGCATCAGGTAATGTAAAGTTGTGAAATTATCAAGAAACAGCAATAAAATGGCAAAATCATGTGATTTAAAGATTGTTTAAAATAGATATTATTTAATATTTATATTAAACACATTATTTACATTATATCACATACTTTTTGATTCTGGCCAATCCAGCTTTACATGCAATATGTCAATCACTTGACAAAACTTTGACGTTTTCGCTTTCTATGAAACTTTTTGAAAAAAGTTCTTTGCCGGTGTGAATTCAAGTCGCAGACTTCAAGATATGACAGAAAAACAGCGTGGACTTAGGTGTGCTAGGTGAAGAGTGTTAAATACGTTTAACAGGCAACCAACGTCGTTTGAAAAAAGTAAACTTGACAATAAATTAATAACAGATTTTGAAAATATGTTTGTATATTTTATAAGCATAATTAAGCATATTAATTAATTGTATATGGGTGATAATTGCTTATCGTGAGTGAATTTATTCAGGTGAAATCCGTCAGTTTTTACTATAAATAATATCAAATCATTTGACAAGTTATAAATAAAGAAAAGCGAGTAAATGGAGCACAGCAATTAGCCTAGTCACTTCACCTGCCCCTGCCGCCTTCCCATTAGTGATTGGAAGTTTCGTTTAGATGACTGAACTATTTGTTCATCGTGTCGTTTCGTCAAGTGAACTACTCACATTCAATTAAAATTATTTATGACGGAGAAGTGGGATTTGGATCGGTCATTTTTATTCATTAATTTATCCATGTGAAAAATTAATCAACCTAACTGAGTTGCATTATTAATTAACTGAATTATAATGTAGGAATTCCAAATCAATTTACGACTACTGAACTAATAAATGGTTGTTAGTGAAAGTGTACAGAACAGTCCATTGGTCCAGCAAAGTGAACGGTTCATTCATGAATGACCCATCTTTACTTGTAGATTCAGGATTTGACTCTTCAGTCTCCAAAGAACCCACAACCGTCTTACTCGGATATGAGGGACAGCCATTGATTATAATTCTTCCATTGATAATAATTCGCTTAACATTTCTAACAAAATAATTCTCACAATCACGAATAATTACATTTTTTTTATTTTTGTCTTTTCTCTATTCAGGTCGTCGCTAAAAATTATGTTTATCAATCTAATTCGGAAGCTGTTACCCTGATGTTTGACGCCATGGGCGATATCGATGAGCTGCAGCATCTGTCTGTGGTCCGCCTTTCGCCAACTTCGTTCCAAGTAAGCTGGGATCAAATTCGGGGTGTTGACGGATTTGTTGTGAAGAAAAGACTGCCGTTGCCGTACCCTGAACCAAAGGCGATTGAGACGAAAGGAACTAATCTTACACGTAAGTGATGTAGATAAAGCCCTGATCGACGACACATTGTTTCTGACAGACTTGTCATTTTTTAATTATGTAGTGGCAATTTAATAACTTTAATTATTCTGGATTAAATTTTCATTCGGTACCTGCTATATTGACTACATTAAAACTACATTAATTCAAAATTCCTTAGAAACTTATGATATGATACATTTTTTACATAATTTAATTTTTTAAATTTAAAAACACAGTTTAATGCATAATGTTTTCTTGGAATACAAATATTTTTCAAGAAATTAATTAATAGCTTATTTCTCCCTTTTCAAACCTTCACATCGCCGTAACTCGATTTCCTTTGGACTTAAACAATAGTACAGTAAAAGCTCGTTAATACAAACAACTATAATTCGAAATTCGGTATAATTCGAAAAATTTAATGATATTTTTTCCCCCTCAAATGAATTTTCATACAAAATGCTTCCTATAATTCGAAAAAATGGCTAATTCCAAATACGAAAAAAAATTCAGACAAAATTATGAAATTTGACACAAAAGTCATTTGTGTAAATTTTAACATTTTCTCACCATTTGCTAGTATTTTATACCCGCGCTGACGGAAATGACCGCTCACAGGCCTTTGATCATCTATATGACAGTAATAAAAGTCATAAAACATCCCCAACCGGCCGGTGGCCGCGCGCACAGGGTAAGGCTGTTTAAGGGTACGCGCGCACTAGCGTTTTTTCGCAGTGTTGTAACAAAGGCTTTTGAATCGTAGTGCGCGCACTTAGCGGCAAAATAAGGCAGCGGCGAAAAATCGGTGAAATGTTACACCTCTCTTGCGGCGCGGCGGTCAGCGGCAAAAAACGCATCTTTTTAAAGTCATGACCGCGCGCGCTACGCGCTGTTTCGCTGTACCATATATTTTATGTGAAAGAACAATGGGCTACAAGCAATAATTCTGCTGATCTAGATGAAGATTTTAATATTGAAATGCTAATTACGAAAGTTGAAAGAAGACCACCATTGTATGATATCACTTCAAAAGAATATAGTGATAGAAACATTAAACATTTCTGAATGGAGTATTTTTATATGTGATAGAAGGTCCAACTAGTTTTAAAAGTTCATAAAAACATTCTTTATTCATTCGATAATATTGGAAGAATTTTTCGTTAAATTCACCAAATATTTTAAAGAACTGCCGGTAAATGATTAGCGGCATTATGCCGTAGTGCGTGTGCCTGCTGTTTTCGCCGCGCGGCGAAAAAACGCTAGTGCGCGCGTACCCTTATGACTGCTGTTTTATGATATCCCGCCAAAAGACGAGATTAGTTGAAGTTTTGTCGCCAGTTTTGGAGTTTTAAATTGTTACATCTTTGTGTTTTATTAAGATTGAAAATATATCGCGTGAAAACATTATGTCATTGACTTTTTTTTTGTGCTTTTATCTGTGATTTCCGTGAAAACTTTCGATATTTTAGTCTCTTCATTTACGATTTTAATATATTTTTTGTTATTTGATAAGTGTGAAGAATATTAGACATTTTATTACGTTCACGTGTTAGATTTTAGTTATTTTCGCATTTTATTTTGACTAGTGTTTCGTTTCAAATTAAAATGGCGTCAGTTCGCAGCGCGTACAAAACTTTAACTATTTCTATGAAAATGGATTTGATTAAAGACGTGGACAGAAAAATTGAGAAATAAGGGCAAGATTGCGTAAAATATGGTATCTCCAATTCGACTTTTCGGTATTTCCAATTTCAACAATTCTAAAAAATCGCGCCAAAATTGAAAAGCGCAGTGAAGTGATGTACAATATTTGCTGTTTTCATTTTTTCTGTTTTAAAATTGAATTGATGTCTCAAGATCACATATCAAAGTAAATTATTTTAATTTTATTGAAACAACTGACAAAAATGAATGCAATATTGGCCAAATAAATGTGTATAAAAATACATGTTAAAAAATGCATTTGTTTGTACACTTGGAAATGTTTAGAAAGTGTGTTGATGGTTTAAAAACTTCCTACTAATTCTACTTCCCTAATTCGAAATTCGAATTTTTTTGTTGAATTTCGGTCCCCTGAATTTCGTATTAAAGAGCTTTTACTGTACATGTATTCTCCCTTTTTAAAAAATTCTCGTGCATTATTTAACCTTTTAAACCACCAAAAAAAAGTCACCAAACTTTATGACCTCACGGACCACTAAATTCATAATTTTAAATCTGGTGGACCACTATTAATTTTGTGTTAAATATAATTAGAAAAATTTTTTCACGGACCACCACTTTGGAGACCATGGTTATATAATTTATAAGAAGCCCGATCTCTCAAATCTTCCCGGAGATGCTCGCAATATTCGACCGACTTCCGGATCTTTCCAAAAAGAAATTTTCGAAAAACCTTCAATCTCGTGACAATATTTTTAAACATGACTTTTAAAAAACATCTGTTTCAAGTTAGCCATTTCCGATCTTCACAACCTTCAATATGAATATTTGTACATAATTAATCGGCAGCCATTTTTACACATAATTTATTTTTTATTGCTTAAAATCTTTGTATCAAATTTATATTGGAATTATTTTTATTTTCAGTACTTGATTTAAGTCCTGGTGTTACTTATACAATTGAAGTACAAGCGTTCAAAGATGAAATTATGGGCAGACCCTCCACCGTGTCCATGTCCACATTGGATAAGCCGCTGCCGTCTGTGGAAGGAGTGGAGGCGGTCCTGGTCAACAATACGTCGGTACTCCTGAGTTGGAGAAAGCCGCTGGAGAAATTATCCAATATACAATATGCTGTCCACTACGGGCTCACGATGGAACAATTGTTTAAAGGTGACTAACTACACCATTCATTTAAATCTCCAATTCTTTTTGTGGTCCCATTTTTAAAAGATGTGCGGAATGCACAGTGTAACAGAGCTAGGCCACGATACTTAACAGGTAGACCAGTCAATACCGATAGCTACGGAGCAGGTGCGTGCGGCGAGAACATGGAAGCGTAATTTTGTGTACACAAATATTGGGAAAAAAAATATTGAAATTAAATATTTATCTAACAGAATATTATGAAATAATAAAATCTGAATAATATTATAATTTCTACAAAGAGAGCAAATTTTATTTAATTATTTTATTATAATAATCATTGCGATAGGAATATCAGTTATTTAAATTTTTTCAAAATATATGCTTAGGAAAAAGTTGTGCTTCAATGTTCTCACTGCACACCCCTGCTATGGAGATATGCAACATCAAAGTTTGCATTTTTTTTCAATATTTTTTACGATAACGATATATACAATACGAGTCAAAAAAAAAATTAAAAACTTTGTTAAAAAATCTAATTTAAATTTATACAAGGTTTATTTAATTTCATTTGACTTGTATTGAAGAAAATGAATTATTCATATTCTATATAAGTTACTTTAATGATAATTCAACATTTTACATAAATTAAGTCATAAATACTGAAAGTTAACGCTAACTTTGATGGTACATATCTCCATAACTGTAGATAGTAGGTCAAGATTGCTTAAACATTTTCAACTCGTAATTTAGGTGGGAATCCACCTGTTAAAAAGTATTATGAACTAGCTCTGTTAGACTCCATACGTGTTTGTATTCGCTTACCACTTGAGTATTATTTATATGCTAGATATAAAATACTAAATTGGTAAATTAAAGCATTATCGTATGTGTTTTTCCTCTTTTGCTTTCTGAGTAATCAGCATGTTTTTAAAGTACATTGAAAACCTCTTTAAGGCGGTAGATTCCAGTCAAATCTCCATCAGGGGAACACATTATTATTATTTTTAAGAGTATCAAGAGAGGTTTCAATGCAATATTTTGAGCCCGCTTTTATTAACTTTGAATGTTTTCTGTCCAGAGTCCCACCTAATAACCTCCAACACATCCATGTTCATTGAGAACCTCCAAGCGTGTGATTCGTACCTGTTTACTGTGGGGTTGGTCAAGCCAGCACTCGGTCCACTAACTAAAGATCCTGTCAACATCATCACGGAATATAACAGAAGGTGATTATTAATCTTTATGTATCTAATTTGTGTGTGTGTGTGTGTGTGTTGAATAAAGTGTGAGCACATAGCGAGTGTGGTTAAGAAGGCTAACTCTATTTTGTATTTAGTGAGAAGATCATTCCAACACCTGACAGTACCACTATTCACAACTATTTATAAGACATATGTGAGGCCTCTCCTCGAATATGCCTCTCAGATCTGGAATCCATATTTTGCTAAAGATGTAGTTTTACTGGAAAATGTTCAGAGACGAGCCCCAAAATTGCCCTTGGGTCTTAAAAACCTGGAATATGCGGAAAGGCTGAGAGTATTGAAACTGCCTACTCTTCAGGAGCGACGAGCAAGAGGTGACCTCATCGAGACATTCAAGATTCTATCGGGCTACTACAATATTCCCAATATGACAGATATGTTTGCATTTAACACTAATGTGGGCCTTCGAGGACATCACCTGAAGTTGAACAAGTCTCGGTTCTCGTGTAACCCAAGAAAGCATGCATTAAGCAATAGAGTGGTCAATATGTGGAATAGTTTGCCTGAAGGCGTTGTGTCTGCAGCCAGTGTCAATCAGTTTAAGAATAGGCTGGATATTCAAATGAGAGACAGTGATATGGGCCTATCAGCTTAAGCTGCCTGCCCATTATCAATAATAATAATAATATTATATTCTTTTTGCATGTGAAAAATACTCAAGAACATTTCGAGGGATTCAAGTCAAGTTTATTTAATTTAGATTTTCCCTCGGTAACGATTGCCTCCGAAGCTTTACATAGGTTTCTAATCATTACAAGGGTATTATCTCCTGGGTGGTTCCCTAGAAGATGGTATTCAGTAGAAGTTCTAACCGGGACACGTCGGGGGACAGAGCTGACAAACTTC
This sequence comes from Agrypnia vestita, assembly GCA_016648135.1. Taxonomy (NCBI): domain Eukaryota; kingdom Metazoa; phylum Arthropoda; class Insecta; order Trichoptera; family Phryganeidae; genus Agrypnia; species Agrypnia vestita. The sequence continues at coordinate 42,688 of JADDOH010000174.1, read as the reverse complement.
CTCGCATTTCCGGATGAGTAGGAGGGGTACGTACAAGTGAGTTCCTTGGACTGCCGTTTCTTTCTTCCATTTAAGGGAGTCCTGTGGAGAAGCCATCTCAGCAGACGTTATTAACAATGATCACAGTACAATGTTGTCCGTAATCATAGGAGATTAGACGCGAGACCATTAGATTTTGGAGTTCGTAAAGGGTTACTATAACCCAGAAAGTGTGTGGCAAAACACCATTAAAACCCAAATATTCTACGAATCTTTCAATGTTTTCCAATGAAAAGTACACGCTGTCAGGGGTTTTTCTGCTTTCACACTCAAATGACTAGATAAGTTATCGCAATTTACAACTTTAGCCACTGGAGTCTCTTGGGCCCATGGGATGATTATCTTTTCAATGTAATTTTCAAATAACTGTGGAACCATCCTGATTTTGAACAATTGTATCTGGTTCCAGGCGGCCCTCCAGTAATCCATTCAGAATATAAGTTTGTTGCTTTATAGACAACATATAAAGGCAAGCACTGACCGCTCGCAATAGCTGTAAACATAAGAGATATGTTTCCTTTGGTGTAATTGGCTATTCTTTCTGGATATCTCACTCCACGTAGAAATATACCTTTGGAAGATCCGGGATCATCAGACAGATTTGTCTCATCAAAGTTTATTATATTGGTTGCAGGTATGTCTTTCAAAGTGATGCTTAAATTCTCAAAATAACCAGCTATTTCTTGTGATCCCTTTTCAGCTCTCGCTTTAGAAATATTTTGTGTAGTTCTTACACTCAATTCATCTGCATGTCTAGCCAAAAATCCCTGCACCCATGCGTCACCCGGAATTTTATTCTTAAACACCATGAAAATAATCATCCACAGAATGTTTATTCTAAGGTCTATTAAAAAAGAACTTTAGTAACCATCAAGATTATACTTTTGAGTATGTTATTCAATCATAAAAGAAATCATTGTCATATCGTGTATTGTAAACAAATAAATTTTATGTACGCACTCAATAATTATCCTGGCTAAAACACAAACACAAGCGCGGTCCTGTCCGCATTGTTTACGGTAACCACACAACTGCAGGGCCGGACAGTTTTTTATTAAAAATGTTGGATAGTGTGATAATCTTTAAAACATGTTGTCGGGCATAAGGCAATTCCACAATCACTACACCAATACCGAGTCGAAACTCGTCTTTTAGGCTTCCGCGAAGTGTTCGTACACACGTAACACCGCCGATAGACAGAATCTCTCTTGGAATTTTGTGTTAGTGGAATATTCGAGAGAAAATGTCAAGAACTTATTCTGAGAGGATAGTCAGCACCTTGTCTTGATCTTGACGTTGACTCCGGATTATGATATTTTTGTAGAAGTTGCCTTATAACTTCCAAATGAAAGTCATTCAAGCACACATCTTTTTTTGTTACATATTTGTGCATTGCATGAGCATTTATTAAAACAACATCGATTGTGCGAAATGCGATTTTTTTATACCATTTAATGGTTTTTCTAACGCACTCTACAAATGATATTAGCATATCGGACCTATCGACAGCCCCCATATGCTTGTTATAGTTCACTACACATGATGACTTTACAATGGGAACTTTAGTTTTATAATTCACTTTTCCCGTTTCCAATACGGACGCATCTTGTGCAGTTCTTAGCATGTGAACCTCTCTCTTGTCATTCCATTTTATAGCTAGTAAACACCCAGATGCCTTAGAGTCTGTTTCGCCTTTTGGTAGGTCTCTAAACGTCGGCATTCTTTTCCTGTTTTTCTTGACCGTCCCGCAGGCATTGGTTTTTTGACTATGCAAATAATCAAATAGCGCTAGACTTGTGTACCAGTTATCCATATAAATGGTGTGCCCTTTTCCCAGATAGTCTTCTAATAATGAAACTACTACTTTTCCTGAAACCCCCAGCTGTTTCGACAACATTTCATCTACATGATTAACTGGTAGTTTTGTTTTTGCACCACAATAAATAACGAATTGTAAAACTAAGCCCGTATCACAATCGCACATAACAAATAGTTTTGTGTATTTTTGCCGGGAGATATTGCGTTATGCATAATCTACCTTTAAATAAAACAATCGACTCATCGACACACAAATTTTTTGAAGGATAGAAATGTTTTTTGAAATTGTTACACACAGAATTAACAAAGTCTCTTATTTTATGAATAGTGTCGTCTTTTGCTTGTTTTTCATTATCAGAAAAGTGAAGCATGCTGAGGGTAGCTAGATAACAATCCGCGACATTGTATCACCAAAAATTGTAGATGTAATAAGTTTATCGGTAGTCCAGTATTGGCTGATCTTACTTTTCTTACTTCTAACCATAAGCATGGTCAGTGCGAAAAATATATAAATTTCTTCAACACTCACGTTCTTCCATTTATGCATTTGAGAGTGCGGAGGAAATATTTTTTTGGCTTTAACTTGATCGATATACCGATTGGTTTCCTTTGTTACATTGCTTACTATATCTCGGCTTAAAATAGTTCAGAATAATCAAGTTCTTGACTAGCTTCATTTAATTGGCAATTTCTCAATCCAGATTGTTGATTTTCAATCAACAATCATGCACTATTGGATTAAAGCTACTACCACTGTTCCACTGAGACGAGAAATTCCTCGAGCATATTTCTGTCGCGGGATCTGTAACTAGTTCTTCAAAAATGTCAACTTCACTATCACTCTCTTCTAAATTATCACCTTGATCCTCTAAATTGTCCGGTATGTAATCTTCATCGTCACTCGTAGAGTAATCAGAATCGATGTCTATAAGATACTGTTCTACCTCTTCGTCATTCATTGTTGAAGTAATAAATATCAATTATGAAACAAAGGGTAACACGAAAGCTCACAAGTCACAATCTCGAAGTATCCTTTATCAACTAAATGTTTATAAACGTAAAATTAAAACAAAAACAAGTGGTAAATAAATCAACGCGCCGAATCCTATCTCACAAAATAACAGTCACCCGAAGATAAACAAACACTAACATCAAATACGTTACGACGTGAAGTTCTGTTGCTCCCAACAGAACTCCTCGTCGCCACCAGCCTCGCTCAGTCGGAGAAGAATCGGACTCACCTTACTTCCACAATTTAAACTCAGGGTACTTCCGGTGTCGTGTACATCGCACTTCAGCTGTCTCTCCCTTTAACTTATTTTAAGTTGCAACAGTTCAATGACTAGGGTAATACAACGAAACATTATTTAGATGAAGGGGAATTTATTCAAATAAATTTTAAACAGAACTTAATAATGCCACAGAAGGTGACAATTTTTTTTATGAAGTGTTTTTGGGAATTTTGCACATTGAAACCCTTTTCTTTACAATAAATTGAGGCGAAGATTTAATTTACCACGCCTCGACATCAGCGCTAGCGGCCGCGTCATACATGGAGGGAAAAGACAGTGGAACTAAATACTTTTATACTACTTGCGGTGACGCAGCGCAGGTGTCGGGGCGTGGTATTCACATTCTGCAAATTAATGAACATCTGGGCAAAATTTCTATATCACATTTAAAACAATGAAGCTACAATAGTCTGGCACAAACACCGCTTCCGCACGTGCTTAGCAATGTTCCTTTTTTCTAAAACCGCTCGACCTGATGCACATGTTCTTGTATTTACGGAGTCAGATAACACGCAGCTCGCTCCAGGCGTGATGTGAAATTGATTATTAGAGAGAATTTGAATACCAGGCAAGTCGTGGTCTTTATTTTGCTGGCCTCGCATCTGAGGAGGATTGCTCCCTTAAGGGTCCAGAGAACAACCCCACCCCGAGGCTTTGGGCGGCCGATGCAGATGATTACCGGAACATCACCTCTGCAGCTGCCCCCCAGGCGTTGCAATGGATTCACCTTTCACTCCATGCTGCGTCACCTGGCCATGGCGCGAAGCGCTCCCGTGGAAAAACCCTCTATTAACACGAGGGTTCACAGAAAAAGTTCACATCTTGCATGCTGAAGTGTCAGATACCGAATGCGCCATTTTGTAATCTCGTCCCCGCCGTTCGCGACCGCTGTGAAACTATCTGCAGTAGACCAAAGACATTATTCTGTTCCATAGAGTGCTTGCGGTACCTACGCGGTTAGAAATCAATTTTTGGTGCAGATCGTTGGTGCGGGGATCGATAAATTCATTTCTTCAGAGGTTTCACGAAGAGGTGTGACGAACAAAGGTTGCTACGTCACAACGTGTACGTAAAGCGGCGACCTCAACACAGCGAATCGCGCACGCAACTGTGTGTCGGCCATTCCGCGCTGTGAAATTTTTACGGATACAACTAACAAAAAAAGCAAGTATATTTAAATCTTCTTATAAAAATGATGATCTACATTCATCAGGCCACAGAAAATACATGAAGCTATTGATTGAACATTTTTACTTCAGTCTTTTAGTGACAAATTTACGTGATAATTGAAGATGAAAATGAACATTTTGTCTGAGCTGCATATGTAGTCTCCCGTCCCGCAGGACAAAATTTCTCGAGCTGCTATTGTAGTCTCCCACACTCTAGGGGTTAACAAAAAAATATTCAAATGGTTTGGCGTATTTTTAGTTGTAATAGAATTGTAGTAGCCCTTTTGCTGAAAATCTTTTTACTTCGTATTAGATATGTAATTCCTTGAAAAATTCATCTCGGTGTTCTACCAAAGATTGAACGATGTGTCAAAGACCAACCAAAGACCGATTGAGCCAAGTGAACTATATCATTGAATGAACGGGTCTTTTAAACCCGTTCTTTTTGGTGGTATGGATATGAAGATACATATCCTGTTACTGAACGGGTTGTACCCACGTCTATTTGGTACAGGGGCACTATTTATTACAATGTGGTCTTACATGGTAGCTAAATGTTTCTGTATTACTTCAAGAGCCTTTAAAACTTCTGCCCTAGGTGGTCCATTCTGAGAATTTGTAAGATTAGAATCCTCCTCTGAGTCGCTGCTGAAATTTCCTAGCTGCATCTCAATATTCTCTGAGACCCCGATTTCCACTTGGTCACTGATGCTTGAAGTTACCAAGTTATCATTGATGAAGAGATCTTTAAACTCGGGCATTGTTATATAATCATTTTCCGGAAAACATGCCAGTGAGTCCTCCACTTTCATTTCTGGAATATCTACTCCTTCCGAGGAAAATAATCCGCTTTTTCTTCAACAATTGGCTATTGTCTGAGGCTGCACCATTCTCCACGAAGAAGCAGTTATGCATCCAACCCATTCCACTTTATAATGTTTTCTGGTGAATTTCCATTCTTTGTACAATGCAGGCTCCTACAAGTTTTCGGCGGCAATGCAATTTAAAATTTTGAATATTCCCTTGGTCAAGAGGCTGAAGGTGGTATTTGGAGGGAAAAATAGCGGTTCCACGTTCGTGGTGTTTAATTCAGGAACTGAACGGGCCGTACAGTTATCCAAGGTGAGAAGAACCTTTCGGTTATGCACAGCCATATGCCGCTGAAAACGAATTGCCCAGTTACTAAAAATTTTTCTTGTCATCCAAGATTTTTTGTTAAAGTCCTAAGTCACACCAACATGTTTAAAATTTATATTTTTGAAACACTTGCAAATTTTGCAATCGCCAGGGGCTTCCCCTTATCTGACCCATTTGGGTTAGTGCAGAGGGCCACTGTAACGCACTTCTTATTTCTTTTCCCGCCTTAGCAAATTTCACGTTTTATAGCCAATATTCTCTCAGGTAGTAGGTTATAAAAAAAAACAGATTCATCCATATTGTACATATCTTGAGTTTGATATTTTTGTAAAACTTTGGAATTCTTTAACCAATTTACCACCTGTTTCGTCAACTTTTTGGCCTTTGCCACATATCGACAGGCGTGTAATATTGAATCTGTGGAGCCTACCATCAGAGGCCCCAAATTCACTCATCATCAATTCACCCTTCATTGACCAGTGATCGTCCTTTCTCGATGAGAATAGGGTCAGAAATTGGAATATTGGCTACACGCATTTGACAAAAAAATTAAAAAATTTGCTTTACACCTCTTCGGCGGAAAGAAAACTTTATTATTATTATTATTACAGTTATTGGGTGGACCAACACCTAATGGCAAGTCTCCAAAAGTAGTTTTAGCTCCTTGATAAATTGCAAAACCAAGCATCGAGCCATCAGTCGATCCTGTTATCATCTTTAGAATGACGGTGGGTGCGTGAAGGTCCTGCCATTTCTGAAGATATTCCACTAACCATCCCGCTCGGAAATCGTCATTTGTTATTGGGGCGACGGCGCGAGGTCTACCCTCGCGCGGGTCGGCCGTAGGCTTGTGGCCTTCCTCTCTGATTCGATGGATACATTTGGGGATTTCGTCCAGGGTCTGCCCGCTGGGTACGAAATGGCCCACGAAAGGTCCCACCAACGGAAGGTCGCTTGTTAGATGTAGACTCCTGCCTCACAGCTACTGCCAAGTTCTCCCTAACACTGGAACGAGCAAGTGTCGGATGACCAGAAGGGGTTGGCATTCTGAATAATTTGGCTACGCCACCGAGCCTCTGCAGCTCTGTGGAGAAAACCTTTTCTTCAAACAAATGGCTGTTGCTCGGAGGGATTTTGGACAATGATTGCGCCTCGTGTTTGTTCCTCAGCTCCTGCAAGAAGCGGGTACGCCGAGACTCGATCACTTCCGCTCTCTTGCCGCAAACTATTTGCAGAAGCTTGTCAGAACAGCGGTTGAAGTCGCTCTGCCCTTCGAATATATTCTCAACCTTTTTCACAAGGTTCTCAGGAGTAAACTCCTGCGAATCGTCGTGAGCCCAATCGATAAGCCTCTGGAGACTGTTTTGGAGGACATCCCGCTCCTTGAGCACAGCGTGTGCAGTGGCCGCAAGCACCCTCTCTGTCGCCGCCAATTGCGTCGACGAAGCGTTCATCGCTGTCAGCTCGATATTCGGCTCCAAATCCTTGAAGCCCGGCTCCGCTACATAGGCCTTAAGCGTTTTAGTGTAGCGCACATCTGACCATTCTGCCGAGTTGAATCTTTGCAGGCCTTCAATCGCTGCGAGCGTGTGAGCCGACGGTCTCGGATTTCGCGGCTCGGCCAATTCTGTCGCAGGGGCTGGCATCTGAAACACCACCTGGCTCGGATGGTGGTTATCTTGGCTCGCGGAGGGTGCATCTTGCGACACGCCAGAGGCGTCGGACTCGTGCTCCATTCTCTCTGGCATTTCACGCCTCATCACTATTCTCTGCAAATCTCTGATTTGCCGAGACAACCTCCGGAGATCGCGGGAGTGGGACGTTTTCCTATCGTCAATCTTAGAAGACGAGTCACTCGAATCGCGCTTGTGCGATCTTTTCCCTCCCGCCACTTTTGATCGGCGGCGCGACGCAACTTTACGATGTTTTGATCGATAGCGCGACTCGATGTCGCCGTCATTCGATCAACGGCGCGACTCAATTTCGCGATGTTTTGCGATAAAACAGCTATTGACGGGCCCCGAAATGTCACGGCCTTTAGATTGCGCCCGGCGAACGTCCGAATCACTACTTGATACCATATTTTTCTCCAAAAACGCATGAAAGATTTTTAACACGAATTACGACGCGTGTACACGTGGCGGAATATCGATGTCCAGGGCTACCAATAAAGGGAGAAAAGGAAGGAGGGTACTTACGCACGAAGATGACGCGGGCCGGAAGGGAGATGCTATCTCACATGTATATTCTGGATAACGGAGGCAACATAAGAGGTTTAATGGTAGGTAAAACTCCCATATTATTATTATTACGGTTATTGGGTGGATCAACACCTAATGGCAAGTCTCCAAAAGTAGTTTTAGCTCCTTGATAAATTGCAAAATTAAGCATTAAGCCATCAGTTGTGGTGAGCACACAATTCTGGATCTAAGTCTGAATCATAGTCCGATGCTGTACTGCCAAAAGCAACTTCTATTGGAGTTTCCAACGGAATTGTTTGTTTTGAACATCCTGGCAAAACCTCTAAAAATATTTCCGTTGCACTATCTAACCAGAATGTTTCTTCTGAGAATTGTGCATCTGTATAAATAATAAATCCGTGTATCACACGTTCTTGCTACGATATTTTTAGCGGTAGGCTTTTCGATTATATCGACAGGAGTCACTGATATTAAGACTTGTGTCTGTGGCTGGAATACATTTTCACTGTCCGATAGACTAGATTCAAATGAAGTACACGCATTACGTTTCGCTGTACTTTCTTTTTCCTGAGCATTTTCCTTTTCAAAGTGTTTGTTATTTTATTCATTGTCGCAATATCTAAGGTTCCTATAATCATTCTTCTATTGGTTCGTTGGTCAATTAGGAATCTTTTCTCTCTCACAGGTACACTTTTGTATGTGGAGCAAATGTTCTTACAGGACGAAATGTCAAATAATATTTTACTGGCACGGTGAAATTCTTATTTCTTTGGTATTTGAGGGTGGTTCTTTGAAAGATTTTTGAATTTCAGATACCAAGCCTAACCTAAAAATAAATTTGTAATAAAATTAATTAACCAAACCTAAACTAACCATCATTATCTGAAATTCTAGGCAAAATGGGGTTATACATTTTGGCAGCTAATCATAAGAATTCATTGGTTTGATCCACGTTCAAATCGTTACACCTTTTTATAAACATGTAATGAGCCAAATTCCCGGGAAGATGGTACTTACGACGGCCGGAAGCTAACATGGAAGCCTTGGCTGCTCTCTAAGAGGATTCTATGGCATTCGTATGAGCACCTGTTTCGGGATCTTTAAACGATACCGAGTGATTCACCGTCAGATGCTCATACCCTTTTGAACTTCGACAGTTATATGCTCGCCAACAGTCGTATATTATGTTCTATTATTATTGGTAAATGTGTATCTCGATCTCTAATTAGAAAATAAATTTTAGATTGGTACAATTGAATATTAATAACATACAATATATTGTCATAATGAGCACCTGTTTTGGGATCTTTAAACGATACCGAGTGATTCACCGTCATATGCTCATACCCTTTTGAACTTGGACAGTTATATGCTCGCCAACAGTCGTATATTATGTTCTATTATTATTGGTAAATGTGTATCTCGATCTCTAATTAGAAAATAAATTTTAGATTGGTACAATTGAATATTAATAACATACAATATATTGTCATAATGAGCACCTGTTTTGGGATCTTTAAACGATACCGAGTGATTCACCGTCAGATGCTCATACCCTTTTGAACTTGGACAGTTATATGCTCGCCAACAGTCGTATATTATGTTCTATTATTATCGGTAAATGTGTATCTCGATCTCTAATTAGATAATAAATTTTAGATTGGTACAATTGAATATTAATAACATACAATATATTGTCATAATGAGCACCTGTTTTGGGATCTTTAAACAATACCGAGTGATTCGCAAAGTGTATCTTGATTTCTAAAATGGAAGTAAATCTTTAATATTAACTTTTTGAATATTAATAACATACAAAATATTGTCATAATACTTCACTTACCGCTTCTAGATGCACACCATAAATACTTTACCGCTTCCACGCTCTTACCCACCAAACACCCATTGTCCTTCATTCAACCTGTTTCCCGCGATTATACTTTCTCTTTCCAAATTTAGACTCGTCGATTTCAACAGTCTTTCCTATTCCACTAAAACTACTTCTCGACAACGAGGCCCAATCGACGGCCAGGACTCGACTTTACGTGTAAAAATAAGTTGAATAATATATAAAAGGTGCTTTCATAATACAGTTTAGCCTAAGAAATACAATGACAATAAGAATGGAGACAGACATCCTGTGTGGCATGTGTTCTTAATAATTTCAAATTTTTTCCTTTGGTCTAAGTAGTATAACTGATCTAAAATCACCTCTGAGAAATCGTAAATTAAGTTTTTTAATAAGTCATATACAATATTAGTTTCACTTAAATTTAAATCAAGGCTTTTTACATTGGTTTTAAAAGAGTAATAATCAGATAAAAGTAAATTAGAATTAGACACATTTACTTTGTGAATAATGTGATCTTGTATTTTGGAATTCACATTGAACTGCTTCTTGATCAAATCAATGGCATCATTAATTGTGTTGATATTTTTGGAATAGTCTTCTGGATCGTCTTCAGTTATTATTCCCCCCAACTTTGACAAAATCCATCCCTAAAAAGGAATATAGCCTTGGTTCCATGGAGACCTCCTGGATCTCTTCAGGTACTCAGTTGTTTGGGCATTTATTGACTTATAGAGCCTCTTGAGGTTCAAAGCGATTCCTGGATAGACTTGATTGATTTCCTCGTCATTGAATTTAAAAATTAAATCAGGTTTAGTCAGTTCATTTAACATTAATTGTAAAATGGAGTTGTCAGTCGTAACTTCATAATGATTTTTCTTCACTAAAAATATTCCATTATGGAATAATACATCAGTACAGAATTAGTAAAACTCCACAGAAATTCATTTTAACAAAATAAATCTTGGTTATGATTTAACCTAGTCAATTATTTTTGTTAATTTGATAAACTGAATGTGTTGTCGGTTATTCTTTTGTTGTTGTTGAATATAATTAAACGAATTAACTTATTTCCAATTTTTGTTAAATTCCTTTTTGACCAGTATTTACAATTCAGAATATTTTGAGTTTGTTCAAATCTTTCAGAACAGTGCTGGATTTATGTCACAGAGACATTATTAATCAATTAGTGTATATTATAGATATCTCACAGAGACGAAACTGTATTAATAATTACTTTCCCATAATTAATACAGTTTCGTCTCTGTGAGATATCTATAATATACACTAATTGATTAATAATGTCTCTGTGACATAAATCCAGCACTGTTCTGAAAGATTTGAACAAACTCAAAATATTCTGAATTAACTTAGTTTATCACCACTTAATTTTTGGTAAAAACCAACCGGTTTCGGAAACAACTTTCCTTCGTCAGGGTATACTTAATATTGATCAAACTTTACAAATTATGAACAATCATACCTCAGTTTCGTGTCCAAATGGGGGTAAATAGTGGGGGGTGCGAAAGAAATAGGTGATAGGGAACATATTCAAGAATGAATTTTTCCGTTTCAATATATGTTACTGTAATGATTGTCCAATGGTATACAAAAAATAAGTCTTAACTCACCTTGTAAATGTGGTATCTGGTCACGGTGCGCACCAGGTTACTGTAGGTCCGGTCAGGCGGCAGCGCGGGTGGTTCGGCGGCAGTTATAAGAATGGTACGCTCAGATAGTTGACTGATATATGAAGACTTCCAAAGCGAGCCAGTTGTCCAGTATAAGGCGCGAAACGCCCGTACACAAAGAGACAATGCATAACTCACCTCTGGATTCTCCGATTTGCCACGAAACTCAGTACTCCTCTGGGGTGGACTGTATGAAGATGCGGATGCCGTCTTCACCATGAAGATATTTACTCTCACAAACGATTATATGAGATAGCGGCGCGTAAAGTTCAAAACAAACTGCGTTATGATAACAGGAACGGGCGGGGATCGTTCAGTGACAGATGTTTTTATACAGGCGTTCAATATACAAAATATATATATGGATACTGGCGCGACCAGAGGTCTGCACTCTGTCTGTACTCAGGTACGCAGAAAATTTTAAATGATTCCCTGAGAAAACAGGCCTTTTCCATTCAGGTGCTGAAATATTACGGGAATTGAATATGTCAAATAGTTTGTTTATACACCTTATGAAAAAAATTGTTGGTTCACTGTTAGAAAATTGTGGCAGCTTTAGTTATTTAGCACAAAATTCTATGGCATCCGCTACAGAATCGCTAAATAACTGCGCCGCTAATCGAACCTTCATTTTCTGTCGCACATAATCAATGTGCTCTCTGCGTAATTTGTTACCTAAACGAAGTCCATAATTATCCTGTAAAATATTTAATTGCTCTATAAACCTCCAATCAATGATACCCCCATTGCTATTTAAAATATATTTTTTATCCCCTAGTGTATTTCTAATTAATTTAAGCATATGACATGGGTCAAAAAAAACCCACAACAATTTCATTTTCAAAGAGAAAATATGGTTTTAAATTATGCTCTTCGAATGAACGACCCAACTGTTTTGCCATACGTACGTTTGAAGCTGCGCCATCGAACGTCAAAGATATCGTACGAATTCCACAATCTTTTAGCAAAGAGAGGCATTGAGTAACCAATATACTTTTTTGTTCCCCTGTTAAGCCATCGACCGGAAAATATCCAACTGGTATTTTCCATGATATCAAGGGGTATTTCGTCTCCTTCCAAATTTGCACCAAAATTAACATATCCCATTTCCACTTGTCCAATCCCTTCTAACTTCTTACTGATACTCATTTCATCCATTACAAGTGAGCAAAGAATTGGATGATTGCTGTGCTTTACTTTAAGTTTGAGGGCATCAAATAAGTCTTGAGTGAAGCCCTTGAGTGAACTTGTTTGTACCGATTCGATAATGTTTTGGTATGAGGCAAGCAAGTGTTGAAAGTTTCCCTCACATAATTATACGCTTTATAAAAATGCAAGGAAATAACAAATTACCTCAGCTCTGGGGAGTATTTCCTCGTTAAAGGAAGTCTGTGTCTTTTGCCGTTTGGGCAAAAAATCCCTGTTGGGCCCATCCATTGAGGATAATATCTCAATACCCTCACTTTGAATATGGCCCATTCACAAATGATTATATGAGATAGCGGTGTGTAAAGATCAAAACAAACTGCGGTATGATAACAGGAACGGGCGGAGATCGTTCAATGACAGATGTTTTTATACAGGCGTTCAATATAAATATTATAAAAAATATATATGGATACTGGCGCGACCAGCGGGAGTCACGCCCAGCAGCATGTGCAACTCCAGGAGGCTGAGCTGCAGATTATAATCCCCACATGAGCATAGCAGAGCGCCCAAGCAGGGCCTGCAACACTACCGGATTTTAAGGGTTTCATTACGGTCACTAATGTTTTTAGAGGTAGCCTGTTTTTAAATCCTCAATTATCAAAATAATGAACCCCACAGTTGACGTAAATAAAAAATATTTTTTATAGGTATGTGTGTCAATGGTAGATTTTGCATAAAATCAAATGTTATGGTTGCAACATCATCTTGTTCCTTGCATAGATCTTGATCAACTGATGAAATTTTATTATAAAACTTCTTGACAGGGTCAAGATGTTCAATGAAGATTAGATGTTGTTTCCTTCATATTGTTCTCGTATTTTTATTATTTCTTCATTGGTGTATTTCAATATGATAGCTTTTATTTCCTCAGTCATAAAAATATTCCAACATTGTACCTCGGTATTAGCTTATCTCGCTGCCCTTTTTACGCCTGGCTGTTCAACAATTATGTTTTCAGATCTCGTACGTTTTATGACGTATCATTGCGTCAAGCTCCTTTCCTGCGTAATGTGTTTTTTTCCTAGGAACGCATAGGATGTGTTTGTGTATTTTTTGGCATATTTCGGCATATTGTTTTTTTCCTAGGAACGCATAGGATGTGTTTGTTTATTTTTTGGCATATTTCAGGAGGCACCGTATTTACTTTCGGGTGACGTGCTCTGTTATTCTCGGGGCTCATTCCTTTATTGAGTAAATCACTAAGCCTGCGAACTCTAGCTCCAGTGACTCCATATAGACTAATAAACGCTTTCTTGCAGACTTTAACTTTATCGGTTTGTTTTAAAACACGAAACTGAAAGGCACTTTATTCTGTGTACCATTTTCTTTTCGAGGTTGCCTAAAGAATTATTCTCCCACCAATTAGACGCGCTTCTACATGTTTATTGAAACACAGCGGGAAAAGTTCCCTCACCTCCCTAAGATATTCTAGGGAAGCAAGATCAATTACACCTTCGACAATATAATAAAAATAATTCACATTAGACGCATTGTATATTTTGCCCCAGTCGACACCGTCTATCGGAAGGTATCACTCGATACATTTTAGCGCAGTCATAATATAGATTATTTTGTTTCGCCTTCTCTAGAATAATTAAGTACATGTTTGTTCTTCTTCCTTTTAATAGACCTATCTGGTCTGTTCTTCCGTGAGGTGGACTCCCAGCTGTCCTCCTATCTCTTGGGAGACTGACTGTGTTGTGCGATATAAAGGAGTCTGGTGCTGTCTATTCTCCGGACATGGCCGTACCAGTCCCTCCTTCGCTGTGTACTCCATCGTACTATATCCTCAGCCTCACATATCTTTCTTATTCTGGTGTTCCTCACGCTGTCTCTCAGAGTCTTAATAATAATTGGATGTAGCACCGTTTTCGTAAGTGATGAGGTGTGCTTCACACAAAAACATATTATAAAACAACTAACCGTACGTGCTGTAAAATGAAATTAAATTATGTAAAAGGCATACAAAATTAATAAATAGAAAAACAATAAAAGGAGAGAAGCAATCTGTACATGCTGTAAAATTAAATAAAATTAAATTATGTGAAAGCCATACAAAATTAATAGATGTAAAAACAATAAAAGAGCGCACTGAGATTTTATAATTTTTTATCTTAACACATTGTGCGTGCCTCGCATTAACTGTTGTTCTAATTCATAGCTAGAACTCATGTGATTTCGCTTGAGAGATGCAGTTGCCATATTGCTTTCGTGCTCTTCCACTGCATACTTGAGAATCTGTCGCTCCCGTTCTATTATCAGATGTGTTAGAGTGCTCTTGGAGATTGAAAGCTCACAATTTTTTTTTCTCGTCTCCAAAGGCGTTTGTAGGCTATTCTTTTTTTTATCTGAACCTGAAAATTACATTAGGGTTATGTTATGAAGAGAATGAATTGTAACTTGATTAACTGTGCTTGATTTTTACAATAAATGATAAATTAGAAACACAAATAAGATTTAAATTATTTTTTTTAAAAGGAAATTAACAATTATTTCAGAAGTTAAAAGTGGCATCTCGACGACTTAGAGCTTCAACTGCCAGTTTTGTAGGAGTGAGTACTTAACAAATATTTTCCAATACGTGAATATTCGATTCATTCCAAATTTGGCCGATGCCAATATCAATGAATGATTTTCTAATGCAATTTCGTAACTTTAAAAATCTCGAGATCATGGCTATTAAGGAATTCCGCCTTGTCTTCATATCGAGACATAAATTAAGCTCGACATCAAATTCGCTCATTACATATTTTTGTAAAATTGCACTTTTCATTGGACTTTTTCGAAATAATTTGATTATTTTTCGAGTATCATTTAGAGCCTTATTAAAACTTGGTTTCAAACATAGTTTTTCATTTTGGATTCCTGCACTTTCATTATTTTCCAAGTCACTTTCCAATATATATTGTTCATCGTCGTTGTCTTCTTCATCTGAATCTTCCTATGTTTGACATTCATCCTCTTTTCGGTATAAAACATTTATAACAGCTAGATGAATTGCATGATTTAGATAAAGTTGATTTTTGACAGGACTCTCACGTCCAAATTTTTTCATGACGCTAGCTCCATCAGTCGTCACTGTCACAATGTCGGTTTCAAAAATAATTTAAAAATCTTCTCAGTAATTTTTCGGATTTCAGAAGAATCGCATCTTCCTGATATGAAGACTAGTCCTAAATTGAAAATATCGTTTTCACTATGAACGATGATATTAAAATACCTTCTATTTCGTAAACTTGTCCATTCAGCTATAGCTAGGCTGAAGCGTGCACTCGACTCTTTGAGATTATTTATTTTGATAATAATCTTTTTTTTTTTATCTTTGTAAAAATTTAAAATTAATTTCATGGTATCCGACTGATTCTTCGGTAGTCTATAACCCTTTTGTTCGGTGGATTCACGTATAAAAGCACTATTTGTAATAGCTTTGACAGAAATACCATCTTCAGCAGCTAGACGGGTGACAATTTCAGAAAGTGATTTTCTTTTAACGTAATTTGATAAACGATGCCTGACTTAATTTGATTCTCTTCGCACTTTTCGAAGATCCTGTATTAGTCGATTCCGGAGTTTTTTTTATCGATGTTAATTTTATGAATTCTTTCTAAGTGTCTTCCTAATCCACTTGTGTTTGACCCCTTATAAGAGATTTGCTTTGGACAGTGGATACATTGGGCTGATTCCTTTTGTGTTAGTTTTTTGAAATGATTCCACACTTCGGATTGATTTTTATCCATTATAGGCTAAAATAATTAACAAAAAATGATTCTCTACGTAATGTGAACGATAAATATAAATAAGCTAAATAAATACTAGCCTTTGCAATTTTAGTTCGAAAAATTAAAAGTCCGAAATCCGCAATTCAGAATAAACAGCGACGGAAACCGTAAGTAGGAGAAGAACGTATCTGGCTAAGGTCAAAATACAAACTGATTATTTCAACAAATAAATCAACCCAAGGAGAATTCTTTTAAATTATTATAGAAATACGAGTAGCACGTGCATCGTATTATTCTGGGAATAGTACGTGCATCGTACAAAGAAACATCGCGGGGGTTTGTATTGAACGCTTGTTTGGTGGTGAGAATGGGGGAGTGGCGATACGCCTGATTGATGCTGGGGGGGTTGAGGTCCTGTCGGACTCTGGTGAAGGTCTGGGGCTGTTGCGAGCGCACTTGCGCTTCGGATTCGGCTGCTGCCATTCCATTGAGGATGATTCCTCGTCGGTGGTGGGGTCGGGGGTGAAGGTGGGTGGGGAAGTTCTTCCACCCTCAATTGAAGAAATGGACCGTGCTTCGGAGGGGCTATGGTCTCGGTTTGGTTTGAGGCCACTGTTGGTGGTGGTGGGGGGGGTTGGGGTGGTGGCGGCGGCTTCAGAGGGGGTTGGTGTGGTGGCTGTGGGGGTAGAGGGGTTGATTGATGTGGATTTTTTTAGAATCCCTAAGTGGACGAGTTCTCTTAACAGTCCAATGACATTGGTGTTCTCGTATGGGGTGAGATGCCTGCCTTCGGCGTTTAGTATAATTTCGACGAGGTTATCTACGTCTTCGATTGGGGGGGGGCATGGTGGGGTTGCCATGGTGGAGGTTGGTTTGCAGGTGGTGGTGGTAGAGTGGTTTGATATGGTGGGTTTGCTCGTGTTCAGTGGGGTTCAGTTCTCGCGCAAGGGCACGTGGGCACACAACCATACGATTATATAATAATACAGATATACTGGTGTAAAAAATATGAGAGCGCGTGATTACGCTGTCACATGAGCACACAAGTACACTAAAATTTTACCATATAATTATCTGAGCATACCGAGTACGGCCCTGGCGCGAGTAGGCATGCGAGAGTGGGCGCCCGCCGAACAGTTCCGAGAATAGTGGGTGGTGCCCGGCGGTGGGTATGCTCCGCCGGGTGTTGTGGAATACGGGTAATTAGGGCCGGTGCCGAGCGGCCGGCTTGGACAATGGGAGAGAAAGAGAGAGATGCGTTGCTAGGCGTTGATGGCGGCGCGGAAAATTTTATTTTGGTTGGAATGAGTGCCTGAGGGGACTGATACACCTGATTTTGGAGCAAGTACTGAACTCTGGTTTGACAAAAGCAAGAAAGAGACTCACCGGGGAAGGGAGCGAGAGCGCTATCCGATGTCCTAGTTGATGGGGCTGCAGTGTTGTTCGACCATTAGCGACCGTTATTCAAACTTGTACACTGCCTTGGCTTACGACTATAACGAGTTCGTATGTGTCCTGATCACTTTGGCCAACCAAGTGTACCCTGTGGTAAAAACAAAGCCCTAATGAAAGGACTAAGAAAAACCCACAGTATGCAGGCGAGTTTCACTATAATTCACTGGTAACACTGGATTTAACACTGAGATTAAAACACTGAATTTTGATCACTCTAGGGATGGGTAAATAGTCTCTTGCGCAAACAGCGGCGTTCCTCCCGTGTGATTATTTATTTTAATTTCCTGAATTCGATAGGTGCGCTGTTTTCTTGCACTTGTAGGTGACTGTCTATTCAATTTATATTGTACATCGCATAATGGCGCGAACGGATCAAGACACAGAGGTTTAATTCACAATCAGCGGAAACATACAAAATCACGACGAATACAATTCTAACCTAAAAACTAGTAAACAATGTGCTTTAAAAATATTGCCACACTGTTCAATGAAAGTTTAACTACAAAACTGCGCACTAGCAATATGAAAACAATTATTATTTAAAGAACAAGAATGAGTGAAACTTACCAAAAAATTACATCAAATAAGCTAATTTTCGATCGTCGCACTCACAGGACACACGCTCACTCGGCGCAACTCGGGGATGGACTGAGGGAGTCAAGGGAAGGGGCGTGATGTTGTGGCGGATACCTAAATCGCTTGTGTTGTTTGGTTTCGGAGAAATTACGTAGGCCATAATGCCCGAAACTACTCTACATATAATAATATACCGGTGGCAGTATAATTAGAATTTAACTAATTATCATTTCCATCATAATTATTTATGTTTATTTCTGTCAGCTAGCCGGCTACCTTTCTTATCATTAAATTCTAATCTGCTGTTGTGTAAATTAATTTAATTCAAATGTACATTAAGTTGTGTACTACCTCGAATCATAAATTATTCTTACGTACACACTCCAAGCAAGTAGGTACATATTTCGTTCTTTATCCCCCGTTGTCAGAACGGGCCAAATCATACACGTACAAACAATTTGTCTAGACGATAGCCGAGGAATGTGAAAAGTGGAGATGGTGTTCCCATGGCAGTTTGGGGGCCTGGTTCACCAAACCTGCATGTTGTTTAGGTTTTTCCTTGATTGACCCACCCTTCGTTCTTAGAAAACAACCCCCCCCCCAGACTACGATTTATGCAACGCCTGGCGCTTCGAGAAGTATTCTAATTTTTTTTCATCCCTTCTCACGAATGTGCTTTTTCATACACCCTCGGATCTTGACAACTTGATGAAAAGTAAAGGACCCAGTACCGATCCTTGTGGAACACTTGACTTTGACGTGGACTGGCTTATTTTTTATCCGCTCTGCGGAAAAAATGCAATCGGTCACTCGTATGATACTACCTATCCAATTTATAAACGATATTCTAGCCACAAGATGAGGAAGCGGGGAGGGAAAATAAGAATCACGATAACCAATTGACTCTAATTTATTACAGAAAATATTAGGCAGGTTGGAAATGTAATGGAACACAAAAACAATAAAATCTTATATCGAAAAATGTATTAATTTTTTAAATCTTTAAACCAGTTGCTTGATGTATTGAGTACCTTTTATAGATTAATATTTAGATCTTCTGTAGTTGAAAAAGTTACTGTATGAGGCTGTTGTTTCTAGTAGAGTTGATAACTCACAGAAAAATGTGTGTCGGTCTTGGAGTCAGCTGTCAGCTGCTTTTAGCCAGCTGGTAAATGGTGATTAAGAAACAGGTGGAGCTACCAGACGATATTTGGCACCCAAGATATTCAGAGTTGTCTGCTATCTTGGTACTATGCATGCATGCTTGGTATTAACTTGAGTCTTTTTTTTTCTCCATATAATCGACTTCTCCAGGCCATACAAACGTGCATATTTAGCTCCTTGATATTTTATAGGTGTATTATATAACATTCTTTACGCATTATGGTCCGAAGATTTTCAATGGGATTAAAATTAGTACATTTCTCAGTCGAAAATGTAAATCCAATCCCTTGAATCAGTTAAGATTCTTCATCTTTGATCATGGAACTCCAGCTAATTGTGTATGACAGCATTGGATGATCGCCTATTTTAGCCCACGGCAGTTCTTCTGAATTCAAGGAACGGGGTTTTTTATTGAAATTTTAACTAGGTCAATGCATTCTACGAGATCTGGTTCCTTCACACTATATCACCAATTTTTGCACGCATCGGTCACTTATCCTTAACTATGAGGATTCAGACCCTCATAGTTAAGGATAAGAGCTGCTTAATATTTAATTTGTTTATGTTCGACATTATATTATATTTATTTTGAGGTCGTGCATGGTACACAGAAAATGCATTGTAAGCGCCATATTTCTAAACTGTTGGTTTCAATCTCTTGCACTCACGATCTCTCTGAGTCTGTGTTGCAACATCATAGAGAAAGATCAAGAAGATGAGGCTTATCACCAGACTCACCATTGCCAGATTGCTTTTTGAATCGTCTGTATGGTGTCAGGGGCAGTTCTTCTTTGGATTCCTGCCTTGCAGTCTCCCCCTATTTGTTGTTAAATATCGTATAAAATAAGTTATATTTCTTTATGCAATTTTGCAATTACCGATTTTTATTAGTATTATCTCTTTTACCCCGGTAAAGAAAAATCTAACAGTAAACCATCAGAAGCCTCGGCTATTATATTCTTCAAACAACATGGGTTAGGCTTATTTCTTATTCTTAGATTTGATCTACATCCATTCTGTATTATCTTTATCATGGGCTGCACACTCTAAAACTTATTTTCAATTTTTTCATCTGACGTAGCTACAGCATCATCTTGAACTTTTAAGTTATTTATAGTTGTAATGTACTTGCTACTAATCATCTTGTCAGCAATCATTGGAACTTTTGCGTTAGCCGCCCAGTACATTCTTATTCTAGGAAAGTTTAAATACGACACCCTAACGGTGTCAGTCCCACAAATATTTTGGTTTCAGAGATTGAACAATTCAGTGATACTCCTGTTTCATGTAAATATCTCCGATAAGCGTGTATTTGCTAAAATAGTAATGTGGAGGTATGTTGACTTCATTTAAATTTGCTTTTTCGTAATCAGGAGCAGGAAATAAGAGATTTGTGACTCTTATTCGACTGCTTCTTTCTTCGTTACTGGGCACCAATATGTCAATCTTTTCTTCCAAATTTGGATCATTGTGTTCATTGTCACGAGACTTCTCCAATCAACCTCTAAATTTATGAAATTCACAAACGAAGTAGAATTTTAAAAAAATACTTGAAAAAAAAATTCTGGTTATTATTATTTTTATTTATTTATAATTGGATAATTTATATAGTGCCGTTTTCGTGAGAACTCACCTCGAGGGCTGTCTGATATTCTTTCTTACCTATATGATTAATCATAAATTAAAATGACAAAAGAATTGAAATAATTTAATGGAGAATTATAACTATTGACACGGAATTAGAGCAACATAAACAATAAACAATTGGCATACATTGAAAAGGACGAGGTAAAATACTTGCGGCCTCTGACGGCCGTCCGGGAGATGAAGTATAAAACAATTTTTTAGCGGGGAAACACACCCTTTGCAATCATGTTACAGAGATTATTGATCGATCGATCCTAAGTAAAAATGGCAGATGTCTCTATACTAGAATAAAGTTTTGCATGAATATAATATATGATATATATTCAAGAACACATTCATATTTGTGAAGTCGTAATTTTTCAGAACAAAGTTCTGTGAAATATTTAATAACCCAATTAATTAATCAATTAGAAAGACATACAGAAAAATCTAATTCACAAAAAAATATTAGGTTACTACCAATTAATCAATCAATTAATAAAAATAAGAACTACATATAAGGTCGATATATTCACGGAAACATATAGGGTTGCTATAGCTTAGTGGTCAGAGCACCGGCCCCGGAAAGGAGGTGACCTGGGTTCGAATCCCAGTAGTAACCTAATATTTTTTCGTGAATTAGATTTTTCTGTATGCCTTTCTAATTGATTAATTAATTGGGTTATTAAATAATATATGATGATGAATGCCAGGAAAGAAGATGGAACAGTCAAGCTTACAAGATGAACTTAAAATTACACGGATTCACTGCGACACAAGACATACAGAAAATAACACTGGATATAAAAATATATAATATATATTATAGGACAAATATATAATATATCTAAGGAAAATAACACTGGAGGTACAAAATCTTACACTGAAGTATGGGTGAAGTATAACAATTTAGCCGGTGGGGGCTTTGCGCGGGGGCGCAAACCTTGGAGATGCTGGTTGCAAATACGTATGCAACCAGTACCAGGAGGAAGAAAGGAGAGCCTTGTCAGTAGTCAGGGTAGAATGTTGGGTATAAAGAGTTTAGCTTTAACATAAGCCGACAGAGCATCAGAGATCCAAGTCGCTGACGTCAGCCTTGTAAGCTGCCTATCGTCTCGGGGATGGCTAGTCGAAAAAGATGTTGGTGTAGGTATTGAATCTAGGTAATATATGGTATATGAACACAGCGCCCATGGTTGTTAAAACACACACACTGAACCACAATAATGACTATTTCCGCGGCGTTTCTTATATCACTCCACACTAGGAGACGTTAACAATGCTAATTCGGTAATTCTGCCATTACTTTTTTTCTGAGAACAGTGGTAATAAGACAGCGTCATGTCACTATAGTCGACCGCCCCCATATTTTTATTGTAATCAATGATACACACGGGTTTAATCACCGGCAAATTGGTTTTGTAGTCGATCTTGCCAGTTTCCTTCATTTCACAAGTGTGAAGTGTAGATAGCATTCTGACGTCTTTCTTATCCTTTCATATCTGAGCCATCAGATTATCTGTGTGGTATGAAATGGTTTCACCCCTTTTTAATTTTACTTCTAATTTAGGATAACCGTACCTATTTTTTCTCACGGTTCCACAAGCATTTGTCTTGCCCTCTTCTCTCTCGTGAAGCTTTTGGAACAGTGACGGACTGGAATACCAGTTGTCTACATACAAAGTGTGCCCGAAATCTAGGTAAGGAGTAAGAAGAGACATCACAACACTGCCCCATGTACCTATGTGCTTAAAAATTGTGATTTCAGAATCTTTGCCAGTGTATATGATTAAGTCAAGTACATATCCGGTTAGACAATCACACATATTGTATTTTTACAATATGTGTGATTGTCTAACAAAATTTAATGCCAAATTTTTTGGTCTTCGATGGTGTATACTGACGAAACAATAACCGACCTTTGAAGAGCAGAAGGCTCTCATCAATGCAGAGGTTTTGGTAAGGCGTCAAATTTTCTACCTGATCTTATGGAGTCGGTCGCCCGGCACTTGAAGTTTGTTATCCGAAAAATATAGCATCCTTAATTAAATTTGAAAACGATTCCTCGGCATAGTTTCTGAGAAAATCGGTGATGGGTTAGTCGACCAATGCTCTACTGTCTTATTACTAGAATTCCGGGCCATCAGCAAGCACAGAGCCAAAAACACATACATTTCGTCACTTATGGTGTCAAACCATTTTCTCAATCTATCTGACAGTGGTATATTATTTGTGGAAAACTTATATTGGCGGTTTGTTTCAGTCACAATAATATCGACCACAGCTTTATTGAGGTACAATTTTTAAAAAAAAAATCCCGTGCGTCTTCTGAAATATCCAATTTAAAACCAGAAGTGATCGTAAATGGATGTATATTTGGTAGGAAACTATCCGTCTTCCATTGGAGTACTAGCCTAGCCTGTGCACTTGCAGACGGATGGTTTTCACCAATAGTATCGTCAAGGTCTTCTTCAAAATCATCATTCCCAAAAAAGGTGTTTCAACGTTTTCACCGCCTTCAACATTCTCATCATATTCATCGTCTGATTCTGCCGTTTCGATTAGAAAATCGGTGATGTCCCCCGTAACAAAAAAATCTCCCGATGTAGCCATTTTGTATAAGTTTATAAGTTTAAAAAATGTTTAAATGTTTAAAAAACGAAAAAATAAACATCCTGTGGAACAAAAAAATTAATTAGCATAAATACGCAAAAATTAATGTAAAACACTACACCATTGTTTCACTTTAAATTTTGGCAAATAAACGCAACATAAATAATGTATTTTTGTTAATAAATCACTGTTTGTATCAAATTGCATCACAAACCAATAAAAACCAAGTAATATCGCGAATATATTATCGTATATATTATCTGCGTGTTTAAGCTGTGGAAGCCGGGCGCGAACTGAAGGAATAAAAAACCCTTCCTGGATCATTCCAGATCGACACGCTGACAGAATCACGTGATTTTTGCAAGTACCACGCACGTGTGCGTCTTTCGCGCACTGAGCGCGTGACCTTGACGACGGAATAGATCATTCCAGATCGACATGGCAACAGAATCACATGATTTTTGCATGTACCACGCACGTGTCTTCTTTATTCTGTGGCACGTGTACGTCTTTCGCGTACTGAACGCGTGATCTTGACGACGGAATATTATTTTATTATTTGACTTTCGATCCTACAACACGCGTACAGGGCGACATCTACAACTTTCCTATACGATTTTGATGACAGAAAAACTTCTACTTTGAGTGTTGATTTAAGCTATAATCGGCCATGTTTTTGAGTTGAAAATGGAATGACAGGTCACCACGGAATTTCTCTACTGAGAAAAAATCACATTTTTCAAATTCAATATCCGACGTGGCCCCTGGTGACAGTCGCGCTCCGTCACATATATCCGACGTGGCCCCAGGCTCATTAAAATTGGACTATTATATCAATTTATTTGTTTATTTATTATTTGACTATTATTATTGATAGCTTTATTAATTTCTAATGCTTCTAGATTGTTAAGTCGCAAACCTATTCCGCTTTTGTGTAAAATTTTTAGCCCTGTATTATTATCAAATGTGTGATCAAAATTAATTAGATGTTCGGCAAATTCAGAAAAACCTACATTGTTAAGCATTTAATGTGTTCTTTTACTCTAATATTTACGTTTCTCGATGTTTTATCAATATAGAAAGCTGGACAATTTTTGCAGCTGAGTTTATAAATACCAGAATGGTTTAATATATTTTCTTTGTCTTTACAGTTACTTAATAATTTGCCTAAATTGCTACTGGTATAAAATGCTGGCTTCATCTCTTTAGGGAGTTTAGTCGTGCTTAATATTGAAAAATTATTTACAAAAATAATTGTACGCCATCGAGGTCTTGGAATATTATTGTTCATAGTTGGAGGAGCGTTATAAATAAATTTATTAATCGAAATTTGACGAGTTTTTTGGAAAGAATTCTATCAATCAAATTGGGGTCATATCCATTGTTAAAAGCTATCGTTTTAATGTAAAGTTCAGTGGAAAAGTTTGTATCGGATAGTGGGATAGAGATTAGGCGGTGGATCATGGAATGAAAAGCGGAGTGTTTATGTGAGATAGGATGGTTGGAAGTTTTATGGATTGTGGTGTCAGTAAAAGTAAGTTTTCTGTATAAATTGAAATTAATTTTGTTGTTGATTATTGCTAAAGAAAGGTTCAGAAAATTTAAAGTGGAATTAATACCTACCTCTAGTGTGAACTGTATTTGACTGTGAAAAGAATTGAGGAGTAAAAGGAATGTGTTTAGTAGAAGCTCTGTGCCTGTCCAAATACAAAAAATATCTATATAGCATTTCCATATTACTACATTTTTTAACAGAGGAGATTTACAATCAAATATTTTGTTTTCAAGTTTATCCATAAATAAATCAGCACAAAGAGGGCTGGTTGGAGCCTTCTTTTTGCTGGTACACAACATCATTAAATTGGAAGTAGTTTTGGTTTAGACAAACATTAAACAAGCGTGCAAGGTCAATGGAAAGGTCTTTAGGTTGACGCGAATCGGCTTATTTTTTATCCGCTCCGTGGAAAAAAATGCGATCGGTCACTCGAATGATACTAATCACCCAATTTATGGAAGGTATTTTAGCCACAAGATGAAAAAGCGGGGAAGGAAAATAAAACTCGCGGAAAACCAATTGACTCCTAATTTATTTACATAAAACTTTTGGCAGGTTGGAAATACAACACAAAACAAGAAAATCTTATATCGAAAAATTTAGACATTAATTTACGATAAACGAGAAGGGTTGAATACTTAAAAATAATTTACGACTACCTTAACTATCCTGGAGTGAGTCGTGTCCTTCGGTGCGAAATCTCGACACGAAGTTCTCGTCGCGTCCGTGTGTCGTCTGCTCCGTGCACCGTCACGTTGTCACTGCCCAATTACGATGGCTCCTGATGGTCACTTCAGTCTCCACCTGGCGTTGTCCTTTTCGTCTCTCTTCTTCTGGTCTTCCCGGGCCCTAAGCAAGCTACTCAGTCCACCTGCTAGCCCTTTGTTTGTTCTTCACTCTTCGTCTGCTCTCATCGACGTGCATCATTCAGTGGCTTCCTCGTTCGTTGCCGACTGCCCTCTTCCCTCCAAAATTCTCCGATGTACTCTCAACATCGACACTCTGACGAACTCCTCTCCATCAAACTCGCTGACGAACTCTCTCCATCGAACTTCTCCTTTCAGAACTCTCCGCCGTACAGCTCCCGCAAAACTTCCTGACGTCCTTCACAGAATTTTCTAACGAACTTGGGCATTATATCATCTCCGTTTTTGGGATGTTCCCGCCGCGCTGGAGGGAGTTTCTTACCTCCATCTGATTGGATCTCCAGGTGGCGCCAAATGATCCGAGACTGCACATTGGTTGTAACACATCGTCCAGCTCCTTCTTGGAACCACCCGATCTAAATATTCGACATAGACGAACGTAGGCAAAATTTTTGGGAAGATCACTCATATCTACGTACAGCAGACATTACAACTATGTACATACATATTACAATAATAATTTCCTTATAATTAGTCCACTTAAAATTACAGTAATTATTATAACTAAGACCATCATAAGATTCCTTATAATTGTAACACAAAACATTTAATTTTTAATTTAATTTTTGATTTAAATTTAAATCGTATAATCATTACACATAATTTAAATTGAATTTAATCCTCATTACTCACAATATACTGCATACCTTAAAATTAATTCAAAACTAAACTAATCAATATCGTCATCACAATTATTTAATTTATTTTATTTTTATTAATCAATGCCCTGGTGGCTTTTACAATAAAGTATAGGATGCAGCAATATAAAATCATCATAATATTTCTTATAATCGTAACACAACACATACAACATAATTTTAATTTAATCTTATCATCATTACACATACTACGCTATTAAAGTTAAACTAAAACATCATCGTCATAACACTTATTATTTGATTTTTATTTAATTTATCAACCAACACCCTGGTGTGCTTTTACAATATGTATAGAGTGTAGCAATATAAAATGCAACATTATGAAATTAACAGTATATGTATAAACAATGTTATTTCTTTCAACTCGCCTGCTACCTTCCTTATAATTAGATTCCAACCTGCCGTTGTATAATTTGATTTAATCACATGTCCGTTAATAATAATGAACCTTTAATTAATTTCTCGTAAACACCCCAAGCAGCGGGTAGGTACGTATTTTTTTTATTATTGATTCTGGCGCCAGCTTGCGGACTACCACACGTGCAAACTTCTCGGTCAGCGAGGAATGTGGGGACCATGTTAACCTTTTAACTGCCAGCCATATTTTCACCTATATAGGCCAAACATTTTTCCGTAAAATAAAGTAAATAAAAAACAATAAAATAAACATAAAATGATGAAAAAGTGTAAAGACTTACCAAAGAATTATGTTTTCCGAATTTATGATGGAGTTTTTTTTAATTAAAATTAAAATAAATTCATTCCACAAAATATACAATAGGGTTGTCACAACTTTTTTTGTTTTTAACTTATTTTTTAATGTTACACATTTACTATCCTATGTAGTCTTCCTGCGTGTGGTATATTTCAAAACACGGTTCAACACATAGCCCTACTTGACATTGTTTGCACATGTATCTGGATACCCGTCTTACATTTTTGGCCGAACACACTATACACCTTTTCATTGGACTTATTTTATTTGTTGGTGGACTCTTCCCAATAAAATGTCTTTCTGTTAGTCTTGAAGGCAACTCTGACTTTCTTTTCCTAGACGATCCTGGTTTTGGGTCCGTACTTTGTCTGTGTTCATTAAAAAGTTGGCGAATGACGTCTAATTGAAATGTGGCCAAGGGCACGTGTTTCCCAGTAATTTCACTGTGCATAACATGCGCATTTAAAAGACAAAGATCAACAAGGTGAAAAAATACTTTTTTATACCACCTTGTCGTCTTTCTTGACGAATGCACCGATGATAACATCATATCACACATGTCCACACCGCCCATATTCTTATTATATTCAATGACACTCTGCGGTTTTACTATGGGCTCATGAGTATGGTAATGTGATTTTCCTGTTTCCACATGTGTATTTGGGTGGAGAGTTGTAAGCATTACCACTTCTCTTTTGTCTTTCCAAGCCTGAGCGGCCATTGTCACCGTATGGTATGCTTCCACTTCACCCTTTTTCAGTTTTTTTTGGAACTTCGGTATATTTTTTCTAACAGTTACGCACGCGTTCGTTCCATTTTCAAATAGGTTTTGAAATAACAAGGGGCTGGTATACCAATTACCCACAAACAAAGTATGACCAGGATTTAAATACGGCTGCATTAAAGTCATAACGATGCTTTCAGATTTGCCAAGTTCTTCGACGAGGTTGTAAATTGTGGTAACTCCGGTATACATTATTAAATTAAGGATGTATCCCGTAGCACAATCACATATTACAAAAAAAATTATTCCAAAATGACTGGCTTTTTTTTGGAATATATTGCTTTATTAAAAGGCGGCCTTTGAATAGTAAGCAGATATTCGCATATGGGTACATTTTTTCCTTAAATTTATCAGTTACCATGTCGAGTATTACCTTTATTTTGAAAATTCCATCACCCGGCTGTTGTTCTTCATTATTGAAAAAGTGAAGCATTTATAACAAAATTTGGAATCTGTTTCTTGGCATAATGTCTGAGAAAATAGGTGAGTGCAAAAGTATGTCTGTGGACCAGTGTTCCTGTATAGTATTTCTTGTATTGCGAGCCATCAATAAACAAACACCTATAAAAACGTAAATTTACATTCAGAAATTGGTATGTTTGGAAATAAGTTAACTACATTGAAAGAAGTAAGGCAAGGTATTCAAATGGTGTATTAATTCAAGAGAATTCTTGATCGTGTATTTCGGGAAAGACACCTTGGCATTGTTAAATACATTTGTTACAAATGAAGCTAATTTGAAATTTGCAGAATTACAACAGGAGACTACGGATCTTATAGAGCTATTACTATTATGAATTTTGAGAAATCCATATAACTTGGGTGTTTTTGGGTTTTTATTAAGGAATTTACTTTTATCATACGATGAATCTGTGATGAATATTGGGGATTTTGATTCGTGTAGAGCATTTTTAACATTCTGTTAGTATTTATTTGTGGGATCAGATTTTAAAATTTCAAAGTTATCATTATTAAGAAAATCTTCAATTTTAGAATTATAATCAGATCTACACATAATTATAATAACCTTTATCTGCCTTTGTTAACACTAATTGATTACTAATTAACTTGTTTTGGATAGATTTAGCATGTAGAGTTTCCGCATTAAATAGTAGAATCGTTTTTGGAATAATGTTTTTTATCACTTCAGCACTTTTATAATGGAATGTTCTTGGAGCCTTGTGTAATGCTGTTTCTATATCCACTGCAACATTCTCAATAGCACTATTATATTGGTTTTTGGTGTAGTGAAGGTTATATTTTAAACCCTTTGACAGAAGAGCCGTTTCTTGAGGGGTAAATTGAACTGATGAGAGGTTTTTTACGTGGTTGTAAAAAAATTTCGCTGGGATTGTTGATTCCTTGGCTGGTTTTATTTGATTCACATAAGTTTTTGAGTTTCTTCTCTAACTTCACATGTTTATCGTAAAGCCGTATCGTATCGTATCGTAAAGTTTATGTAAAGCCTTTAATCGACACATAATTTCTCACTTTATCGTCAAATAATCTATGTATCTAATGTACCTTTGTTTTTGGACTGTGGTAAGCTGTCTGTTTTTCTCAATTTGTTTGGTAGTTTATTCGATAAACTTGGTCCAGCTGCCACAAAAAAACGGTCACCAAAGGTAGTTTTGTGGACGTAATTTACTTAACTCACCTACTTGTATCGGATGTTGATGCTGTATGATGTATTAGCTGTCTTTTACATATTTGCGGCAAATTGAATGCAGAAGTCGTTAATATATTGAAGGGCCATGAATAGTTTTGAATATTGTGAGGCACAACTTTTGAAGATGGTGTAAAAATATGATCAAACTTTGATACGCCGGTATGTCTTGCATTGGCATTTAATACGAATTGTAATTTATTCATTTCCTATTTCGGGAGATATGCGTAGATACCATTACAGTAGTCTAAGCGAGAAATAACAGACGTTTTTAATAATTTTGTTGCTTCGGTTGGGTCGCTTCTGCAAATAAATTTAATGTGGCGTAAATGATAGAAAGCAGAGCTGGTTGTGTTGTTTATTTGTTTACCAAGAGAGACTATAATCCAAGTAGCTCGACATTGGTTTTGGGAATTACATCAGTATTAGAAATTGAAAGAGGGAGTTTTTCCAACAGATGTTGGCGTCTTCGGGTAGATGTCCAAAAGAATTCAGTTTTTGTTGGAATTTAGTTCTAATTTATTCAATGACATCTAAATGTTCATGTCATTTATGCACTGAATAATATATTGTTTTAGTATGTTTGTATCATCTGGAGAACAATGGAAGTACAATTGCCAGTCATCGGAAAATAAAATAATTCTTTGATGTACATTATGAAAAATAAAGGGCCTAGTACCGATCCCTGTGGAACATCTGGCTTCTTACGTAGCGGTGCTGATTCAATGTTATTGATCATTACCGTTTGGAAACAGTTTGATAAATAAGTTTGAAAGGTAAGCGTTAGACAAAAAGGTGTAGACAACTGAAAAATTAAAAAACACCAACAGAATTAAAATCAAACTTTACTTTGCACAAACAAGTTTTAACCTGTTCCAGGCCCACATTGTAAATACACTGTATGTATATGCGCTCCGTCATGTACAGGTTAAAATTTCCGGTAAAACTATTCAAAAATATAAAAGTCACTTGAAATTAAATTATGAATTAATTTATTTTAGTTTTTAAAATCTCAAACATTTCGATTGGTAAGTTGAAGATATGATTTTATTACGTGACGTATGTCATTTTTCGTTAATGAAAAACCTGAAGTCACTCTTAATGTCTACCTATGTATGTGTGTTGCAAACTTTGATTCTTCAATATACGAATATTGTTTTTTTCCCTACCTGGTTTACCTGGATACTTTCCCTTTACTGATCTTAGTTGTGTATTTTGCGGAAGCTTTCCTCCGTGATAGATCTCCAGTCTACCCAGTATTTTTGACATTGACGCGGATCGGCTTATTTTTATCCGCTCCGCGGAAAAAATGCGATCGGTCACTTGTGTTTTATTTTAATAATAAAAGGTATTCTAGCCACAAGATGAGGAAGCGGAGAGGGAAAATAAGACTCGCTGAAACCAATTGACTCTAATTTATTTACACAAAAATATTTGGGCAGGTTGGAAATACAATAGAACACAAAAACAATAAAATATATATATACAAATATCGAAAAATTTAGACATGAATTTAAGACAAGTAGGGTTGAATACTTAAAGAATATTTTACCTTACCTACCTTAACTATCCTGGAGCGAGTTGTGTCCTTCGGTGCGGCGTCTCAACACGAAGTTCTCGTCGCTTCCGTGTGTCGTCTGCTCAGCACACCGTCACGCCCTCACTGCCCAGTGACGATGGCTCCTGATGGTCACTGCAGTCTCCACCTGGCGTCGTCGTTTCTGCTTCTATTCCGGTTTCTCTTGTCTTTCCGGGCCCTAAGAAAGCTACTCAGTCCACCTGCTAGCCCTTCGTTGCTTCTTCACTCTTCGTTGCTTCTTCACTCTTCGTCTGCTCCCATCGACGTGCACCACTCGCCGGTTTTCCTGTTCGTTATCGCGGCATCGCAACGCGTCTTGCCGACTGCCCTCGTCACTCTTCTCCTCTCAGAACTCCCCGCAAAACTCCCTGACGTACTTCTCTCACAGAAATTTCTAACCAACTCGTCCGCTCTGGGGCTGCGCCAGGCATTATATCCTCTCCGTTTTTGGGATGTACCTGGAGGGAGTTTCTCACCTCCATCTGATTGGATCTCCGGGATCTGATTGGATTTGTGAGTATACGTTGGTTGTAATAGATCGCCCAGCCCCTTCTTGAAACCCGATCTACCTATCTGGCCTAGACAAATGTAGGCCAAATTTTTGGGTAAAGTCACTTATATCTACGTACAGCAAATATTACAACTATGTACATACATATTACAATAATAATTTCCTTATAATTAGTCCACTTAAAATTACAGTAATTATTATAACTAAGACCATCATAATATTTCTTACAATCGTAACACAAAACATAAAACATAACTTAAATTTTAATCTTGTAATCATTCGTCATATTATAATACATAATTTAAATTTAACCTACACATAATACGCTACATAATTTAAATTTAAATCAAAATTAAACTAACACTAATAATCGTCATCACAATTATTTAATTTATTTATTTTTTATTAATCAATGCCCCGGTGGGCTTTTACAATAAAGTATAGAATATAGCAATATAAAACCATCATAATATTTCTTATAATCGTAACACAACACATACAACATAAATTTAATTTAATCTTATCATCATTACACATAATACGCTATATAATTTAAATATAAATTAAAGTAAACTAAAACATCATCGTCATCACACTTATTTATTTCATTTAATTTTTATATTTATTCATCAACCAACGCCCTGGTGGGCTTTTACAATATTATGTAGAGTGTAGCAATATAAAACTTAAAATGCAACATTATAAAATTAATAGTATACGTATAAACAATGTTATTTCTTCCAACTTGCCTGCTACCTTCCTTATCATTAAATTCTAACCTGCCCTTGTATAATTTAAGTCTGTGTTAAAATAATGAATCTTAATTTAATTTTTCGTAACCACCCACAATCACAAATGTGGGAGTATTATAGGAGTATATTTGAAAGCCAAGCATTCTTTGTTTATATTGGGGATTAATTTTTATTGTCTCGCCTTTTCAAATAATACAGTTTTTGTCAAACTACTTTTATGGCTCTGCAAGAATTATCTATTGTAAGCTGCCCATTTTGTGAATTTTGAGATTTATTTGGGTTAATTGTTTTATTAGCCTATTCAAACACTGCAGGGTTTTTTCAGCAGCTAGAACTTTGTGACACTGCCAAAACCACTTAATTTTTATTGCGCCCATTTTTAATTTTTAGGAATATTTAACAAAATTTCCTCTTCGAAAAATGTATTATAAAGATTTATTTGTATGAATAAATTGAGTTCAGCTAAAAATATTAGCACTACTTAGGCGAGAAACGAAAATAAGCGGGAAACGTATTAAGCCTAAAAAAATATCAGATTTATATGGGACTTTTTCGGGACTGCAGAATTTAAACTTATTTAGCGGGAGAACTTATTAAAAGTGAATTTATTAAGCGAGTTTCACTGTATAATGAACCAACCTTTGGTACCATAAAAACTTTCTCGATTGGTAGCCCATCATCTAATAAAGTTTCGTCTAGTCCCATAAACTGGGGGTCGAGCTGTGGAAAAAAGCAACAAGCAACAAACAAGCGGGTAGGTACGTATTTTTTCATTATTTATTCCGGCACCAGCGTGAAGGCGACCACATCTGCGAAATCACCGGTCAGCGAGGATCGCGATTTTTCGTACACAATTTGGGTCGCGACAATGTTAATGAGTAAATGAATGATACTTTTGTTAATCTAGTGATGAATGGCTCTACCGTCATCAGTGTTATCAAAAAATCACTCTTACTTATTTAAATTTATATATATATATATATATACATTATGAAAAGGTTATTTTTCAGGAACTTCGCGGATTTGTAAAAATATTTTATTTTTGCGCTATATTTCGGTTACACTGGGATAACCATTCTCAAGCTGGTCTCTCTGACAGTTGAGAGAAAACTATTCGATTTCACTGACTTCGCCGTAGGGGTGGTGGTAATGGTGGCGAACGCGGGGGCGGGCTAATTACTTTCCCTTTTCTGATTACTGGGGGGGGGCGTTGGACTGATTGTTCTATTATAATTGTTAGTTTTACCCGTGCTAGGGTTGTCGACATTTCGTTTAATGTTTTTATTTTTATTTTCTACATTTGATTCACTTTTATATTTTGTTTTGTTAATCACTGTATGATATGTAGCAGGTAATCTCTTGGCATCGTCTCTTGTGTTCATGGATAAATCGTGTTTGTGAATTTCTAGGGCCTCTCTGAGTATACGGTGTGTGTTATTCGATAGTTTTGCAATTGTCCGTGCATTTTCGAAATCTATGCGATGTCCTTCGGTCATAGTGTGCATCGCTAGGGTCGAGGTAGTTTTCTTGTTTTTTATATCCAGTTCGTGTTCCGAAATACGATGCGATATTCTGCGATTGCTCATGCCATAATATGTTTGTGGGCAATCTTTGCATGGGATAGAATATACGCCCATGTGTTCGTTTGGCGGCCTGTCTACTGGTTTACACAATATATCCCCAATTTTGCGGTCCGTTCCAAAGACTGTTCTAATATTTTTCTTTCTTAGTACCCGGGTCAACCTTTCGGTAACTCACATATATATATATATATCAGTAGGAAGACATCACGTCTGCCGACATTTTAACATTGAGGTAACCATGGCAGAGAAATGGGGAACAATTATCACACAACAAGTTTTAGCATCATAATCTAGTATATTAATAGTAGCTTTATTAGTACAATGAATTTAAAATTACCAGTACTTGACAGCTCCATATTGTTTATGGAGCTTTGGTCCTCATTATCTCAGCATTCTCCAGGATGTTTGTTTCTTCTCACAATTTTTATATTATCAGAATAAATAAATTATCCTTACATCTTGTAATCCTGTCTATTCTCAAGATGGAATACTTCATAACAATTATGTCTTGACCTCTATTATATAACACTGTTACTTTGTCAATGTTGACAGATGTCTTGACATGTCTATGTTTGCTGTTTATATTACAGACATTGTCAAAAATATTATTGTATTCTAAATAAAAACATTATTAAACAGCTAAGTGCCATATTGTTGAGAGGTATAAAAGCAAAGGCACCACAGGGCACAGCAATATACAAAAAATAAAAAAATGTTAAGGATTACTAATTTAAAATGTACTGAATTCTAAATTTTATGCATCTATCCCCTCCAAAAACATGTTTCCTATAAATTTATAGACTATGTTTCTTATAAAATCTCAAATTCAGTACATTATAAATTGGTAATCCTCGATCATTGTGTTCAATTTTTTTTTTTTTTATATTGCTGCCCTTGCTTTTACACCCCACAATTGTTCTGTTGGACCATTTATGAGGCATTAAAATTATATTTAGTAGAAATTATTTTTAAAAATTAGAACCATAGTTTGTGAAGTATGTTTAAGGATGCTATAATAATAAAAAATTTAAGTTTTATAACACCTTGCTTGTAAACATTTTCAATAAAATTTTTAGTCCTTCAATAGCAGGCGCGTGCAGTGGGAACATTGAAGCGTGATTTTTTTTACAACATATACGAAAAAAAATAGAAATTAAATATTTATACTACAGATTTTTATGATATATCAAAATATAAATACTATGATAACAATTGTGACAGAAATATTGCGAAATATATGTTGTATTCTGATTTTTTTTTTCAAATAATTGGTTACATAAAAGTCATGCTGCAATGCTCCCACCGCACGCCCCTGTTCAATAGTATTTAAAACTATCACGCAATTCAATATAAATATACATATTTAAACAATGTCTGTTGGTTTTAATGTACAATATGTTTTAAGTAAATGTGGAGTTAATTTTGTACAAAAAATTATATAAAATTTTAATTTAAAGTTGTATTTGATAACAATTTATTTTTTCTCTGGCAGTATATTTATTTTGCTGTTCCAATTTTCATTTTGTTTGGGAAATGTGTTTTGTCAAAAATGATTCTGTTAATTCATAAAAAAATAAAATTTTGCAAAACCAACAATTGTTTTATTTGATCAATGAAACCTAATAAAAATCCAAATAGTTGAAAAGCAGTGTCATATGGATAATAAAACATTTTCCCAATCAGAATGTCTATGACTTATGCCTTGCTCAATTTGGATTTTTGGGTTTCATTGCAGATGACACTCTACTTGCTCCCGACTTTCGATGATCTAGAAAATGGAATATGTGCCAACGAGGAGGAGCCCAAAAATGAATACGAAGTGTCGAAGGATGTGACAGTAAGCCAAGTTACAGAAGGGAACGTTCCTCTGAGCTCTTACCAGTCTCTGTTGAAATTGCGGGGACTATCCGATGATGGATGTCAGCCACACGATAATGACATTCAAACAACCTCAGAATTGCCTAACCGGCGACAAATAGCAAAGACAGTAAAAGAATGTGATGAAATAAAAATTCAATTGAATATGAACAATCAACACCGAGAGAAGACTGCGGAGGAGTGTGATGATGTAAGCGTTCAGTCGGATCTAGACAGTCAACCGGTCCCGGTGTTGGTGACCGAACACTTTGAAGATAAATCGCACTTTGACAATGCTAGTGTTCAGTCGGATCTAGACAGTCAACCGATCCCAGTGTTGGTAACCGAACACTTTGAAGGTAAATCACACTTTGACAATGTTAGTGTTCAAAGTGTCGATGACTTTTTAGACGTGCGACCCAATTTGGATCCCGAAATACGGGAAATTGTCAGACTGTCCAATTTGAGGAATGGTATACCACGCTCCATGTATAATAACAACGAATCCCATGTTCAGTACCCGCACCCATCGTACGGATATATGAATACTAATTTTGTAATGAATCAATACATGCATAACTATCCGGAACAGGCCAGAATGCCGCCCGGCTACTTTGATATGCCTGGAGTGTCATCCCCCTACCCGGACTTCGCTAGAGGGCCACTCCCCTACTTGGACATGGTTAGAGTACCGCCCGGCTACCCGGGATTGCACAGAATGCCGCCCCATTATTCTGACTATCCGCACATGTCTGGGGTACCTCCCGGCTACCCAGATTTGTCCCGAGCGCCCTCCGGCTACCCGGACTTCAATCACCACAGATTGCCATTCGGCTACCCGCCTCCGTATAATCCGCAGGGCTTTCATCCGAATGACGCTATAAACAGACCGCGCATTTCCCCGCCAGGTTGCGCTAGAATGCCCGACAATCAGTACCCTCCTAATTTTTATATGCGACCTATAAATGGGCAACCCCTACATACCAATGTTCCTTTGCGACCTATTGGACAGTTTCGTAATACAAAATCCGTACGTCCTCCTCGACACGGGAGTATTGACAAACCGTACGGTAGCTCGATCCAAGAAGTCACAGACCAGTTGAGCGATGTCTCCCTTTTCAGTTCTTCTAGTATCGTAGAAAAGTCTCAAAATGAATCGAATACCGGGGATTCAGAAAAAAATATCAACGAGTCTGCTAAATTTGGCAATTCGAATAGGGAAAAATTGGACACAATGGATTTCACTTTGAGCACTGTATCCGGGGACAGCTCTGGAGAGAAGAACAGAGCAGAAGTGAGTGCAAAAGGTGATGTTACGACAAAGTCAGTTTCCCGGGACAGTAATGCGACTAATTACACAGTCGATGACCTTGAAAATGATGACATTTGTTTAAACAGCAGTGAATATTCCTTAGATTTGAGTGATGATTCCAAACTTCCGTGGTATACACTGGAGCTCATTGACTTGGCAGGTAAATATTTTTATTTAATTTGATTTAACTGTACCATATTGATCCGAATATAACGCAACCCTTAAATTTTAACCTAATATTATTTAAATAAAATATTTCTTCATATTACAGTGAACCCGCGGTAATCCGACAAACGTTTTGCAGGGCGATGACGTATTATCGAATTTGTCGGATTATAGAGTACTGCTTAATATCCTCTATAGTCCGGAATTTTTTACAAACGAGTACATTGTAATCTGACAAATTACAGATCCAATGACAAGATTTTATATGTTATACTCTGAAGTACAAAACATACTTCATTATGTATGTCAAATTTAGTAAATTAAACAACACACTAGAGAGCTTACGTTTTATTATGGAATTAACGTTATTAATGCTATAGAACTTCACATTAGGAAATAATTGTGTATAAACAAACGTACATACTAAAATAATCAAAAATTATGAATAAAAATCATAATATGAAGCATGAAAATATTAATCAATTTATTTTTCTTTAACATTGTTGAAACGCGAAACCAAAGCTTTGTCCCTCAGTCTTCTCAAAAGTAAAAGTTCATTGTAAGATGCACCACTCTCTTCAGCCCACTGCAAACTAAATTCAAAGGCGTTAATTGCATCTTGTATACCTAATACCTACGCGTCGAGCACAATACTGGTGCGTACAAGTTGTAACCTGCTCAATCATGCATTATCTACATTAGCGAAGATTGTCAAAAAAATATTCAATAATAACAGTCACATCGATTACAGAGGGGACCAGATTAGACAGGGGCCAGATTACCGCGGGTCCACTGTATTTTATTTATTTTTGTAAAACAAAAAATGCAACTGAATATAAATTTTACTAGGTCAAGATTTGAATATACACTCATGCTACACTAGTAGAGAGCAAGCAGCCTTTGCCAATAGCTTTTGATAGGTTACGCGGCGGTTGCTTTAGCAGCCTGAGTTGAGCGCTGCTTGCGGTTTTAAAAAAGTTTTGTTGTAATGTCGAATATATCATTTATTTTCAAAACAGGGGAGTAGTCTTACACAATACTACAACGAGGATACAATATTATACTACATAAAGGAATTCCTAACATCGCAGCCCTAGAATGTACTGCAAAAATATTTTAACCCTCAAAATTAAAAAAAAAATTGTTTATGTTTGAAGTAACTTGGATCTATATGTTTATGTTGAGTGTGACTTGACACACTGTTGCAGAACACTCTATAATGATAGAGTTTCATATTAATCTATAATATAATCTAATCTATGGTACAATCTATAATGTAATATATAGTACGTCTTATGCTCTACAATTCTATACTATTTTTACAATAATTATAGCATTCATTTTTAAAATCAGTTGTAATGTTCACACACACATCCCTGATAGAGTTCGTCAGGGGCGTGCAGTGAGAACAAAATGCATGACTTTTTTCCTAAGCATATATTTTGAAAAGAAACCGAAATAAGAGATATTTCTCGTAATATTCCTATCACAATAATTAACACATTATTCAGATTTTAATATTTCATATTCTGCCCTGCCTGCATAATATTTCATATTAAATATGTACCTGGCAGAATATGAAATATTCTGTCCCATAGTGAATACATGGCTTCAGACTGATCCTCACAGAAAGTTTGATGAGACACATTCAACTAGGTGGCAGGATTCTCCTGTATCTCATCAGAATCTCAACAAACCTGAACATTTTTAAAATTTATTTATCCTTAGTCCTTAAAATGAAATGATCTCGTAGAAAAAAACTTCATACAATATTGACTCCAACTGGCTGATCGTACATCCTTAAATATAATGCAACATTTAAAAAAAAAAAATTGAGCGTACATGTCAGATGTTTGTAGAATATGTACATTTTAGACGTATCAGGCTGCCCTGTGGAGGTGTGGCATTACAAGGACGGTGCATATGTCATTCTTCAGCAAGCAGCCAAATCCATTGTGGACCAGGAAGGCAACCGAACCCTGGTCAACACCGTCGTGGGCTGCACCGAGGGTGGGATCGAGGGTCGAGAACATCACATCATACAGGATGAATTCACCGTCAGCAGCATCATGAGGTTGGTTTTGATATTTCTGTATTCTAAACATATTTTCTTTGGCACTTAGGTTATATGTACAATCTGTTTTAAAATCAGGCGAATTTCTCAAATGAAACAATTAAGTATTATGCAATTTTAGAAGTATACTGTAGAAGTGAAACTTGTACATTAAATTATATTTAATCTATAACAAATTATATGAATCCACAGGGGCCGTTTTGTATTAGAGTAATCTTTCGTAAAAACCATAGATTTTTACAAAAACGGAATTTTTTTTAGTAGGAAAGGCAAAAATTGATGGTTTAAACGAAAGATTAATATAAACCAAGTTGATGCAATCGGCCCTACGAAAGATACTTCGAAAAATCTATCTATAGAAAAAGTATTTAGCTACTCCAAGTTACTAACCCGGAACTTGGAAATATTCCAGGTTTGTACTAGTCATAAATGCGACGGTTTAGCTGATGTAATAAGAGGTTTTTGTACGTGTGTAGAAAAGGCACGCAAATTCATAACGGCCGAGGGCATCAGGCAACCCATGATTACGGAAATAACCTAACAGAAATATCTCAAGATACCGGTAAAAAAATTCTCAGAGTTTCTGACCCTTTGACATGATAAACGATCTAAAATAGTTATTTAAAAAAAATTCTTCTCGGAATATAAACCTGATTTCAATTATGAATCGCAACCAAGAGTATCCGTCAACTTAGATTGCCGACAGTTGACAATATTGTGTGCTCAAGAAGCAGTTTTGTAAGTAATTACATATTTCCATTGCAGGAGTATAGAAAAATCTGGAAGGACATCGTACAGTTTAGGACAACAAGTCAAGGTAATGACAAAAAAGCACATATCTCTGGAAGAAGACTACATCATCCTGGTTCCGTTGATGAGTCTGCTGGATGTGTTTTGTACCGTCCGAGAAAAGTGAGTATCCACATGCAATGCTAGAATGCACTTTTAAGTATAATGTTAATTCAACTCAGATTTCATTTCATTGTGCTAACCATATATCCAATTCACCGAGAAAATGAGTACTCCATGAAAAGACTAGTAAAGTGAATGGCAAATCGGCATAAAGTGCGAGCTAAAAGAATTTTTTGTAAAAATATACTGTTACGGTAGCGATGAAAATTTCTACAAGTCCATGTGATGGAGATTGAAATATTATCTCTGTCTGATCAAACGATCAAAGAAATGTGTGTAAAATGTCAAAATTAATTTTAAAGCTATTCTTTGTTACAGTTCAAAGGAAATGTGGCGATCACAACTGTTTAATAATTTAATTCGTGTAATATTGATGATAATTTTTGAAAATGTATGTTACTATATTAGAGTTATATACTAGTGATGAAACAAATATTACTTTCACGAATATGAATTTCAAATCTACTATTCGGCGAATACGAATACGAATAATTCAACAAGGCAATAAATAATACACCACTGTTCTTTTTTTACTAAGAGATTTAATAATTAAAATTTACCACCAAATTTTTGTTAAAAAAGCACAACATTTGTAACTTCTCAGTTGTTAGACGATTTCTTTTATCCGTTTGTTTGTACATTCCCAACTGTCGAAAATAAATATCACTTTTTTCACGCTTACTCATGTTATTAGATTTAATTTGAAATTATTTTATAAGATTTAACACTTTTACACACAACAGAAATGAAACGAACAATACTTATTACAAAACAAAAACTACATGAAATGAGCACGTAACCATATTAATAACCCAACGAAACTAGATGAAAGTACTCATGTTGTGCTGTGAAACAAGTAACAATTGACGACTTGAGAACTCAACAAATCCATTCATTCAATGTTAGGGGAATCCCCGATAATGGAGTGCATAGAGGTGTGTTCGGATACACGGTGCACAAACCGTAATTTAACGGCAAATATCTACTATTCGGTAAATACAAATACGAATATTCGTATTCGTTACATCACTATTATATAGATACTAAAGTTCTGGTGCCAACACTTAATGTATGGAAATGAAACGGCGAATTGGTAAAAGAAGAACGAAAATTGAATGCAGTCACAGAGGTGTAAGCTTTGCAAATCTATAAAATATGAGTATGACAGTGTAGCATGTCTAGCATGTAGCAAATCTATAAAATATAAGTATGTCAGCGAAGAATGTACAAATTAGGATTGAATGCGGATCTGTCTACAGCACAGTGAATTGAATTAAGAAAGGGTTGTTAAAAGAGTGGTAAAGAAAATATTTAAGGTGGGTGTTCAAGGTAACAGGAACCACTGAGACCCCGGAAAAGATAAGCCCTCTTAGAAACTTCAAAATTGTAATAAATGTTTTGTATTTTTTTATTTAAAACAATTTTTTCACATTGCGTGAACTTACCTATATTCCAAATTATAATATTCCGTAATTATTGATTGAATCATTTTAATATTTATGGCACATGCATACTGTTGAAGTTCACATTTCTGAATTTTAAAAACATATAACACATATAACATTTTTATTTTCAGCTTCTTGGTGGAAATGAGTGACTTAATGAGATTTGTCATCTCTATGCTGAAGAAACACTCGGTAGCGGAGGAGAGTGACGACGATTCAGATTCTGACAACTGATTCAAACACCAGACCAATTCTGAAAAAGATCTGATTTGTTATTCTTTATTCTGTGGATCTGATACTAAAATACTCGTATGTACGTTACTATTGACCCTTTTACTTGGACTCAAAGCTCATATTGTTTTGTTATAAGAATTTCTACTATGTTATGGTACTAAAATTATTAATTTTATAACCCACGCAAGTTTGTTGCATCCAAATTATGGAAGAAAGAATGTTGTTCAAGTTTGTGTTTACTGGGGTATTATGCCGTGTTGTTACGACCTTTCGGGCCGACGTTTCGGATCCCATTGCAGGGTCCATCATCAGGGCTGATGTGATGATGGACCCTGCAATGGGATCCGAAACGTCGGCCCGAAAGGTCGTAACAACACGGCATAATACCCCATTAAACACAA
>JADDOH010000173.1:0-36280 GCA_016648135.1 Agrypnia vestita | reverse complement strand
TTCAGAATTCCGATGGAAGACTCAACATCACAACCCGGCAATTTGATAATGCGATTCGTGTTCACAATATGAAAGAAGAAATGCCAGACGTAGACTGTCAAACATAACAGAAGAGGAATGTGAAAGAAGGAATGCTGACCAGCGGGAACGTAAAAATGCTAGGCAAAGAGTGTATGCTGAAGAAAGAAATGCGAAATCTTATTTTAAATGTGCAGTACAACTGTGCTAATGCATTTGCATCTTTCGGAGTGCAAATAAGTGACATACCATGTGTAGGCCCGTATTGTTTAAAAATTTCAGGTGAAGTATATCATAGAATGTCTAGAAGTTTGCAGAGTGATGGAGAGGTGCCGGCATATGCGCAACTATATGTTTACGATGCGGATGAAGCAGTCAGGGTACGTATGAGCCATCCGTCTAACCTTAGATGTCAACAAAATATAATGGAAATAATACAAAAGCTTGAAAGAAGCGGTTGAGGAAGAAGAATCTATAGTTGCAGAGCACGGGGGCCAGATGCGGAATATTCAACTACTCTTTACGCGTTCTTCGTTAGATGACCAAAGAAGGTATAATGCTCCATCTAATAATAATGAAGTCGCCATTGTGTATGTAGCAGATTAAGAAGGTAGGTTACCGCCAAACGTAGATTTTGCTGTTCACCCTAAGAATGTAGGAGGTCTCCAGCGTATTAATATGTTATCAAAACATTTAGATCCGATGGTTTTTCCATTGTTATTTCCATCAGGTGAATTTGGTTGGACTCTACAGCCTTAAATAATACAACATTAACTGCATGGTTTAAACTTAACCAACAAGATAATGAGGCATGTAATATTAAGTATCAGGATTTAACTAATTTCTATGTTTTTTCTAGCAATAAGCAGTGGAAGAAGAGGCAATGTGGCGGGGACAAGATTATTGGTCGCATGTCCCCCGTTTCTCCTAGAAATATAGAATTATACCATTTAAGACTTATTCTTTTACAAGTACCTGGCGCTACGTCCTTTGAATCTTTGCGGACTGTTAATGGTTGACTACTTCCTACATTTCGTGATGCAGTACGAGAATTAGGACTCATCGATGATATTGGAGAATGGCAGCGTTGCATGGCTGAAGCTTCAACGTATATAATGCCCAAAGCTCTTCGCGACCTATTTGTCTTATTAATGATTCATTGCCTCCCACCAGATCCGTTGCAGCTGTGGAACGATTTCAAAGATTTGATGTCAGAAGACTTTAGTCGTCAAGGTGCTACTGCAGAAATTGCA
The DNA here is from genome assembly GCA_016648135.1 of Agrypnia vestita. Classification (NCBI taxonomy): domain Eukaryota; kingdom Metazoa; phylum Arthropoda; class Insecta; order Trichoptera; family Phryganeidae; genus Agrypnia; species Agrypnia vestita. The sequence goes on along the minus strand of JADDOH010000173.1, from coordinate 35,009 downwards.
CAAAATTGTTCCCTTTTGTATATTCAAAAGGCATTAATAAATGAAAATTCTTCTTGCACATCACAGGGTTTGCCGGGACCAGATTACAGCAATACTTATAATGAAGTGGTTGATATTAATTTAGCATTAGAAAGTTCTTTAGGGTTAGAGATGGCTGGAAAACTCAATCGAGAACATTGTGCTTTCGACAGTATATTAAGTAAAAAATTTCAGATGTACCTGAAACAAAAAAATGTTTCTTTATTGACGGTCCTGGTGGCACAGGTAAAACGTTCCTTTATACGACTATTATACATACTTGAAGAGGAAGATCTAAGAAAGTTTTATCTGTTGCTTGGACAGGAATATCAGCAATTTTATTACCAGGTGGACGTACATGTCACATGGCTTTTAATTTACTTCTTGATTTATAGAATAACACAACATGCAGAGTGATATCCAAGAACCGTGCAATTATAAGTGCAGCTGATGTTATCATCTGGGATGAAGCACCGATGGCGCCAGTTATAGCTTTAGATATAATTGAACGTACTCTGCGCGATATAATGGGTAATAATGATATTTTTGACAATAAAGTAATCATTTTGAGCGGCAACTAGACAAATTCTACCAGTTTCTCGAAGGGCTTCTCGCGGTCAATTAGTAGCGACATCTATTAAAAACAGCCAACATTGGAAAAATTTTACTATTTTCAATTTGAAAACAAATGTCCCCGCTTTAGAAGGTGAAAATTCATTTACACAGTGGCTTTTAGATTTAGGCGATGGAAAGCTGCCTCCTGTGGAAGGAAAGTATGCGTCATCAGTGCTTATTCCAAATGAAAGTGTAAGTCAAAATGTTGTTCAAAGCATATATAATGAAGTACATTCTATAGCGGATGTTCCCCTAATCAGTAAACGAGCGATACTGTGTCCAAAGAATGAACATGCTCGATTGGTTAACGAAGATGTACTCGGGCGTTTAGAAGGTCCAATCTTTACATTTTATTATGTGGATAGTATTAAAGATGATGGTCGTGAAATGGACTACAAAATGATATATTTTTAAAATACATTCATTTATCAATAATCATTAAACTAAAATGCTATGTAATTTATTAATAAATAAGACGCTGTAATTTTAGCGATAAAAATAAATACAAAGAAGAATTCGATAGCTGTTTCATTTTTTGTATGTCACTGACAGCTACCATAGACAGTAAAACCTGATTTTTTCACTGAAATTTTGTCTGTCACTGACAGCTACCATAGACACTAAAACCTGATTTTCTTCTCCTCAATGTTGATGAATTCATTATTTTTAAACCAGCCAAACTTAAAAACTCAGAGTTGACAGCATCACAATATTATACAGTAACTGTCAATAAACAAAAAAAGAATTAACGCTTACTTCAGAATACGGCCAATTATCAAATTCTATTAACTTTGTAACAGTAAGGAAATCAATTGTGTTTGTTGCAGAGCAAACACAATTGGCCGCGGGACGACCGTCATTGGCCGCGAAGCGGCCACAATAGCAAAGATGGAAATTTCCCAGATACAATTGGCCGCGAAGCGGCTGACGTAGGCATAGGTAAACAATTGTGTTTGCTGCACAGCAAACACAATTGGCCGCGCAGCGGCCATGGCTGGCTGCGGAGCGGCCGTCATTGGCCGCGAAGCGGCCACAATAGCCGCCCGCAGGGCCCAGCCGATTGCTTTCCTGCTAGTTTTAATTATTAACTATCTTCCGAATTTTCTTTGCTCATTTACTTAAAAGTCTAAATATCGAATCATCAAACATTCAAAATTAAATCCTTAATGATATTTTTTTAACGGATATCTATGTACCTACTTTATTTTGATATTGTTGATGCGTGTTTTACGAAGATATCTTCTAAAACAATTAAATTTATTGACGATGGATCAACATAGGTCGTAAACAAGATATCTTCTACAAAGATCGTACTATATACAAAACAAGATACCTTCTAAAACTTCTTCTAAATAGATGTGGGGTATTTAAGCAAAGGCAGCAATATCAAAAAAAATAATGCAGTCATCGAGGATTCCTAATTTATAATGTACTCAAGTCGAGATTTTATAAATTTATGGGAAACATAGCCTATAAATTTATAAGAAACATGATTTTGGAAGGGATAGAAACATCAAATCTAGAATTCGGTACATTTTTAATTAGTACCTAATGCTCGGTAACTGCATTCAAAACATTTTTAATTTTTTTTGTGTATTGCTGCCTTTGCTTTTTTTTACACACTATCTGTGCTATTCCGAAAATAGCAATATTGGGATGTCAGACTTTTATCCCAACACTTAATAGACGAAAATAAAAAATAAAATCAACGAGACGTAGGTATACGTCGGTGGTGTGTTCAGAGGGAGAAGGAAGTACATGACGGTTATCTTTCAAACGTCAAATATAAATAGAGTCCAACAATATTTCTTTTTTCTATGCTCCATCGTGACAATGACAATTTTGCCATAATTTTACATCAGGACGCTGTAGGAGAAGACAATAATAAGTGCATTAATGAAACAATTTTTTTTCAATAAACTTTAAATACAACAATAATACTTATTTCATGTAATTTGAATCGAAAGGAGAGAATTGTGAGGTTACGTTTGCGGCAGAGGGCAGCTGTTAGATCAGACCTGAGAAATCGGACATCGCAAATAAAGGTTTTTACTTTGAGAGTGATACGTGAAAATAGAAAAATCTTCTTATTTAAGTATGACGAACACCGAATACCTACGTCTCTTTTATTTTTTATTTTAATCTTCGTGTAAAAATCCTCCAAATCTAAAAATTCTCTATAAATCACTGGTATATTAATCAGTTGTTTGGACAGGCACCTTACTATACCAACACATGTTGCAAGAATCAAAAGAGTATGATAAAGTTTCTACCTATTTTATCCTACAGAACAGATTAACACAGAAATCTTCACAGCTACGAGGATCATAGTTAAGATCATAATAGTTCAAACGAAAAATTAAGATTTTTGATAATATTGTGTGGAATGTGCATTCATATTTTAAAGCGGCCGACTTTTTTTAGTTCAGGGGATGTAATATTACAAGTGATTCTAGAGGCCCGTACATATGTGCTTCATTCTAAAAAAAATTGACAATCCGCACGTAAGACTAATGTCCGACTAGGCGTTTCGAGTATTATAACAAACTGCATTGTAGGGGCCTATTATGATCCTAAAGAGAAATTTAAAAAAACCCAAATATATGCAAATTGTAAGTGTTGGGATAAAGATCTGACATCCCAATAGGTATTGCTATTTTCATAATAGCACAGACTGTATACCTACAATAAAACACAGACGTTATACAATAAAATTACAAACGTATCGGATTGGAGAATAAAATTACAAGGAATGATTTAAAAAAATAAAAGAGAAACTCAAAGTTAATAAACTGCGAATAAACAAGTAAATCGAAAGTTGTCAACGCTTAAACAAATAAGCGTATTACAGTTGTCCCAACACTTCATGAATGAAATAGTGTAATGACACCTCCAGTTGAAATGAGTACGCAGACAACAATTAGAATATATTCTGACCCGTTCCCATTGATTGCAAAACTACTTTGCGACTGTGACGTCAGAATGTTTTCGTTGGGTCGTCGTTCGGAGTGAGCGCGCACATGACCTTTACGTGTACATGCTGCGAAAGCAATGAAACTACGTCACAAAACATCAGAACGAGCGGGAATAGGTCAACGTATTTGTGTTTCAAATTTGAAACTGTAAAATTAAACATGTCGTCGTAGGAAGGGCCGTTGAAACGCGCGTAAAATACCAGGAGCGTATATACAGGTGTACCAGGGCTAGCAGCAGAAACTTTGCCGGTAGATTACTGCCTACGTTGTGAGTCTAAAATGCAACCATGACCTAATGTCGATAGTTATGGATACATGCGACATTAAAGTTTGCATTTTTTTCAATATTTTTGACTCATTTTTTGCAAAATGTTGAACTATCATTACAGTAACTTATATGGAATATGAAAAATTCATTCCCTTTAATACAAGTCAAATAAAATAATAAATACCTTCGAATTCCAATTGGAATACATTCCAATTGGAAAATTTTCAGGGTTTTCAGGCAGGAATATAGTCCTGCGAGGATATTAATGTTTTCCAAATAACCCTGTATAGCGCCGTTTTCGCGAAATACTCACCTCAAGGGCGCTTTACATAGAAAAATATCTTACAAAACAATTTACTGCTAAAAAAAAACTTATTTACTATTACTTATTCATTAGGTGGCATGCAAGAACTGGAATTAGAGTTTAATACTATAATAGTTGGGAATTAGGTGATTTCGCAGAGTGCACACTAGGAGTGGAAAACATTAGCTAGTGTTGTTGTGGTCAGATTCTATAGGTTTTTATAGGATTGTCTAAATAAATGCGTCTTAAGTTGCTTTTTGAACTGCGGTAAGCTGTCTGTTTGTCTCAGTTTATTAGGTAGTTTGTTCCATAACTTTGGTCCAGCCACCGCGAAAGCACGATAACCGAAATTAGTTTTGTGAACGCGATTGTCTCTTTCAATGCAATATTTGCTACATGTAATAGCCGGCTGGTGTGGGAATAACTAACTAACTAACCATCACGCCGTTTCCCCGCAGGGGTAGGCAGAGAGGATTGAACGCCACACTCTTCTATCCTGGCACACCACTTTTGCTTCGGCTATATTCATACATCTTCTCATACACGTTCTACGGTTGTTGCGGCATTTAACAGGGCCATCCTCAAATACTTGTAGTACCTGATCGTGCCAGGTCTTTCGCGGACGCCCTCTATTCCTGTTACCTTCAACACTCGCCTCATACATTTTCTTAACCATCCTTTCCTCGTTCATACATTCCACATGACCAAACTTGGAATAACGTGTCCATATTATAATACGTCAATGTTATATTTCAGTTATACATTTTAGTGAGATGCTATGGATATTTTTACACGCAGGAATGTAGGACTGTATAGGATGCTTCACGAGCTACACGGAAATGAAATAATGAATGAATTTTTAAAAAAAATTCAAAAGAATGTCCATAGCGGATGTCCCCGCAGTTTGGGAAGCGGAGCACGGACAACGGTATATTTTTATGACGGTGTGTCTGCCGCACTGTGGAAGAAATGATACAAGTGTGGGAATAAGTCCTGTTGAATTTGGAACATTCCGAATCTCTCGTTGTTAAAACGTATTTTATTATGTGTCACGTTCGTTGCGTTGAATCCGAAGTCCGGAAGAATCGAAGTCATCACTACACGAAACGAGAGTAATAATTAAGATATAATAATTACCATGGAGAGAGAACATTGGATGTAAAAATACCAACGGTGTGCCCCATAAAATGGGTTAAATTCGTATGCGAAGGTGAAGGCGGCGTGCAGGAGTTTATTGTGAAAATCGGTGAATTGTCTGGACTACTTTCCATTTTTGATGTGTAAAATCTTGCTTTCCTGCAATATGTCGCAGCGATTTTGTGAAAAAGGACGGATTTGTGAAAAATGATAGGAAATAGATGCCGGGGAAGCGCGCGCAATTTCATTTGACCGATGGAAAAAATCATACTATCTACAAAATATCTACACAAAAAAAAAATATCTACACTACCGCACCCAAACTAATTTGTACATTATATCTTCCCTTCTACTCCCGTCCCACATTCCCCTCCACCCTCTCCATTCGCTATTAATGTATGTTAAAGTAAATTTTTAAATTCAGTGGAAAATTTTTAAGATTGTTTTGCTGTTAACTTTTCCCAGAACAAAATAAATAAATAAATAAACACACAAATACACACACTCACACAAACTCACTATTGGACATGTTTTTTCTTATTTTTTATCGATTGTATATGTGTTTTCTTGTAATTGGCCCAAAACTCTGTACATCAAGTATTGTTTTTTTTCAAGATTGATTAATTATATGGCTGTAAGAAAACCAATAAATGAAAATAAAATAAAAAAAAATATTTTATAAACAAATCAATGTCCAGCAAGTGCCGTTACAGCGATGACGCACACTTCCAACAGTCGATGCTTCTGATTTTGTATGTATGCTTCGCGTCTGGTAACAGGCGTGTGGTTGTCGTAACTTTGATATATTTTGGCTTATATCTTCGAAACTATCCAAAAAATATTTTATTTTTTTGCATTAGTATAATAACAATAACTACCCCTAATGATTAACGTTTTCAAAATTTATGTAGGTAATTTATGTGATTATTTTTAAATATTTATTCAAAGTTTTCATACAATATGTATGGCGGCACACTACCGCCATCTATGAAAATAAATAAAAACATATAATTTGTAAATAAAAATGCTTACGTAGATATACGGTACCTACCTAGTGCGGCAAAATTCAATAATAAAGAAATGCACATACATTTTCTTTACTTGTATTTACTAATTAATGAATATATATGTAGGTATTATAGGTTTTTAAAATTTTGATGTTAATTTCCGTCGCTGCTCAATTGATATTTTTAATTGTGAGAAGTCAAATATTACACGCCATATGCGACTCACTATGTTTACTGTGTTTATTGTTACTTACTTATTTTTTGGTTTATATTTATTTATTTTATTATGTTGATTGTACTTTCTTACTTATTTTATTGTTTGTTGTACTTTTTACTCTGTTTACTTAGTATATGCGTATTTTTTGTTTTATAATTTATAGTTTAAATAGTTGTAGTGTAGAGAAGTGTAGTGTAGAGAAACCCACCTGCTATTAGTTTGATCTTGAAATATATCTATGTATAAATGTTGTAAATAAATAAATAAATAAAAAAGTCAGTACGAAATACTTATAGGTCTTTCCATTTAAGAAAGACAATCGAATATGTGTAAGTCGTGCGTACGACGCATATTGTTTCGTTGTGTTGGTGTTTATGGCTATAAACAGCAACGGGCAGCGACTGTGATAGTAAAGTTGTCACTATCACGGGCAGATTTTTTCATATAACATATTTTTTAAATTCTTCTTTTGTTAGATTCTTGATCTGTGTTGACAGGTCAGTCCTGGTCTTGTGACGAGGACGTCCAGCTCTCTCTCCATCTCTTTGGTGGTCTCCCTGGCGGCCGGCGCCCCTCTGGAATACCGCGCATCACGGCTCTGGGAAGTTTGTTTATAAAAGATGGTTCGCGAACTCAGAAAAGTTATTGTTATTGAGACATCTTTAATGTTCCTTTACTCTAACATTAAAATTACGTACCGTTTTAGTTAAATAAAATGCCGAACAGTCATTACAATTCAGTTTGTTAACATCGGAATGATTTAGCGGGTCGACTTTGTCCTTGGAATTTTTTATTACCCCCACCATAACTGTAGCCACGCCCCCGTTCAAAAATTAATTTGTTGAATAAAATAAGTAATGGACAGTTGATATGCGTCCGTCCTGACAAAATACAGTGGTATCGAAACAGGCAGAAAAAAAAAAGAAAAAGTTCATTAGGTCCGAAAGGTTTGTCTTGGATAAAAATTTTATTGAAGGCAGAACATTAAAAGGATTCATTCAATAGTTAGATCACAACCAACGACAACGAGAAAGAAATAAAATAGGAAGTAGACGAGATAGAAAGATGACATGAAATTTCTTCGCATTTAATGCTTTTTGAAGTGATTCAGACTTTTCTCACGTCTCCCACTGTGTGCCGGCCCGGATCAAAGTGGTCCACTTCAAAATTTCATACAGAGACACTGTGTGTTTGCTTTCTAAATTTAAAATGGAAAGTATAAATTAACAGTAATTACAATGCTTGGCTAAATGACTAACATTAAACTGAATACGCAGAATAATTACACTGTTTAAGTTTAGTTGCTAGTTGCTGGATGTATAAAATATATTCTATGACTTTGGCGGCTAGAATCCAAGTCCACTACATCTGCTACCTAATGGAAACAGGAAAGTAATCACAATTTGCTACTTAATATCTATAATTAATATCTACTTAGTATATTATTTGCCTTCAGTACAGACGCGCGTAATAAGCAGCGGCGTGCAATAGTCATGGACCACAGAGCTTGAAATTTACAGAGATTAACTAAACCAGCTCTTTAAAAAACCGAGGTGGGTCATAGCAGAAGAATGTTCTCCCTCGCGTATGTTTAACACACATTAATACTGTCTTAGAAAATCTTCCTCTTCTTATCTCCCATCGGAGATCGGCGATCATTCTGGCGAGTACGACTTTATTTACCGCCGCACGGAACAACTCAGTCGAGTTACACTTATACCAGTCCCTCAAGTTACGCAGCCATGAGATGCGGCGTTTTTCTACGCTTCTATTACCACTTATTTTCCCCTGGATGATGAGTTCGTTTATAGTTTAGACTATATTTTGGTCCTCTCATAATATGTCCGATATGCTCGAGCTTTTTCTAAGAAATATCTTGGCAAATTCTTCTTAGTCTTTCTAAGAAAGGTCTAAGAAAAGAAAATAAGTCGCACTATATAGCAAATAGACGTTCGGTTTAGAATGAAATTAAAAAAAAGAAGAAAAAACAAGGTCTATTGTAAAAAATACGTTTTGCTTACTAGAGGATTTAATTATGCAAGAATAAATATTTCTACCGCGGTATTAATGTGTCTCAAACATTTGCCAGGGGGGATATTCTTCCGCTGTGACCCAAACTCTATAAACTATAGAATGGGTTTAGTTCATCTCTGTAAATTTTTATACTCTGCGATTAACACGTATTTTGGATCATATGCCCGTGGATTTAGCAAGTGACTAGTAGCAAAAAATTAGAGGACGTTTCGTTCAATTTTGAAAAGAAAATGTTATTTTCATTAAATAAAAAATGATCTTTACATTGTATAAAAAATGTTCTTTACATTGTATAAAAAATATTCTTTACATTGAATAGAAAATTTTCTTTACATTGAATAGAAAATGTTCTTTACATTGAATGGAAAATGTTCTTTACATTGAATAGAAAATCTTTACACTGGATAGAAAATGTTTTTTACATTGAATAGAAAATGTTCTTTATATTGAATGGAATTTTTTCTTTACATTGAATAGAAAATGTTTTCTACTTTATTTTTGAAAAAAAAATGCAAACTTTGATGTCGCTTATCGACATTTCACCCAAAGTGTAAAGAATATTTTCTATTCAAATTTGAATGAAAAAAGCTCCCCCTAAATTTGTGCTACAAGACATATATGTCCTGTATGCCTGTATGTCAATGCCACAAAATGTATTTTTAAGAGTTCTGAAGTGGAGACCTTGGGAGAATAAAAGAGGCGTCGGAGGACCTCAAAGGGGAGATGGGCCGATGGTAAGATATTCTTGTAGCCATTTCTTCCTCACGTCGTTGTGTGGGAGGAAAAATGTATACAAGAAGCAAACAACAGAGAAGGATGGGAGGGTATGGAAGAAGCCTATATCCAGCATTGGAGAGATGAAGGCTGAAGAAGAAGAAGAAGATACATTTAAAAGATACCTAATACGTTTATCAAATAAATATTTATTTCTGGTTACAATCGTAGAAATTAATTCTATGTACAGCCTTTTTGCTTGTGTCTAGTACACGCAGCTGGCAATGAGTGATTTACATGCAAATCATTTTCTTACGTTGGAGGAGTGACGCGTACAACATCCATCAGATAAATGCTCAATTTTCCTCCTACGCCATAGATAAAATATCGGCGTCTATAATACGTTCTTGGTAGTCATAAAGTTTACCGACGTATGCATTTCATTCTATTGACCAGGACTTTGGGTCCGGCCTGTTCTGACTCGACAACTCGATGATGTATATTGTGTCATTAGTAATTTATAAAGCAACGAATGTGTATGAAGTAAAAATGGATTAGGCGTCAAAATGTGCGTGTGTGTGTTTGTACAAAATTTCAATTGTCACTTGTGTTTTATTTTGTTTTACTTTTTATTTTATTTTACTTGATTACATTTTCAATTTGTATTTTGTAATAATTTCAGTTATAATATAGGTATGTTTTGAACATTTACCAACTGTTTAATTAAAAAAGGGGCCGGTGGGGCTTGAATGTCTTTTGAAAAAAAAGACTTTTGAAAAGACTACGGTGGGGCATGGCATAAAGAGGGCTGGGAAACCCTGCTCTATCTGGTGAGGCCTCACATGTTTCGCATCCAAAAAATTATAATAGTTTATAAGGCAGCCGGTATCTCATCAAAGTGTACACAAAAGAGATATATATCGGGTAGATTCAAGAACAGCGTTCACTAAGTGGCTTTGTACATTGAATAATTAATAAATTCAATAAAATATTCCGCCAGTTTTTGGGCGACTTTTATTTAATTTTACATTTAATTGATATTGTCATAATATAACTCTTTGATTATCTTCTCCCTGGCTTCATCCCAACTCGTCGTAGACTGTTGGGACCAACTCTCCTCGTCCTTAGGCTGTACGTTCTTCTGCCCTGAATAACATCAGCCAATTTGTGCCTCTGCATCTGACTATCCCTTTTAGTGGTTCAACGAATACTACTTTCACAAATACGAATATCAAACCTACTATTTGGCGAATACGAATATCAAACCTACTATTCGGCGAATACGAATACGAATAATTCAACAAGGTAATAAATAATAGAGTCCCCGAACAAAACAAAATAAACTCGTCTCAATGGGCCGGCTTTGTTTTGGGACGACTTCATTAACAAGTCAAGTACGCAAACCTATATCTTTATTCTTTATATCAAAAACAAACAAATAAAGTTATACCTATTTAAATTTAACTTACCAGATTTCTTATCGAAATGTTTCCATATATCACTTTTTTCACGCTTTTCACTTTTCAGGTCATGTTATTAGATTTAATTTGAAATTATTTTATAAGAGTTAACACTTTTACACACAACGGAAATAAAATGTATTACAAAACAAAAACTACATGGAATGAGCATCTAACCTTTTTAAAAACCCAAAAAAACTAGATGAAAGAACTCATGTTATGCTGTGAAACAAGAAACAAGTAAAAATTGACAGCTTGAGTTCCATAGAAAAAATAATTTGAGAACTCAACAAATCCATTCATTCAATGTAAGGGGAATCCCCGATAATAGAGGTGTGTTCGGATACACGGTGCACAGTCAAACCGAAATTTGCGTTGCGTTCAGTTATAAATAGTTTGTTTTTAATGTTCGTGATGATATTCGGCGAATACGAATATTCGGTAAATGCCTACTATTCGGCGAATACGAATATTCGTATTCGTTGAATCACTAAACCCTTTGCAGAAGCCATGAATTTGACTTCCTCTGGATGTTATTCGGGGAAGATCCGCGTGGTTAATGATGTGATCGGGTGCTATTCGTCCATCTCAATTGCCTTATTAAATAATTTAGTTTGTGTCATTTAAAGAAGGTGTCCGCATTTAAAATGTATGAAACCTGGTGAATAAATTTTAATATGATATCTTTCCATACAAAAATGTGATAAAAAACGCGAGAGAAGTTACGAGAAAAGATTGTGAATTTTGCTACATTCATAAAGGTTGCCACACACGGAGGTGGCCGACCCGCGAGCCGACGCGCAATGCGAAGCCGCGTAAAGAGGGCAGCGACGACTCATGCCGGGTGATCGGTCACGTGACCGAGCCAACGAGCCAAGCCCCGCATCGTGCTACACTCGCTGTGCCATTTAACTGAATTGGTTTTTATTTTGTTCCGGCTAAAGATTTTGTATCTCGCCGTAGAACCGCCCACGCAGTATTTTGTTTTAAATTACTTATAAACTTAATAAATGCGCGCCCATTGCGCGACGGAAGTTTTCACACTAAAAAGTTATTCATAATATATTGACTAAGTTCACGTTTAAGAGACCCAGACTGCGAACCTAGGGGCAGGATAAAACTCGCATGCGCGTTCTGTCCACTATGTTCCAACGCAAGGTATACAACGCAGCATGTGGTTTATCTGTGTATGCCAAAGAAGTACAATTTCTAAAGCGCGTATCTACAAAAGTACATACACACACATACTTTTAAAAATCTTATATTAACTTCACCGTCGGTCTTAACGTGGAAAAAATCTTGGAAGTGAAAATTAACACACTTCCCATCATCCAATCGAGCTGAAATTTTGCACATTGACTTGATGTCGATGCATTCTTACATTTGGGGTCACACATGCACTCACGCACACAAAAGATGCAAATTTATATCAGGTGTCCGGGCAAGTATCTACCTACTTTTTGGTACTTTTCTAAAATTATTTAAACCATGGACAAATGAGAATTTATATCTTTATTTAAAATTGCTACAAAACAAAAGCTGGGTGTTATTCTGTAAAATGATTTTGTTTGTTAGGTATGATTAACACTTCCCGTAAAAACAAAATCCAGCTGAAATTTTGCACATCGACTTTATATCGATGACAAGTGATACAAATTAATTGGTACCAATTTGATACAAATGAATGTCTTACTCAAAAAACAAAAGTACAATAAAAAAGAAGGCGAGACCTCGCATATAATGGATTTATAATGAATTATGTTTTATGGGTTAATTAATAATGATTATTAATTTATATCGATGTAAAGAAATGTTAATATTTAAATAATGTACCTACTCATAATGATTGTTTATCAATATATCTACAATTTATATAATTACTTTTTCTTCTGTCTATAAATAGAAGAAAAAAATTAGAAATTACAAGAAGATTTTTTCTGTAAGATTTTAATCGTTTAATCTGACTTTCATTAAAGCGAATATATTAATAATATTCAATATAAGTTACTTTCACTATAGTCTTACGTTAAAAGTTTTACGGAAGATAAATTAGGAAATAATGTAAAGCTTATCTCAGAATAGTGAATAGAATAAAAAAGGGTCGCATAGATGGTTTGGTCATGTTGAGCTAGTGAATGCAGAGAGAATGGTAAGAAAGGTATACGACGCAAGTGTTGGCGGTGCCAGAAAGAGAGCGGCGCGGAAGTGGTTGATTAACGTGACCAGACTAATAAGATACTGGAAGATGGTCCTGTTAGGGGCCTCAAAAATCAACAAGCGAAGATGTCTGAATATTGATGAGGCGGGAGTTGTGTGCCAGGACCGAAGAGCGTGGCACTCCATCTTTCGGGAAACGACGTGACTTTGAGTTAGTTAGTATTTTAGTTAGTACGTTAGTAGCCATCTCGTGCAGATCTGTTGAAGTTAAATTTGTTGTTACATGTACAATCAAATCCAAATTAAAGTATGCGTGATATTGCGAAGATTGATATGATATCAACCATATTTGAAAAGAGATATTCTTGCACTCAATTAAAAGAAAACTGTATCAAATGAAAATGTACCTATCACTTTTATTGTAAAATAATAGTGGTAAGTCACACAAAAATGTTCTTTTGGTACGTAGTGCAACTAAAGATGTACAAAAATATGACATTCTTAACTCCAAAACGTTTTTACATGCTTTTATTTAAATCTTTGTCTGTTTTTTGTTGTGGTGGAATCTTGTAATTGATTTTTCACCAACTTCCCGATTAGCTAGAGATCTGGAACTTTCAACATTTACGTAAAGTGGATGACTATACATTATTAAATCATTTTCGACATGATTCTGTCATTATTTAGATTAAAATTAATAATCACATCACTCACAAACAAGAGTCGCAGAAACAGCTGAAGAACACGCCGCATGAAAATTTGTTTTTATCTTTAAAACAACGTGTTTTATGTTTGGATACTGCATGGATGATGTTTAAAAAATTGATTATGAATGTATGTAAAGAATGTGTATAAAAGTATGTCTTAATTATTTTTTGATTTACTTGTTTAGAAAGAATAAAAGGTCTTGCACTAGGGCTGCGAGATATGAAATAAAGTAGAAAACTTTTTTTAAATGTAAAACAATTAAAAAATTACATTTTTTAAAGAAAATGTTCGCTTACGATTACGAAAACAAAAATATAAAAAAGGTATATTTTACATCTATAAAACTGCATTTTAAAACATACTTTGAATGGTCTTCTTGGACATTTGACTCGAAAAATCAAAATTAAAATAAAGTTCTGTACCCAACGAACGACGTGTCTAAATTTATCAAATCTTCATTACACATTTTCGATTATATTTAATACATTTCCAGGGCCGAACTAGCGTCCAGGCTGAAAAACAATACAATTATTTTTGTCTGTAGATATGTAGGTAGGTATGTACTTACGACGCAATACATATCGGTTATTGTACTCACAAATATAGATTAAAAATATTAATCATCGATTAATAAAAATATTAAAGTAAATTAAATACCATTTATCTATATGCCGTTCTGGTAATCTTCTCGAAAAAGAGCAGCGCGATTAGACCATGGACTCGCGAGCACACGAGGAAATTCCGTATGACGTCACGAACCGGTGACGCATTCCGTTGCGAATAAATTTATTTCTATCGGCAGTCGTAAGATGTTTCGGGTCGGGGGGGGGGAGGTGGGGGGGTCGGGCCGGGGGGCGCTGATAACAGTCAGCTGTTCAATACGGAACTACCGCGGCGGTGTGCGTGTGCCGCCCGCCGCCCGCCGCCCGCCGCCCGCGAGCGTGTCGGTGTGTGTGTTCACGGCAACCTGTCAAAGTAATGCACCGGCCACGTGGTGTCCGGATAGTAAACAAAAAGATCGGCCAATCAGAAGCGGGAGCAGGACGGAAAAGCCGGGGTGGGGGAAGTCATTCACTCGCGAAAACATTTACGTTTTAAAATTACACGCCGGGAAAAGGCTCCGAATAACGCGGCGGGCCGGCACGCGCTCTGCCGACGCTTCTCATTGGTCGGCACGATTTCGTTTTCTGAAGATGTTTGATGTAAAATCGCGGCATTCTTTTTTTAAACATTTACGCGTCTTTGACTATTAGGGGCGGTTGTTTGATCATTAGTTGTAGTAAGAAGTTAAGAAGAAAGCTTAGATTTTGCGTTTTCCGCCAGTCGAACAACCCGTTTTTGCACTTTCTTCTTACTAATTTCTTATTTTCCCATCTCTTCGGCAAAGTAAGACACGGTGGACCGAAAAAATATACAAGGGCATCCTGAAGGCGAATTTGAGCGGATGATTTTGACCATGATCGGGCACAACTGAGAACGAGCGAACGGAATACGGCTGATGCCATTTCCGAGAGAAGAAGAAACACGAAAGAAACGGAGGAAGATCCATCTCTAAAAATCTCCCTGGCCACCTGATGCACGTGCGCAACTTGCGGAAGGGTGTGCGGTTCGATAATAGAGCTCCTCAGCCACGCTCGGACGCACAAACAATAAAACACAGCGGACATTAAGAGGGACCGTCGTAAAAGTAAAAGAAACTATTACTTTAAGGCCCCAGCATACTACCGATATGATATAATATAAATATTGTCAATAAAAACTTTTTTATGGACAATATTTATTCTCACACGGTCAAATAAGTATTTGCTCACGTAAATTTGGTCATGTATTATTTATTCTACATTCCAAAATGCAGAACGGATGTAATGAATAGGCACACAATATCGCGTAGTGTGCAACTTAGTTACTGAGCGGTCATGTCGATGTTGAGTCGATCACTGACAGCATTAAAAGCATCAGACCAGTCCAAATATTTAAAATCAAACATGGATTAGTATCCAAATACTTTGACGACAGGATGAAGATGAATAAGGATTTTCATTCCTACAATACAAGAGGAAGCGACAACATAAGACTACCAAAGAAAAAGAAAAACACCTCACAGAATTGTATGATGTATAAAGGTATAAAAATCTTCGATAGCCTGCCAAAGGAAATTCAAAACATGGAGAATATAAGGAGGTTTAAACTGAAGTGCAAAAATTATATCATAAAAACTTTTAAATGATTAGATGGAATGCAACATGTCCAAGTGAAATCATGTATTAGCCCACACAACATTATGTGTGGAACTAAATTATTAAGATAAATAAATAAAAAATAAAATACTCGGCTCATTAAATTGCACGGTAAATACAGCAATCTGTCATGCAATTATAAAATATATATATCACTGAGTAAAAAGATAAAAAATACAGTGTATGGGGGTCTTTAGACTTTTAATCTTTAACAAAGTTTATTTATTTCCCTTGATTTAAAATCAAGGGAAATAAATATGATAATAGATATTATATTATAATGGATATTGTCTCTCACTAGAACTCGAATTTTAATATCCATTGCGAATATGCGCTACTATGTATCAGACGAAATTGAGATAAACGTATTTGTAACTGATTTTATAGCCGGAGCGAAGATTTTAAAATTGTTTTTTTTTTAAAGAGATTCGAACACACGGAATATGTGGGTTCTCTTACCATTTTCAAACTAAGCAGTGCTACAAAATATGGCTTTGCTGGTGTCCTGGAATGGTACTCGAAACAGCGACCCCCAGATCACTATCACATCATCCCGAGCGTCATGACCACTACATCATGCTATGGATGTGCATTTGATAAAATGGTTCAAAAACGTGCAAACATGTTTTCAAGGACATTTGGTAAATGTAAAATTGTCAGATAATTATTTTCAAATACATCATCTTCTTGAGAATATTATGAGTATGTTCAAAATTTTCAAGAACACAACACTGCATTTTAAGCAGACATATTAATCAAGATATATTAAAGATGTCTCATAGACACGAAACTATTTTTCATATTGGAAAGTAGGTATGAAAGTACGATATGTCGTAGGCCCTATAAAAACCCAAAAGACTTCCATACGTAGGTACACGTAACATTATATCATTATCTTCTGAATTTCTGAAGAAATATCTTCACAAATGACTTAACATTGTTATAGGTTTCACGAACTCATTTAAAATTCTAAATTCCAGGCATTTAAAGGGCTCGCAGAGACGTACGAGAGCACCACGCTTTTCCAATTGAATCATTAGAGAACAAACTACGGCAACAACCCTATAATTAACCGTGTTCATGAAACCTTTAACATGGCTTTTCTTATAGATTTTGTAGATCTCGATATCATTTGTTTATGTTCAGAGCAGTTTAATAACTTTGTTAGGGGTAAACTTGCGAGGTGACGTAATTACTGACACATACACACCGCTTGAGTTACAGTTGCCGGCAAACTTCTAGAAATTTTTTGGCGTAGTGGGGGAATGCGCAGAAAACAAAATTTGGGTCTCGTTGGTGGAATGGTACATGCGCAAACTTCCCCCCACTACGCGGTAAAATTTTAAGATGTTTGCCGGCTACTGTACTAATGAGAGTTTCTGGTAATTGGCCAAAGGCTCTCTCTATTATCAATTGCTGTAAGATAACCTGTAAACGATCACCTTTGCTTCATTCGCTAATTGTAGGGATTTTTTACGCAGGGTGTCTCATAGCTAGTAGCAAAAAATTTACAGGTGTATTCCTGCCTTGATGTTAAAGCAGCCATGATTTTATATCAATAGTTATGGAGATGTGCAATATCAAAGTTTGCATTTTTTTCAATATTTCTGACTTATTTTTTGCATATCTATTATGGACAATTCATTCGCTTCAATACAATATAAATGTGAATAAAATGATAAAAAAAACCGAAAATATATTTTTTTACATTCCTTTTATTATTTTATTAACATAACATGTTAAGTTGAATTGAAACGAATGAATTTTTCATAACCTTTATAAGTTACTGCAATGATAGTTCAATTTTTTGCAAAAAAATTAGTCAGAAATATTGAAAAAAAATGTAAACTTTGATATTGCATATCTTCATAACTATTGCAATTATGTCATGATTATGGTTGCTTAAACCTTTACGACTCATTATCAAGGCAGAAATCCACCTTTACAATTAGTATGAGGAACCCGTAAATATATATACATATATAAGTAGATTTTAGATTATATTAATAAACAATTTAAAAAAATTAAAATCTTGTATTCTGTGTATGTAGTTATATTTTTAAAAATGTTTTTTTTTACTGTATCGTAAATGGATTAGCCATATACGTACATATATACCTAAGCGACCTCAATACAATGTAAAAAACACATTGTAAACTTTGGTAACAGCCGATGCAAAATACTCGTGGAGAAAAGTTAAAAAAAAAATGAAAAAAAAATCGTTATCATTAAACTGGTGACATGTATTCCGTGTTCACATCTCTATTTAATAAAAATAAATGCAAAGAAAACAGCTTTTCTTATCCCGCTCAATGGTGTTCATATTTTCCAAGCTTAAAATTAAATTCAGAAAATTGGATGAGGTAAGAAAGCTTAAAATTTATTCACTATTTTAATACTTTCCGATTCCTAAGGTAATTTTAAAATTTCCATAAATTTGATTATAATCTCATAGTGCCAACGTTATTGTTTTACGAGTGCGGAATTTTATACGCTAACGTTTGTACGATGGAAACTTATATATCAGCATTTATACATTTATACAGCACAAAACATTTATTCAAATGCCAATTTATACACCCACCACTTGCCGTCATATTGTCGACGAGATATTTTATATAACAATTAAGAACAGGGCACGATAAACAATTTTTAATGAACAGTAAATATTAGAAATGTCGCACTTAGGAAATGCAATCCCGAGTCGGGATTGCCCTTTCGAGATCCCTCGAGATTAGAATTTCCAATCCCGCGGGAACCCTACGTATCGGGATCCCGAATACTTTTGTGTTTTTTGTTTGTTTTTAGAGCTGAATAGCAATTAATTAACAATGCCTTGAATTTTTATATCAACAATTTTAATAAAATGTTCGTTATTAATCATTGCATTAATGTTTTTGTAGGCGTTTTTCGGTTTTTCCAAGCATCAATCAATATAGTAGAGTTAGGCCCGGTTGTTTCAAGTTCGATCAAAGTAAGCGGAAATACTGGCTTAAACTGAGCTTAACCTCAAGGTCACGCGAAATCTCGAAGAATTGAGTTGTTTCAAATTAAAAATCTTTTAAAATCGGTTTAGGGGTGTTGCTATTGTGTAAAATAAAAATCATAGACAAATGCACGCCAAAATAATTTTGCATATGGCAGCACATAATTTAAATTTCATTTGACAGCAACAGACAGCAAGCAGATCAAAGCAGATGTTTCGAAACATGTCATCAACGGTGCTGTTTTACTGAAGATTTCCACAAGAAGATGAAAGGAGACTAGTGGGCCGCATTACGCAACTAATTTAATGTTTTTTTGCTTTGTTCCCGCCTAAATGCGTACTGTCCAACAGATTTTCGAAGTAGATTCGAGAATACGATGAAAAGCGCCAGGAAGGTTAGTTATTGACGAAATTAAATGTTATCTTACCTATTTAGTGTTTGCAAGAACAATATGTTTTTATTTGATCTGTATTGTATTTCTTTAGTTTTTCTGTTTATAACCTTTTCTTTGTTTGCAGGTAATAAGAAAAGTGAATCCAAAGCCTACG
Source organism: Agrypnia vestita (assembly GCA_016648135.1). NCBI lineage: Eukaryota > Metazoa > Arthropoda > Insecta > Trichoptera > Phryganeidae > Agrypnia > Agrypnia vestita. The sequence continues at coordinate 15,623 of JADDOH010000173.1, read as the reverse complement.
ACTGATATGCAGAATAAATTATATGTGGTTCAGTTAGATATTTTCAAAACCCAACTATCTAAAGAATCGGCAGGAAATTCACGAAGTTGTTTTGGAAAGGCATAATGCCAAAAGAGATCTGGCTTAATTTTATTACAAGTTGTATTTTTTATTAAAATATTCATTTTCCTGTTAATAGGTAGGTATATAAAATACAATAAAATAAAAGAATTTCATACACCGAATATATTGTTTTATTACTATTATTCCGCAGACGTCCTCTGCTTCTGCTGCTTTCGACAAACAATTTTCCTTGCCATCCTTTCTTTGCTCATCTTTTCCACATGACCAAACTAGTGGCCATGTCACTGGCTCTGCATACTGAGAATTCCGAGTTCGATTCCCGGTGATTTCTTTAAAATCTAGGTGTTCTTGTCGGACCGCAATTAAAATTGGGCCTTCAGGCCCATTGTAGCATTAAAAATTGCTGTACATTTGGTTTGAGGGCATAGCCCCGCTCTCCTACAATATAGCAATTACCAAATCTGGTACCTAGTACCGTTTGTCGTAAATTGATATTTTGTTTGGACATAATGACAAATATATTTCTGATTTTTATAGTGCTCTGGTATAGTAAATGTGGTCTGTGGTCAGCCATTGCTCTGGTAATGGCTGACACTATCCGCAGTCCAAGAAGCAGTGTTCCAGATAAATCACCTATGCACCTTTCATGGATATAAATGTAAAATTATCAAAACCCGAGTGAAATAGAAACCTTGAAAAAAAATATTGTCGACAATGCCCTGCGGTAAAATTCATTTAGAGTTGCGGAAAAATCAATTTCTTCTGACAAAAAAGTATTGTTCGAGATCTAAGTAAATTACTTCTCCTGTTAAGGATATATTGTAGGATCAGTCGATCGTCAGAAAAGCCTGTGTCACCCTACATAATATTGTACATTTCGACCTTTGTATGTAAAATGTCGAAAAATTAATAAAAAAATATTTTATTGACAGATGTCAATTACATTGCGCAGTGCGCATGTGCGACTCTGACCGAGAGTTTAATCTAAAATTTCCGCTCAGAATTCTCTGACAGATTTCGCTTAATCCGATTTGAAACAACCCGTTTTTGAAAAAAGTACTAAAAATTTCAGTTTAAACTCTACGCTTACTTTGATCGAATTTGAAACAACCGGGCCTTAGTAGTAGTTTTATTACTACGAGTATGTTAGGTTGATAAAATACAGCAAATATTATTCAAAGCTATTTTCATTATTTGAATGTGACATGAACATAAGTTTTAAGTACTTACTAAAAGCTCTATAGACATACACAATTAAACATACAAAACATAAAAAATGTTGATCAATCTCGATAATCCCGATAATCTCGTCCGATTTTTCGGTTCGGGATTGATCTCGTAAAATGCCTCGAGATCTCGCGAGATCGGGATTGCATTCCCTAGTCGCACTTATTTTTGATCAAAAAGTATAAATAAACATACCAACAAATCTGATATCTTTTGCCATTCTAGAAAGTAACTAAAATATTCTTCCTCTTCTTTTATTAGCTCTTTTGTTACTCTGGTTCATTCAAAGTTCTAAAATATAAAACAAAACCCAATCTCTCACATATTATACTACCTAACTGTACCAAAAAACTCTGAGAACTGAATTTACTTTCTTTCCGCTCGTATAAATGTTGGGGTACAAAATTTCAAGAATCTTATTTTAATCATGTTAATATTTTTTATGCTGTTACTATAAAGTGTTCTTAAACTATGAAACATATAAAGAATAAATGTGACGAAACGAGGTGACAATCTGGTTCAATGGTATATTTTACGGCAAATTTTCAGAGCTGAGGTTTGTGCATAAACTTCAAGTGCCAACATTAATATTAAAAGTTACGGCCGCTACAATGCGCACTTACTTTTTATTATTTCAGATAGGGTATCTCTTTTTCACAGTCCTTTGCATTTATTGCTAGCACGATTCGTGAAAGGAGGAGGTGTGGGGGCGGACCCAAAAAGACAGTGAAATACGTCATAAAACAATGATTTTATTTCTTTCTCTGGCGAATTATGCTTTAGAGCCTGATCAGTGATGTTCCCCAAAGAAATATTCAACCAGTTTACTAAATTACTTTGGGTCTACTTCTTCTTCTTCAGCCTTCATCTCTCCACCGCTGGATACAGGCCTCTTTCGTACCCTTCCACCCTTTTCTATTGGCTTCTTGTAGCCATTTATTCTTCCCCCGCAGCGGCTATATCATCAGCCCATTTGAGGTCTTCCAACGCCTCATTTATCCTTACAAGTCTCCATTTCAGAACTCTTGGAGTCAATCTTGTTGCACCTGCCTTGCAACATATCCTTACTTACTTACCATCATGCCGTTTACCCGTGGGGGTGAGCAGAGAGGATAGACCGCCATACTCTTCTGTTCTGACATACAACTCTCGCCTCTTCGCATGCAAGTTCGACGGTTGTTGAGGCTTCTAAAGGGACCATCTTTCACTGGTTAATCTGGTCGTGCCACGTCTTCTGCGGTCGCCCTCTCTTTCTGGCACCGTCAACACTCCCGGTATATATTTTTTTTACCATTCTTTCCTCATTCATTCGCTCAACTTACCCAAACCACCTGAGCGACCCTTTTTTAATTCTATTAATATGTTAAGATCAGCTTTACATTCATTCCTAATATCTTCATTCTTTACTCCATCATAAATAGATTTGCCACACATACGTCTAAGAGATTTCATCTCCACTGCATTCAGTCTACTTTCGTTCTTCTTCTGCCAGCTCAGGCTTCACTTCCATACACCAGTGTTAGTACCAGAATTCCTTTATGCACCGCTAGTCTTGCTTCGGTAGACTCTATTAAAAATTATTGCATTCAAAGCACCGACCCTATTCCCCGCAGTCACTCTCCTCTCGATATCTTTCTCAACCTTACCTCTACTATCGAACGTACTTCCCAAGTATACACAAACTTATCTACTTGTTCCAAACATTCATTGTCTACCAGTATTCCACACGTTGTCTTACTTTCCTTCTTCTTGAATACCATCATTTTTGACTTGTTTACATTCATATTGTCACTTTCCTTACATGCATCATACATCCTTCTTACCTCTGTAATCCTGCCCTTTGCTTTAGCTTCGCTACACAATCCATGACTCTAGTTCTCAATTACTCTAGTTCTACGGATAATTTCATAATTTATACCAAGCGTGGATCTTTCCATGGATCGCTGCGCGCATTTGAGATTTTCTACACTTTTCTTTGTAAGGGTCGTTCATTATATTGAGTATCCGCAAATAAACTCACCCCCAATTAGGTAGGTACTAAGTGCATTTTTAGTTATTATTCCCTATCATGTTAATAAGATTAATCTTATTTTGAAAGATTTGAAAGGGATTTCAAAGGGATGGGACAGATGAAAACTTAGTTAAAAGAATTGGTGTCGTATATTTAAATGATTTGCGCTGAACCTACAAAATTAACGAGTATGATGTCGAAGCAAATTTCCCTATAGTAAACAAAGGAAACTTAATTATTTCGTTCACAGAGCCAAAAATATTCATATAAAAATAATTTGGATACATTTTTTTAATATTTAAAATTGTAATAAAAGATGTGATCGAATTTATGAATTATACATATTGGAATTACTGATGGTTCAGTAGATCTTTTTCTTTTCGCGGAATCTTAACCGGGAACCTATGCATTGACACTATTTCTTTTGCCTCTTTTCGAGGATTTGATGAAAATGTGACATCGCGTTGCCAACTTTGACCCCTCAAGAATACACCTCCTCCACATCTCTGCTCAGGGCTGCTTCCTACCAACTTTTGACACCAAGAATGGATAGGTTCTGATTTATACGGTCTTACCTCCTCATTGTAGATAATTTCATTTCTAAAAAGAACATGTTCTTCTTTTCCGTCTCGAACAAACGTGCACTGGGGAAAGTTGCATGTCAGTCACGGAGGAGGAGCTCCATGGAAATAGATATGACGCGGAAATTTTTATAAAAATATTTACAATAAAATAATACTAATACGTACCTTAATAAGTTCCAATAAATATAAAAAATCACCCAATTTCTCGGTCGTATTCTGAACAATGCAATATTGCTATTTCTGTATCTTTATCAATTATGTATAACATTGTGATACCGCCAATTTCGACGTTTCAAGTTTGACAGGTTTGAAATTATGAATTCAATCAGAAAGCTCTTAAACGTAAATAAAAGTTAAGTTATTCACAATTATTTGATCGAATTCATCAATTTCGAACATAAAATGTCAAAATTTGCGGAATTACAGTATTATACATAACTGTCAAGATACGGAAATGGCAATATTGTTTAGTTCAGAACGCGGCCATAGACGACCCATTTTTCATCTTCCTTCAGGTTCATTATTCAGCAGTCATTTTGGGCGTTACGTATCATTTATACTCCCTAATTAATTCTATGAATTTTGTGACTTTCGGCACACCATACAGGTCGTAAAGTTCCTGGTTAAAGTTCAGCGTCTGCGACATACTCCATTTCCTTTGATAGCTCCTTTGAACCTTCAGTTCAATATGGCGAAAAAATTATAAGAGATGCATGATAAACTTTAAGAGTTTAAAAGATTAACAAACCTGTTCCATATATCCCAAATTAATCTTCACAATAAATTTTGTGTCTATTTCCGGACTAAGCGGAGTTTTTTAAGGTAATTAAAATGTCGTAAGTTAAAGTAAATATATATATTATCAAAATACGATGAATAATCTTCGATGAATAACAATCGAATTGCAATAGAAAGGTTACGAGTTCAAAATCTGATGGCAGCCCAATTTGTTTTTGGAAAATGTCATATTTTTAAGACTTTTAATTTATTTTCAAGAAACAAAATTATATTAGGTCCTTACATATGAAATTGGCGTTTTGCCGTACTGGCAAATTTGATCTCAAATATCTTCTCTTTGGTTAGGAATTCCAAATCCAAATTTATACAGCTATTTACTCATGTATTTGTGTTTTGAAAAATATAATTCATTTGTTTTTTCCTCAATTGTTTTTTTCTTTGCGTCACTCAGTTTACAAAATGAAAAACTTGAAATATCGCGTTATTTACGAGTACGAGTTCCACCGTGGCACCAGTGCTGCAGAAACGGCTCGAAGGATTAATGATGTGTATGGCGACGGTGCCGCAAAAGAAAACACAGTGCGTTTTTGGTTCCAACGTTTTCGTTCTGGAAATTTCGACCTGCAGAACAAGCCCCGTGGACGGCCGGAGACCAAAGTTGATAATGAAGAATTGAAGGCTATTGTGGAAGCGGATCCATCGCAAACCACATCCGAGTTAGCTGCAGGCTGCGGTGTTAGTGATATAACTGTTTTAATCCACTTGAAGCAAATTGGTAAGGTGAAAAAGCTTGAAAGGTGGGTACCTCACGAATTGAGTGAATCAAATCAACAAACGCGCGTTGACTGCTGCGTTGCATTACTCAACCGGCACAATAATGAAGGGATTTTAAATCGAATCATTACCTGTGATGAAAAGTGGATCCTGTACGATAATCGGAAGCGCTCATCGCAATGGCTGAACCTGTCCGAACCAGCCAAACCATGCCCCAAGCGAAAATTGACTCCAAAAAAGTTACTTGTGAGCGTTTGGTGGACTAATGCTGGTGTCGTTCACTACAGTTTTCTTAAATCTGGCCAGACGATTACGGCAGATGTCTATTGTCAGCAACTGCAAACCATGATGGAAAAGCTAGCTGCTAAACAACCGAGGCTGGTTAATCGCTCTAGGCCACTGCTGCTTCATGATAATGCTAGACCACACACTACACAACAGACGGCTACCAAATTAGAGGAGCTTCATTTGGAATGTCTAAGACATCCACCGTACTCTCCGGACCTTGCCTCAACAGATTACCATTTTTTTCGAAATTTGGATAACTTCTTGCAAAGGAAAAAATTCAACTCCGATGGGGCAGTCCAAACCGCCTTCAAAGATTTTATTGATTCCCGTCCGAATGGTTTTTTTAGTAAAGGGATCGATGAACTACCTATGAGATGGCAAAAGTGCATAGATAGCAATGGTACATACATTGATTAAATAAATATATTATAATAAAAAAAATCGGCTTTATGTTCCTCCCATGCTAAACGCCAATTTCATATGTAAGGACCTAATATTAACATATACATAGTTAAATGAGCATTTGATATAGGTATTAGTGTTTTGGAGTGACAGGAGGTAGAAATGTGAATTTATTTCTAAAGAAAAGTGTGGGATAAGTGTTTTAAATGTAACTTTTTGTTCTTAAATTAATGTTACGATGAAATTAAAATCTGTCAGATAATTAATGGGACCAAAAATCACAACCCTAATAAGAAATGTTCGACCATGTCCTATACATGATATAAAGATGGCGCCGCTGGCCGCCTTGTAGCATTACACAGTCGTTTCAAAACAACATTTACCTAGTCAAATTTATTTCATTATTAAATTTTCGGTGTTTGGTGATTCGGGAATCCATTAAGCATACGTTTTTTTTACGTTTGGAGTGTAATTTTAACTCGTGTAGATAAAGTGTAATAATTTATGTATAGAAAAGGATTAATAAAATACCAAACAATTAATTCTGTGTTAGTGGGCGGGTACACCAAAGAAACTTAGGTCTTTCGACACTGAGATTTGACGGTAAATATCGGTGTGCATCGGTAAATACTGTGTAAGACAATCAGTTCTAAATGCGAGTAAATTCTTTTTTAGAACTAAAAAAATGGGTGGCTTAAATTCTATTTTTGTATTTTTTATGATAGTCAATCATTATATCTGTACAAAACAAATACAAAAGCAAGGAATGACAGCTTAGCGCATGGGCGGATTGGTGGCTCAAGACTTACCATGGAATTTTTTGAGAGAATGTCCAATTACAATTTTAAAAATCGTTGACAAATTATATTTTATCGATTTGTATTTTTTTTAACATCATGATGATTTTCTATAAAAGTGGATGCATTTATACAAATCTAAAAATATTTTGAAATGTACAAAAACCCACCAAAAATTTTATTGCTTTGTAATAGCACTCTTTGTTAACTAAAATATACTATAAAGAATCTTCTGTATATAGAACTTCTATATATAGTATACTTTAACAATAATATTGATTCTGCCCTCTTACTAGGATAATGGTGTTCCGAGATGAGCTATTATAGCTACGCAATTGGATTAATAATATTTCTCTATCTGTTGGGGATCGTTCATAAACCACGCGGCCTGATCGAGAAGGGGGAGACATAATGTTACGCTGGGCTACGTGAGGGCAGGAGGGTCAGAGCTGAGTTAAATAATTCTTCATTTATATTATTCGGAAAATACGCGACAGCATACAGATATTTATTTACATAGTTTGATTAATACTTTTGTATTTAAGGTATTCCATGTATCCACAACGCCGTACGTACGTGAGACTTATAGAGCTAGCCTAGAAGCCTAGCCGACGTGCCGCGCTAGCCCATTATTATTATTAATGTATTAAAAACATTAGTTTGCTTGTAAATGGGACTTCCTCTACCAGTGACAGTCTGTATTATTTGATTCGGGTCGATCGCACGTCACTACACCACTCGGTGAAAAAATATTTTTAATTTTGTTCTGTTAAAGTGAACTTAGCACATCTTTGATTATTCTAGCGCTCGTCAAAGTATTATTTCAAGTTCAATGTGTGGTTTGATATGAAATGACGTGTACAGTAAATTGAAATGTTGTACAATAAACTTTACGAGGCTTATCGGAAATGATTATCCAGCGGGTTTTCAAAAGCCAGAATTCAAAATCATGGCAATGAGATATGGATATATTTTGTACAAGACAAAGAATCATTTGTGACGGAACTGTAGCAAAAACAAAGATGCAACTCTTCTTAGTTTTTTTTACGCAGCAGGTATAATTTGTTCTTCTTCTCTTCTCTCAGCCTCGACTGTCCCACTGCTGGACATAGGCCTCTTTTAAAACCTTCCAAAGTTTTCTATCTTGGGCTATTTGTTGCCATCGTCGACCCACAAACTAGACAATGTCATCTGTCCACCTTTTTTACTCTTCTTTTATTGTTCCACGATCTCCATTTTAGGATTTTTGGTGACCATCTGCTACTGTTCTGTCTCGATACGTGTCCTGCCCACTGCCATTTAACCTTTGCTCGGCGTCTAATCTCCTCATTTCTAATTTTGTCATGGAGACTGACGCCTAGCATTTGTCTTTTCATTGCTCGCTGAACGCACTTTAGCCTTTGCAAGTTACTGACAGTGAGGGTAATTTGTTCTATTTTACCAATTTAAACAGAAATGAGTGAGATCTTTTCTGAGCTTCCTTGGTGAGAATTTTTAAAATATTTGTGTGCAAATTTTTTCCTTTTGTTGTACAAATATCAGTATTGTTAATTTTATATCTAAAAATATTTAAAGTAATTTTGGCAAGAGAAAACAGCACAAAATATCTTCTGGAATAAGAAAAAAATAGAGGGTCAAAGCAAAAGCAAGGGTCAAAGCAAGAGTTCAAGATATATGTAGTGTATGGACGCTCCTTTGACATTATCATAGAAGCTTCTAGTCTACTGTCACTAAGGCCCGGTTGTTTCAAGTTGGATTAAAGTAAAAGTTCTTGCGTTCTCCACCAATCAAACGATCCGTTTCCGTAAAAATCTATGCTTTGAAATGAACTTTTATTTTAATCCAACTTGAAACAACCGAGCCTAAGTGTACTTCACAAACTAGTGTCATTTACGAGTGTCGAGACAAAAGCTACATACGTGTGCACGCACCCTATTGCACGCACGCCCCTAGACTATTATTTACAATATACAGGGTTATTTGTAAAACATTAATAACCTCGCAGGACTGTACGCCTGCCTTGATTATGAGTCCAAAATGTTCAAGATATCATGACCCAATTATCAAGAGTTATGGAGATATGTGACATCAAAATTTGCATTTTTTTTCAATATTTCTGACTTATTTTTTGTAAAACGTTGGACTATCAATACAGTAACTAATATCAATTACGAAAAATTCATTTGTTTCTATACAAGTTAAATAAAATGATTAAAACCATGAAAAAATTCCGATTGGAATGTTTTCCAATTGGAATTCGAAAGTTTTTATTTGACTTGTATTAAAGGGAATGAATTTTTCATACTCGATATAAGTTACTGTAATGACAGTCCAACGTTTTACAAAAAATAAGTCGGAAATATTAAAAAAAAATGCAAAATTTGATGGCGCATATCTCCTTAACTATTGATATTAGGTCATAATAGCTTGAACATTTTCGACTCATAATCAAGGCAGGAGTATAGTCCTGCGAGGTTATTAATGTTTTCCAAATAACCCTGTATATTGCATCAATCTAACCAAAATATTGTTGTTTATATTGATAAGATAATTTCTGAATATTCTCTAAGCCTTATATTGACTGTGGAAACGTCGATTTGCAACTTCTGTGCGTCTGATTGCGCAAGTCCGCAGACAATTCGCCTATCTGTTGTCAAATAACAGTTTTGATTCGCGGATCAATATGAATTCAAAAATATTCCGAGTCTTTCATTTCCGATTATTTATCTAAGGGTCATTTTAAAAATTCGTTTCATAAACATGGCGCACAGCGCAGCGACGGACCGAGGCAGGTATGAACAGCGCGGACAGCTGCACGGGACACCGGGCCTGGGAGGGTGCCAAATGCTCGTATATATCAAACTACTACTATCCGTACTATCCTAATAATTTTTTAAACGTCTGTCGGTCCGTAACTTACAACTTAAGATAATTAGAGTATGACAGGCAATCAGCGCGCAAGGGTTGTAATTAATTATTACTATGTCCCGTGATTTTTCGCGGGTTTACGCATTTATTTATTAAATATTAAAGGCGGAGCTTTTTATTTTTATTTTATTTTCATTTATTGGTTTTCTTACAGCCATATAATTAATCAATCTTGAAAAAAAACAATAATTGATGTACAGAGTTTTGGGCCAATTACAAGAAAACACATATATACAATCGATAAAAAATAAGAAAAAACATGTCCAATAGTGAGTTTGTGTGAGTGTGTGTATTTGTGTGTTTATTTATTTAATTATTTTGTTTTGGGAAAAGTTAACAGCAAAACAATCTTAAAAATTTTCCACTGAATTTAAAAATTTACTTTAACATACATTAATAGCGAATGGAGAGGGTGGAGGGGAATGTGGGACGGGAGTAGAAGGGAAGATATAATGTACAAATTAGTTTGGGTGCGGTAGTGTAGATATTGTTTGTTTTATGTTTCTTATTGTTGCGTTGAAAATGTCAATGTGGTGATAGTTTGTGTTAAATGAATTTGTGGATCTGCTTTTGAAAACACGAAACTTTTATTTAAGAAGTAAATATCTAAATATAATAATTTCGTTGTTTTTCTGTCCCGTAAGTCCGTAACTTCCTGGAATTCACGGCTAAAAAACGAAATTACACGGCTGGGCAGACACTCGAAGCTCGAACGCGCGGACGGCAGCGCGGCGATTAGACGACACAGCCACCATCGCCTCTCCGTGGTCTGTCAAAAATATACTATATATATATTTATTGTAAAAGCAGGGCTTAGCTAAGACGTGAACCATTAATTTAAGTCTCCCTATGATTTTCACGGGTGTATTTATTTTAAAATACGTTACTCAAAATATTCTTTAACGATTTATTGTCAGTATTTCAATCGTAGAACGAATTTTCTTTCATTCAACAATGCATCAGAAGTGTGATATTTTTTGAAAGCAAGCAGGGCCGTATTTATCCTTCTGGACAATTAGCGGGCCCCTTGTTTCAAGACCCCAAATTAATATCATATCATAATGCAACATGAATTATGAATGGCAATGCAGATTACGGTTCAAGGTCCAGCCCATAGCTTCTGAGCCTACCCGATTTCATAAATACCACATGTTTGGCGATCGTGGTCTGTCAGTATTTTTGGAGTCTTTGTTTTATCTAGGCTTTATTTTTTCCGTTATTTTTGGTTTGACTTTTGGCCCTTTAGAAAGCAAGGCCCCTCAAAATCACAACACAAGTGAAAATTTTATTAGACGAATGAGCACGCTCGCGCACACACTGAATACTTGCCATTTTTTTCAACGCCAGTTTATATGTTGAGTTACACTTGGACGGCGGATTTTGTGGACCCTATTAATGATCCAACACTTAAGCAGATGCATAGGTCTTTTCATATAAGCTTGCAATTGTTAGTGTGGGTACAGTGCATAATACGCGTATTATTTCGTGAGTTTACGAATACGCCCCTCTCGTGTCCGTAAATTTAACACAACGAAACAATGCGCGTATTACGCACTGTACCCACACTGACTCAATTGCAAGCTCATGTGAAAATCTAATACCAATCTCCGCCTGGCATCCCTGCAATGTGGAGTGACTAAACCTAGTTACCTCGCCGTATAGCAAGTCGTGTTCTACTGCACTAATTTAAAAAATTCAAAGCAGAGATCCGCGGCAATTTTTTACTACTACGAATTAATTCTACCATGAAATTTAAATCTAATAAATTATATTAAAAAAATATCTCACTTTGAAAAATTACACATGTTCCACAATGATTTTTGTGCAATTTTTTGGAAATACACTACCGGTCCGCCCCTGACGTTGTTATGCAGGCCCAAAATAGATATAATAATTTCCAGAAAAATTCTTTTCAGGCAGACTTGTTTTCAGATGAGGATATCATTCGCGTATTTAAATAAAAGATAATGTAGATCGAGATGATTATCTTTTACCAATTCGTTCACTTCAACCAAAGCTAAATCTATCTGAGCAAAGGGATACAGTAACACCCATTTAATTCGAAATTCGCAATAAATCGAAATTTTTAAAACACAGAAGTCCCAAAATGTTAATTTATCAGTAGATTGACCTTGGTAATTCGAAAACTCCGAAAATTCGTAATAATTTTTAGATCCTTACGCCATAAATCGATACATTTTAATTCACATAATACATTTTTTTTTTAATTTGACGAAATCGAAAAAAATTTTTTTTTTCGCAATTGAGAACAAATATGTCAGTATTGGGTACTTTAGTAATAGAAATGCTGCGATCTTTATATTAGCATAATAAATATCGCGTTTTCCCAATGATTTCTTGAAACATGCGAAAATACACTTTTTCCACGAGTTTTACGATAGTTGGCGAATTTCGCAATCGCACCGATTTTTTTTTATACGTTGAATTTTGAATTAATGGGGTTCCGTATAATTCGAGAAGTTTTTTCTGGGTCCCAGAAATTTCGAATTAACGAGGTTCTACTGTGTGTAATATAAATACCTAATATAATTTAATTTAAATATGGGATTAGAATAGTTGTCATGCCATGGTGAAGTTCTTGCTGGAATAATATTCAGTCTATTTAATAATGCCACATATCTAACCTCTTAGTGTCTACGATTGCAAACCCCATTCTCTACATGATTGCAGGGTGGTTAACAAGAGGGTGGAAGGCAAATCCCCAATGCCTCGAAATACTTATAGTCTGGCTAGGGGAAATAAATCCCCAACATAAAATCCTTAGTCCTCCGAGTTAGGGGATAAGCAGAGAATCGCTCTTGTAAAAAAAAACTGATTGCGAATACCAAATAAATTAGGACAAATACTATAAATTTACCACATCAGAATAAAATAAAAACAATAATATATTTTACATTTTTATTAACGAAAACTGTACATAACAATCAACAAAACTTAATCTAAAAACAAAACAAAAACATTTGTTTATTTATTTCTACTTTGTAAAATATGCACCAAAAATAGCTACCTTTTCAGTAGCGCTAAGATCTGACGAATAATTGACTGCCAAGTAAAAAGGGTAAATGTATTAAAAAACTAATGCAATACATATAATAAACTAATGTGTTTTTGAGACCACTATGTAAGTCATTGTACATCTATAAGTTTGCCTTGAAAATAATTGCTAACCATCACCCTTTTTGTATTATGTCACGGAAACTTGATCCAGCATTACTGATTTATTAAATCTTTGACACATACAGAGACATCTGTGGTCAAATGTCTCAAGTATCTAGCAATATATCATAGAATTGTGCACTTTAGGAGAAATTGTCTACAAAAGTGCATCTACCTACAGAAATGTTCGGGGTTGTAATTTAGCTTTAGAAAATGTAAATCTGATTTTTATATAATCATATCACATTAAAAACATAATAAATTACAACCTTGACTTAACATTTTTTAATTATTGCATCGTCCAGCTAATTTTAGTGTAGCTCAGGTTTTCTTGTTACAAAATTTTTAGTATTGTTAGTACTGTAGGACAAGTTTAAATAGATTTGTTTTTTTTTCAATTACTCTGTCAGACTTAATAGTTCATTGCAATAACAGTGTTGGTTATTATTCTAAACTAATAAATGTACGGTTTATGATCACAGATTATGTACAGTATCTAACTATTAACTACAGAAACAAATAACTAGTGCCACACCTGACATCCCATTCGAATGCATCAATTTAAAATTGAAATAGCAATGAAACGTTCTCGCACAATTTTGCAAGTGGTCAAAACATAATTGTGCCTAAACCCTTTCAACTCCAATCTCGAATGTTACTCAATATTGTGTAATATGTGTCTTCGCAGACAATTTTAAGAAAGGAGAAGTTTTCCTAATGTTTTTTAAACATAATTGAAAGATATACTCTAGAATGGCTTAAAGATACTCAAATACCTGCTATGGTCCTGCTTAGAGCTCTCAAAGCATGAGAGCTCCCTTTATTTATTTACAACTAGAGGGAAGCACAAAAATTATGCCGTGTGCTCCAACAGAAAAATAAAGAATGGGAGAAAAGAAATATGCAATTTTTCAAAACACATGAGGCAAAACCTTCGGTCCATCCTGGGATTTGTAATGAAAAACACCTTACCGAAATTAAACAGATTCCAATTAAGAATTATAATATAGTATCACGTGACAACTCGTAAAATAAAAGTTTTCAAATGAGAGAAAAATCAATTATATTAAAAACAAAACACTATTTTGAAATGGAGCTGGTGGAATAAAACAAAAAAGTCTTGGAGTGGTAAGGATTAACAATTTGATTTCTGACAATGTAAACACAATAGACATCAAGAGAAAACCTACTCAAATAAAATATTGTTTATATATGTTGCATCTTCATTACTTTTCAACATGATGTTCAATATTGGTGGAAGCAATGGATATGTTTCACAGAAGCAATATTCAGTTAATTCAGCCTAACTCTACGAATGCAATACAGTAAAACCCGGTCAATTCGAACAACGATAATTTGAAATTTTTAAAACCCTACAAGTCCAAAATGTTAATTTCATAATAGATAACTCCGATAATTCGAAAACCCCGGTTTTTTGTAATTCAAAATAATTTTTATCCCCTTGCGCATTAAGTCAATACATTTTAATTCACATAATTCTTTTACACATTTTTTTTTGAAATTTGACAAAATTTAAAAAATATGTTTCACAAGCGAGAATAATAATCAATATTGGGAACTTTAAAAAGTGTCGCGATCTTTGTATTAGCATAATAAATTTGCTATATGATTTCTTGAAATATACAAAAATATGGATGTTTTTCACAAAATAAATGGCTTTTTTCATGAGTTTAACAATTTCTGACGAATTGCATTGTGTTTTTTTTACCTTAAATTTTGAACTAACGGGGTTCCGCATAATTCAAATGTTTTTTTTGGGTCTCTTGAATTTTGAATTAACGGGGTTCTATTGTATATGAAAGGTAAAGGGAAAATGGAAAAGAGTGGCAGTTTTGCTTCTGAACCACTACAATCTGCGTTGTAATCAAACCCAACCCAAAAAATGATCTGATTATGAAAAATCATAGTCTAATAATAGAATTATCTTTTCTCAAAATTGAGTGAATAATAATCTCAAAAAAATGTATATGTATTACCTATATTATAATAAATATTAGATAACTAATACAAAGTTAATGATATTTTTTTCAAAACATTTATTAATATGTATATATAAACGTATAGAAAATAATATGGAAAGCTAGAAAATCAATTTTTGGGGTGTCTGAAAGACAACATACATTTCTACCATGTACCTTTCATATTTGAACGCTACAAAAACACAAAAAAAAATCCATTAAATTCACATCCTATGTACAAGTAAAACATATTCAGAATGTATTTTAGAAACATCAACAATGAAAAGAGAAAAACCCCTTTTATAAGAAAAGAATGAGAAAAAAACATAATTGAGGACTGAAGACAAATAATTTTTCAGGTATGTACATACTATTTTCACACAGAGCCAAACAATGTTCCCTCTAAGCTGTGTCTACTGTTTGCCACCATAGCACACACAAAAAATATAACGTAACAAATTTTAACATGAATCCAACTTTTCATCCATACTTAAGATACACAAACTCAAAAAATAGCCTAAGGTAATGTTTTCTCAATTTCTCCCTGGTGAAAAATATAATAAAATTGAAAGGCAGCCGAAAATGCCTCTCTGAGATGCATCAAACGGCCCTCTCTGCATATAATATCGAATCTGCAAAAATTCCATATTCGTTT
>JADDOH010000172.1:0-29277 GCA_016648135.1 Agrypnia vestita | reverse complement strand
AATTTTCATGAAGCAAATAGAAATAAACAAATTATGTATAGGTCTGAAAGAATTATGGTGTAGGATAATACTGTTGCACATAAATAATGTATTTCTAGCTAGGTTGCTTAAGTATTTGTAGTCTAGATGGCAGTGGTGTGCAAATTTTTTATGTAACATTACTAAATATTAATTGAATGATAAACAAACGTATTTCAACTAAAAAATTCTTAGGAAAGTAAAAAAGATTTTGGTTCTCTTGCTATTGTATAAGTTGAAAATAATTAACATAAATATATTTTAGGGATTCAATCGTAATATCGTAGTGTCGGTGTAATCGATAAAATATTGAGAAACCACACACCTTGTTGGCTAGATGGTATCTAGAGGAATCTACAAGCTCCCAAAGGCTGGTGTACTAAGGTGCAGAACAGCGAGGAATGAGGGAATCTCTTTGAGGCCGTCAACTGCACTCCAGGCTGTAAATTGAGTCCCAAATATGTATGAAATTTTTATTGGAATAATTATCCCAATGAAAAATTAAAATAGAAGCGAACAAACATAGCGTTTAGGAACATGGTAAACACGGCTTGCAAACATAGGTTTACTCAATACCAAAATATTATTATTTTATCAAATGACAGGCTCCGATTCATTCGTAGAAATAAAATAATATTTATTCAATTAATGACACCCAAACTTCAAAATTATAAGATGCCAAAAAAATGTTTTGAGGAAATAAAGAAACTATTGCAATCGACAATGAATACCTGTTATGTTATATCTGGGCTGGTCCGTGGACTCGGGGCAGGAGGCATTTGAGATGTGGCTGTATCGACGTAGGGTTAACTACATTACCAACGACCAGGTACTAAGATGCATGAATACACAAATGTATGAAACAGAATGACAACTATCAAACAAATGAGAGCTGCACACTGCGGACACATTTCACCCGGTTAAAAAAAAAAAACCCAGTTAAAAAAAATCAGGGGGAGATAGAAGGCAGCAAGGATTTTAATAGAAGAATATGTAATATCTTGGCTGCATGACCTCAGAAAGTGGCTTAACATATAAATGCTGTTAATATCTTGCACAGCTTAAATCGGTATATTGCAACTTTATCGCCAATCTCTGATAGAAGATTGCATGTGAAGAAGAAATAAATTAAAATTTCACTAAGCCTTTTACCAATACATATAACCATTACCAATTATTATGCTTCAACTATAACTATTTTGTGTACGACAAGCATCGAGTACTTTTAATAACAATACTGAAAAGTTTTCAATATTAGTCATTAGAAATGTAATGGGATGGGGAACACAATGTCGTAAGGGATGGCAAATAATATTTGGCAAGTAAACACATAATGAAGGCAGATAACGAGAGGATTAGTCCACCTCCTCCACCGTGGGGCCCCCCTTGCCACCCGCGCCCTGGTGCAGCTTCATCATGGCGGGCTGGCAGGCCGACTGTATCTCCTTGAGTTTGTGCTCGTACTCCTCCTTTTCCGCCAGACTGTTGTTTTCTAGCCAGGATAGACCGGCTGTGCACGTATCTAGAACCTGGGACTTTTCTTGTTCGGTAAGCTTTCCGGCTGCTGCACCTTCTACCGCCTGTAAATACGAGTATTGATGTAATATTTTCCTTTATGTAATATGCATAAATAATGCTTCATTAGTAATGGAACGGAATGACCATCATTGTTTTAGTTGTGTACCAGGTTACTAGGTAACATATTGAGTATATTTAATAGGACTAAATATCAAGATATCTAAAAAGTTCCTATTGTTATCAGAAGAACTGACCTCAAATATTTTTATATAATGATTTGTAAAACATAATATACATATAGTTAATTTGCACTTGGACTTGATAAGCACTTTGCTTCAGTAAACTTGAGTCTTCTTAAAATGTCTATTAATTCTAACATCTTAGGGCCAGTTGTATCAACTTGGTTTACATGTAGACCTTTTTTCATTTAAGAAAGACAATTGAATTAGTTTGTGTAAGCCGTGCGTACGAGGCACATTGTTTTGGTGTTTATGCCTGTAAACACTAGACTTGCGCGTGATAGTTCGCGACCTGGAGTTTAGTTCGCAGCTCCTTAGTGAACTAGGTCGCTCTTTTAGTTTGTCAGCTCCCAGAGAAAGGCAATCGTTCGTTCGCTTTGCTTTTGCTCCACACATGCGTACTTTTGTTTCTTGAAGTTTGCAACTTCTTAGCGCTCTTTTAGTTCGTCAGCTCCCTCGAACCAGAGAAAGGAGATCTTTCGCTCCTTTTGCTACTACTTCCCGCATGGCGCACGTTTCTTAAAGTAGCCATTTAGCTATTTTTTTTTACTTTACATATATTGTACTCGTAGTATTTTGTTTTTAAATGATTTTTTATATTTATAAGTTCAACATAAAAATATTACCTACTTATTAAATATTCCAAATGTTACTTATAAAATATTTAAATATTTTTTATTTATTTATTAGTTCAACATAAAAAAATACTCATAAAATATTCTAAAGATACTTACAAAATATTTAAATGTTTTTTTACTTATTGTTCAACATAAAAATATTACTTATAAAATATTCTAAATATTTTTATTCTAAGTGTGTAAATAGTATCTGTAACTTGTATGTTTATTATGTTAATAATATAATTGGTGCAATAAATGTATTCTTTGTTTTAGTGAATAAAAATAACTTTTATAAATAATCGAATTTTTTATAAAGTTCTAAAAATAAATCAACAAAAAGTACTTCTAGTGTACAGTACAGATTAAGCACCACACGGCACAAACAAACTAAATAATCAACTAATATAATATATTTTAATAAATTTTTAGAAAAAGCCTACGCCGCGATTAGCTCGGGCGACGCCGCGCTCACGCTCGATCTCGCTAATACAGTCGGTCTTGTAATGAACTAAGGAGCGGGGGATCTGGGAAATAGTTTGCGTAGTTCTTTTGAGGGAGCACTCTTACAACCTAGTTCGTTTGCCAACTACACAACGCTAGTAAACACCAACACAGCGAAACAATGTGTGTCGTACGCATGCCTTGCACATACTATTTCGATTGTCTTTCTTAATGAAAAGAGGTCTATGTACCTAGTAACAGTTTGTTTGAAATGTAGATTTTTACAACAAGGTCGTTTGATTGGTGGAATATGGAAAAAATCTATGCTTTAAATGAACAATTACTATACACCAAGTTAATACAACTGGCCCTTAGAAGCATATTTTATCAGTAAAGTTAAGCCATCTCAAAATGTCCATTAATACTACCGTATTTCGTGCTTGATCATCAAAAGAGACATATATTTTAGAGATTTAAAATTAGCAAAACATAAATGGAGGCCATTTTCCACATGGGGTTGTGGATCCAATAGTAGTAATGTTCATTTAAATTTGGTTATATATAATATACCTTTTTGTACATTATTATTATGTTTATTTATAAGTAGCAATATGCCAAAAATTTGAATCTCCATCGCCATCAACATTGTGTCAAAAGTATGGACATGGACTAACCTGTTTAGCGCTGAAAATGTACGCTTCCAGTTGGTTCCTGCTCGTCACCCTCTCCCTCTGCTTATCGTCTTCCTGCTTGTACTTCTCAGCTTCCGACAGCATCTTGTCAATCTCCTCTCGGGACAGGCGGCCTTTGTCGTTGGTAATGGTGATGCGCTCTGACTTGCCAGTACTATTATCCTTGGCCGACACGTTAAGGATGCCGTTAGCGTCTAGGTCGAATGTTACCTGAAATTCAAAGGTTTGGATATTAATCGAGAGCTTTGTTCATATATTCAGATAGATATCATCACACATAGGCCCGAATACAGAGTCAATACTTAAATGATTTAAAGGTAAAGATAATACATATACGCTTTAAAAGTGTTATTTTGTATTGCAAATGATGCTTAAAGCGTACATTAAACATTAAATCACTAAGTATTGTCTCTATATTCGGACTGTAGGGATAAGCAGAGAGAGTTCTGATATACATAAATTTCTTTTAAATAGAAATGTGTACAATATGAATAGGTACATGTCACTTCAATATTTTTACTACATACATATTTTCAAACTAAGCTACACTTGTGTACAATTAAAATAGGACTAACTTGCTGTTCTCTTTGAATGAGGAATATTAAAATATTTTTAATTATGGATATAATTTTCATGAATAATACTGCTTTACATGGGATTTATCCTATTTTAACCATCACTTCATTAGGTAATGATATTATTGCCTATAGAATTTTTTTTTTTTTGTATAACATGCTATGCTTTCGCGGTGGCTGGACCAAAGTTATGGAACAAACTACCTAATAAACTGAGACAAACGGACAGCTTACCATAGTTCAAAAAACAACTTAAGACGCATTAATTTAGATAATCCTATAAAAACCTATAGAATCTGACCACAACAACGCTAGCTAATGTTTTACACTCCTTTTGTGCACTCCGCGAAAACACCTAATTCTTTCAGGCACTCCCAACTATTATAGTACTCAATTTTAATTCCATTTCTTGTATGCCACCTAGTGAATAAGTAATAGTAAATGAGTTTTTTCTTTTCTAACAGTGAGTTGTTTTGTAAGATAATAAATTTTTCTGTGTAAAGCGCCCTTGAAGTGAGTATTCGCGAAAACGGCGCTATATAAGTTATCCAATTATTATTATTATTATTATGGATGACTTTTGATTTTGCTGTCCACACAATTCATTCAATTTGAACTAAGCATGATATGTGTAATGAAATTGCTTTTGCAATAGAATTGATCATTTTTATACATGGCTTGATATGGAATTGCTGCATTGGTTGTGACTTATCCTATATAACATGATATGATTAGTGATAAAAACCTGTCGTAAGAATCATAATGCTATTAAATTTAATTTGATAAAGAAAACTCATATATGTAGTTCACAATTAACTATTTAAAGTTTTATAACAAATCTGAAAGCAATAAATAATTATTCATTTGAACAGCCCGTATACAATAGCTGGTATCCAATTTAGTAGTTACTTCCAAATTGCACTGGTGCAAAACAGCCCCACCTTAGTGTAAAACAAGAAAAGTTAATGGTAAGTAAGAGATGTTTCTCTTCATCTCAAAGTGTACGCTTACCTCGATCTTCGGTACTCCTCTGGGTGCTGGTGGGATACCAGTTAGGTTGAAAGTTCCAAGAAGGTTGTTGTCCTTGGTCATGGCTCTCTCTCCTTCAAATACCTGCAGACAATGCAATGCAAGCAATAGACGTCACATTCTGAAATTATTCAATCTGCCTTATGTTAATTTTATACTTCAGTATTGAAAGTCACGGAATATAGCGAAGGGAAAAACTACATTTCAAAATGAAGACTACAACACACACACATTCACCAGTTTGAAGACTACAAAGTGTACACTAAAATTGTAGTAAAAACTACATGAAGTGACGTAATTGTAGTACTACGAAATGAAGTGAAGTAAATGAAGTGAAGTAATGAAGTAATTGTAATATTAATGAAGTGAAGTAATGAAATGAAGTAATTGTACTACAAAATTGTAGTACTAGTGAAGTAAATATTTTTTTCGAGCTAAAAAAAAATTTTTAACCAGATTTCTTCATTTGATTCCAAAAAATTTTCAAACCATGGGGGGGGTTGTTACAGTTTCCAGAGATTTCTTCGTTTAGCTACATCAACTTCCCAAAAATTTCTTCATTCGGTCCCAAAATTTTTTAAACCATGGGGAAGGGGGGGTTGTTACAGTTTCTAGCTACATATCAACATCCCAAAAATTTCACGTAAACAATGCACTATTTAAAGTATGTTTCTCATACTTTCGATAACTTTGAGGTGTGTGTACTTTGTAGTGTTCGCTTTGAAATGAAGTGTACTATTTGAAGTATATACATTCAATAACTTTAGTGTTTGTTGTTTGTAGTGTACACGTGTGAAGTACGCGTACACTTCAAAACGTGTGAAGTGTGCACTTCAATGTAATGTAGTACTACATTGTAGTAGTGAGTACAGAGCGGACCCACCACTAACGGAATAAATTAAGACTCTTGGAAGGAAACTGGATGAGATGAATTTTAGAAATTGGTGCCTGGAGATAGGATATAACCGCAAGCTATATAAATAGTTTGAAGAAAATCTGTTCATATGGCACATTTTATGCAACAGCTTGTGTCACATTTCCAGAGCATTTATCCTCTTCTGTTTCCATTCTTTCAGAGTTGATGTTACGACATCATACAGAAAGTGTGGGAAGAAAAGTTGTTCTGGCCACTGTCATTTTTGTAAATTATAATACTTTATTTAATATGGGAAATGAAAAAACCTACGCGCGATTGTGTTATACATATTAACTTATTTAGGATAGTAAAAAAATAGCTTCTTCACCCTGACAATGGAAAAAAGGTTAATGAACTGAGACCAGAACAATGGTCGTAAAATGTTGATTATTGCAAATATAAAATCTTAAATATTATGAGCAAATGTTTATTAAGTATCACGTACAAAAAAATGGTGGCCTGCTAACGTAAACACTGATAAATAATGTCAACAGGAAATGAGTTGTTATAAAATAAACATTAAATATACCTGAATGGTGACAGCGGGCTGGTTATCAGAGTATGTGGTGAAAGTCTGCTGCTGCTTGGTGGGGATCCTCGAGTTCCTCTCTACCAGCTTGGTCATTACACCTCCGGCTGTCTCGATACCGAGAGACAAGGGGGCTACGTCAACTAGAAGGACATCTTGGATCTGCGAGCTGCAACAAACAATGAATATTTTCTTTATGTGATAATATAATTTCTGGAGGACCTTGAAAATGGTTTTATTGCAATTTAAGGATCAAGGAAGAGTTGAAGGCCCTTGAATAATTACAATTTTTAGGGTTGAATAATAGGAGATAGAGGAGAAAAATAAGATATGGGGGACTACATCTATACAGGGTTATTTGTAAAACATTAATAAACTCGCAGGACTACATTCCTACCTTGATTATGAGTCGAAAATGTTCAAGCTATTATGATCTAATATCAATAGTTAAGGAGATATGCGACATCAAAGTTTGCATTTTTTTTTCAATATTTCTGATGTATTTTTTGTAAAACGTTGGACTATCATTACAGTAACTTATATCGAATATGAAAAATTCATTCCCTTTAATACAAGTCAAATAAAAAAATAGAGAGTTTTTATCATTTTATTTAACTTGTATTGAAACAAATGAATTTTTCGTAATGGAAATGAGTTACTGTAATGATAGTCCAACGTTTTACAAAAAATTAGTCAGAAATATTGAAAAAAAATGCAAACTTTGATGTCGCATATCTCCATAACTATTGATATTAGGTCATAATAGCTTGAACATTTTCGACTCATAATCAAGACAGGAATATAGTCCTGCGAGGTTATTAATGTTTTACAAATAACCCTGTATATCTCATAGTAGTGTATCTCGATGTGCGTATGCGTACGAGAGAGGCACACCCAAGGACAGGCGAACCAATTGAGGATTACTTGGAAGACGGTCACGGGATAAACCAAAGTCTTACATCCCAGACCCTTGCACGTAAAAATGAATTACGATGTTCCACTTAATCTGCAAACAGATCTGTGAAACAGGGTACAGATTGGAATCACTTCATCTTCAGGTATACCACTACACAAAAAAATCTCTTCAAGGAAATATGTTGGCATAATCCTCCTACACATGATAAATGAATGACAGAAGTACCTTGTGTCTCCACTCAGGATAGCTCCTTGAACTGCAGCTCCATAAGCGACAGCTTCATCGGGGTTGATGGAGAGGTTGAGAGATTTTCCTCCGAAGAAATCTTGGAGCATCTTTTGCACCTTGGGGATCCTCGTGGAACCTCCGACAAGCACTACTTCGTGGATAGCCTTCTTTTCTAATTTGGCGTCATTCAGAGCCCTCTCGACGGGAGCGAGAGTAGATCTAAACATGTCCATGCAAAGCTCTTCGAATCTCGCCCTGCTGATTTTGGAGTAGAAGTCGATACCTTCGTGGAGGGCGTCGATTTCCAGGCTGGCTTCTGTGCTGGAAGAAAGGGTCCTCTTCGCCCTCTCGCAAGCTGTTCTCAGGCGTCGCAGAGCTCTGGCGTTGCCCTTGATATCTTTCTTGTGCTTGCGCAAGAACTCATCGGTGAAATATGTGAGCAGACGGTTATCAAAGTCCTCGCCTCCCAGATGGGTATCACCCGCTGTGGATTTGACCTCAAACAAGGAGCCATCGCCGATGCCAAGAATGGAGACGTCGAAGGTGCCGCCGCCCAGGTCGAAGATGAGGACATTTTGGTCTCCCTTGAGGTTTTTGTCCAGGCCGTAGGCCAGGGCAGCCGCTGTGGGCTCGTTGATGATGCGCAGGACGTTCAGTCCAGCGATGGCTCCGGCGTCCTTGGTGGCCTGACGCTGGGAGTCATTGAAATAGGCTGGAACTGTGATCACGGCATCGGTCACCTACGCGAAATAAAATCATGTTCGTATTTTGAATTATAATTTCTTTATTTATTAGGGCTTCTACAAAAAATAAATGTAAGGTGGGGAAGAAATTTAAAATGAAATAGAACTCATAAAAATCGCGGTAATGGTCATGGTATTGGCTTTATTGTAAAGGTAATTTTATGGCATCATTATTTAAATATGATTACGATATCACAATTATCGAAATAAATTTGCGAGAAATTGTTTTGGCATTAGTCCATTCATGGTTAACTAACCTGAGCACGAATCAGCTATCAGCTGTCAAATTAAATGCCGCTGGAAAAGGATTGCCAATTTGAAAATTAAACCGAAAAAAGATATTAAGTAGATAAGTATAAACACTAATGGCATAAAATTGTCTTTCCAATAAAGCCAATACATGGCTATTACCACAATTTATTTAATTTCTAAGTTTCATACCTCTAAAAAAACACACATCTCGAGCACCATTTAACATTCACTTAAATTGTCTTTATAAAATTAAATTTGAGTGAAAATGTATAAAATGAAAGCCATTTTTACCTGAATTTTTACTCAAATACTTTGGCAGTTGGCCCACAAAACTGATGATTTTAAAACCAATGATTAGACGCTTAATTTACCTTCGCAGTTGTTATGAAATGGCCGCTCCAAGTACTATTTTAAGGCGTGATTATTTTCATCGCTGAGTATGCTGACTAATATTTAAAAAATCTCTCTAGGATCAGCATAAGCACCATCCAAACATAATAAAAATAATCAACGGATTACAAAAGAAGAAAGTGCGCTTACATAGATGATACAACTATTCGAACCAAAATCTGGAAGCGACGAAGGACAAACTAATAGGCAATCGAGACCCAGTTCAGTGAAATTAATTTACCGCTAGCCATATCCCCGATACCTTTGGATTGAACAAGACAGACTTGAATGAATAAACTTAAATGATACATTGCACGTTGACATGAGCAATAAAAAATATCAGGCTGGATATGTGAAGCAAAATTGTGGCGGAAACATGTCGCCACCCGGCGACGTGCTCGCCAAGCGGAGCACGCCTAGCCAAGGCACACACAAAACCGAGGTAGCGACCTACGCGACGGTCAAGGTTAAGCTGAATTCAGTGATAATAAACGAACAGACACAGTGAGTATTTATGATCTTATTTCTTAATCTTTTTGACTTCTGTTCAAAACTGAATTACAATATTGCTGCCTACAAAATTATTTAAATGTGTAATATAGGTACCCAATATGTGATGCGATGACACCACAAATGCACTGGCCTAAGACCAAATATCAGTCACAAAGCGGTCTGTGCATCAGATGTGGATCCCATGGAGCAACAGCCTGGGTTCTCACTATTCACCGATATGAATTCTATTAGAACGGCGGAACAAGAGGATAAACGCTCTGGAAATACGAAGCATGATTTGCATTGTCAGCCTTCGTAGGGCATGACTCTAGCTTCTCACACTTAGGGTTCCGGGTTCGATTTCCGATGAGGTCACAATTAATCTGTGTGATTTATTCAAGCTTGGGTGTTTTGTGATTTTTTGATTGATTTTGAAGCGTAAAATATAAAAATAATAAAAATACTGTGGACAGTCGTCAGAGTAGTCGGTCTCTCCTCAACTATAAGACTCAGAATCCTCTTATTTTGGCCACTT
The DNA here is from genome assembly GCA_016648135.1 of Agrypnia vestita. Taxonomy (NCBI): domain Eukaryota; kingdom Metazoa; phylum Arthropoda; class Insecta; order Trichoptera; family Phryganeidae; genus Agrypnia; species Agrypnia vestita. The sequence goes on along the minus strand of JADDOH010000172.1, from coordinate 19,144 downwards.
TACCAGATATGGAGTCACCATGGAAAGATTGGTGAGTGGATGATGAAATGGAGGGTGAAAAGAACCAACAATATAGACGGATCTTGTTAAAACTCTTAAAATACTCCGGAAATATCACAGATCGAAATGGGTGGCCAAATGAGTTCCATGATCATTGAGTTAACATCCGCATTGTGCTAGTAATATAAGGCCCTACAAGTTCATCACAATATTATGACGAGTTTGTAGGGCCTGAAAGATTTGGCTCTGTCCAAATGCCATGATATAAAAATTTAAGTCAGATGATTTTGAGTTAACATCCGCATTGTGCTAGTAAAATAAGGCCCTACAAGTTCATCACAATATTATGACGAGTTTGTAGGGCCTGAAAGATTTGGCTCTGTCCAAATGCCATGATATAAAAATTTAAGTCAGATGATTTTGAGTTAACATCCGCATTGTGCTAGTAAAATAAGGCCCTACAAGTTCATCATAATATTATGACGAGGTTGTAGGGCCTGAAAGATTTGGCTCTGTCCAAATGCCATGATATAAAAATTTAAGTCAGATGATTTTGAGTTAACATCCGCATTGTGCTAGTAAAATAAGGCCCTACAAGTTCATCATAATATTATGACGAGGTTGTAGGGCCTGAAAGATTTGGCTCTGTCCAAATGCCATGATATAAAAATTTAAGTCAGATGATTTTGAGTTAACATCCGCATTGTGCTAGTAAAATAAGGCCCTACAAGTTCATCATAATATTATGACGAGGTTGTAGGGCCTGAAAGATTTGGCTCTGTCCAAATGCCATGATATAAAAATTTAAGTCAGATGATTTTTCCGGGCAGGATTTTTCAGATATTGATTATTCCGGACATAACAATATTTTTGATATTATATTTATTGTGAAACATTGCTGACTTTGTAACTTCAAAGTTCAATGTAGCAATCAACTAAAATTAAATCCGATGAATAAGCGGTTTTGATATTTAGATTATTTTTAATTAAGCTGACATCTTAAAAACGTTCAATGAATAATGTGAAACAAAGATAGCTTGGGACTTTTTGGCAGCGGCCGAAAATGAATGGCAAATTTCGGATGTGATAAAAAAAATTGCTGTGTGTGTAGATTCAATACGAGCTAATTTTTTCCCCTCTGATTTGTACAATATTATCCAGTGTCAAAGTTATTCGCAAATATGCGCAAATTTTTTAATTTAAATCACACGTTCATGAAGATAACCCAACCCAATAAAATAAAAATTGTCCCGAATAACCTATAGGATGTATTTTTTAGAGGTATAGAACTATAAAATGAAAAAAACACATGAAATTCGTGATAAAGGGCATCATGTTATTTGCTTTATTGGAAATATAATTTTATGCCACTAGTGTTTCTTACCAGATACCACGATACCACGATTTTCAAAATTGCACAGTTTGCAAGCATTGTTTTAGCATTAATCTATTTATGGTGAAATAGCAAACAAAACTGAGCACAAATCAGCTGTCAGCTGTCAAACTGGAAAATGTGCAAACAAATTATATTTTGACAAAAATGGCGTAAAACTATCTTTCCAATAAAGCCAGTACTTACCATGGTTATTACCGAGATTTTTACGTGTTTTATTTCATTTTAAAGTTTGACACCTCGAAAAAAACAACCTGTATATCCGAAATAATCAATAGCCGAAAAAACTTGTACGAAATAATCAGTGTCTGAAAATATGCCCGCAAAAATATGTCCGCGAAATTCGCATCATATCATTAAGGATTATGTAAGTTGACGCAGTAGATGAAATAAAATAAGGAAGTATTAATGCAATAGGCGTGACAGAATTAAAGAAGAAGTGATTTTAGATAAGAAAATATTTTGAAAGGATTCTAAAAAATGATCCAGTTTTAACATACACATTGAGATTAATAATATTTTCAATAAAATAAAAGTATAAAATTGCGCAATCCGCCATTTTAACTGAAACGCCGGTCAGAGCGAATGACGTCACGCCTCAGTACCCGTCACCGTGTGTTTGAACCGTTGCCATATACACAATGCAATGTTTACCGAGGCTTGACGTCACGTAGACGAATTGACAGCTGCGGGCGTTTTTGCGCGAAATTAAAAATACGTAGATGAAAATGCAATAATGATATTTTCGTTAGGTAATAGTAGACATGTACCTACCTACAATATAGAATGTTATATCAAAATGATCACCTTTCCTCCCAGGTAGGTCTCGGCCACCTCCCTCATCTTGGTGAGCACCATGGAGCTGATCTCCTCCGGCGCGAAGGTCTTCCTCTCGCCCTTGTACTCCACCTGGATCTTGGGCTTGCCGCAGTCGTTGACCACGGTGAAGGGCCAGTGCTTCATGTCGTCCTGGATCTTGGGGTCGTCGAAGCGGCGGCCGATGAGCCTCTTGGCGTCGAACACGGTGTTGCGCGGGTTCATCGCCACCTGCGAGGAACAAGGAACCGTCGTGTAATTTCATTCATTACATCCGTGAGATTCATCAATATACTTAACACTAATTTATTATTAACAACAATATTTTTATTAGTATATTCTTTAGTTTTTCTTTTATCAATTTGTGACTTAACCTTAAGGGGGGGGGGTAAGGTATTAATTTTTTTTGCATTTATTTTTATTTTTTTAACTAAATGCATAATATGCAAGAATATTCTGTCAAAATTTCAAGTCGATTGGAACAAAATTGGCGAAGTTATGAGTATTTTTATACCTGTCGAATTTTTTTACCTAACCGACTCTAATGCATTGGATTCGTTCAAACACACGTAAAGTGCTCTTCCCGAGGATGTTTTGGATGCCATCAAGCCTATCCTTTATGGACCTGGCATTGATGATTCAGTGTGAGGTAAGCCGATAAAATTCGCTTATGAACGTTTTATATCAGAGTTTTTAGTGTTCAAAACTTTAAAGCGTTTTTCCCACAACTCACGTTTTCAAAGTCGGTGCCCCTCATAACTTCAAAACTACTCCACCGATCCTTTTGAAATTTTGAACACTATATATTTCTGTACATAATATACAAGGAAATTTTTTTGGAAATTTTTTTCAAATTTGTTGATAATTTATATTTTTAATAACAAATTAGCCGATTTTATTCGCAAAAAATATCGTTTTTCCCTTCAAAGTGTTCCAAAAAGTGAAAAATTGAAATTTCAAAAAAGCCTCCCAGCGTTACCTGAAGAAAACTATTATCTAACGAATGAACTTTGATTTTTCGATTTCAAATGATCCAGCACTAAGTTATGAGGAGCACCGCAATTCTACTTTTTTCCGAGACACGTCCGAATAATTGCTGCCATTGCCGTATTTTTAAACATTTCTTCGTGAAAATTTTACAAAATATTCTTAGAATGTCATACTTTAATGTACCATTGGTTTTTATAAAGAGATTTTAACTGTGTCGTCACAAAAAAATCACAAAACATGCCTTTTTTTGTACGAATTAACCTTACCCCCCCCCCTTAACATACAGATATACATATGTCGTTGCGGACTTTTTACTCCACTTCTTTTAACTCGTAGCGTCTGCTTGTCGGCTTGTCTGGTTGTCTGCCGAAAAAACTTTGGATTTTTAACCCTTTTCCCGTGATCCAATCGAGCTGAAACTTTGCAGGCAGACTCGTGGCGACGATCAAAATGATCTAACAAATTTTCGTTTAATTTATTAAAAATAATTATAGTATAATTTTGGATTTTTCGAAATTTAACGATTTATATATTGTCTAATTTTCGAGCCCGTGTGCGTGGAGTAGGCGCGAAACCTGTTTCAATGAGAAAGGGAGTATAATAAAAACTTGGTTTTTATGGGTTAGTTTTTTTACAGGCTTTTTTATGCTTTTCAGGCAGCGTTCGTAAAAACGCATTCTCTTAACCGCTTTTTCGTCGACTTTCCTTGCGAAATTGATCTCCACGAAAAACTATTTTATAATATATATATATAAATTAGGCTTTATATTATATATATATATAATATAAAGCCTATGTCTACCCCAAAGGTCCACCTTGAAATTGGATGAGTAGTTTCGGAGATTACCTCCTACATCCAAACTTTACCTCTTTATAATATTATATAGGTATTATGTTAAATAATTAACGTACAGTGTGTGGGGTGAAAGAGATGTTCTTCGAAAATTAAGTCTTGTACGACATTTATTCCGAGATTAACTCCATTCTCGGATTATTCCAATAATCCGAGAATGGAGATTAAAGAATTTGTGACTTTGGGAAAGATTGGCGCCTTAGATATCGCGAGGAAGGTGAAAGAAATCAAGGAACCTGCATTGAAACATCGAAATCGAAGTGGCTTGGACGCGTCTTGAATCTATTAGTGGAAGGGCCTCCGACTAGGGAATGCAATTCCGATCCCGCGAGATCTCGAGGCATTTTACGAGATCAATCCCGAACCGAAAAATCGGACGAGATTATCGGGATTAATCAACATTTTTTATGTTTAATTGTGTATGTCTATAGAGCTTTTATGTTCATGTCACATTCAAATAATGAAAATAGCTTTGAATAATATTTTCTGTATTTTATCAACCTAACATAGTAATAAAAACTACTACTAACTCTTTGTTGCTAACTAACTAACTGATTGATGCTTGGAAAAACGCCCACAAAAACTTTAATGCAATGATTAATAATGAACATTTTATTAAAATTGCTGATATAAAAATGCAAGGCATTGTCGTTGATTGCTATTCAGCCCTATAAACAAAAACAATACAAAAGTATCCGGGATCCCGATCCGTAGGGATCCCGCGGGATTGGAAATTCTAATCTCGAGGGATCCCGACTCGAGATTGCATTCCCTACCCCCGACCATTCTAGAATAAAGTGATAAAAATTATGATGAAAAATTATTATCTGATGTACGTAATTGACAAGACACACAGGCGTCGAAACCGTACTACGTAAAATTATACAAAGTTACTTAAAAAATATGTTAAACATAAAAAATACACACATGTAGTTTAATAAATAAATAAAAATGTAAACATTCCGTTTCATGGTCAAGAATATGTAGTTTTATAAATAAATAAAAATGTAAACATTCCGTTTCATGGTCAAGAATATGTAGTTTTATAAATAAATAAAAATGTAAACATTCCGTTTCATGGTCAAGAATATGTAGTTTTATAAATAAATAAAAATGTAAACATTCCGTTTCATGGTCAAGAATATATAGTTTTATAAATAAATAAAAATGTAAACATTCCGTTTCATGGTCAAGAATATGTAGTTTTATAAATAAATAAAAATGTAAACATTCCGTTTCATGGTCAAGAATATGTAGTTTTATAAATAAATAAAAATGTAAACATTCCGTCTCTTGGTCAAGAATGCAGAACAAGACAAGTCCAGAATAGCAGCAACGCTCCCACGCAAAATCTCAAATTTTTACCAAAAAATGTGGACAACATTTATCGGGCCTTCGAGTTGGGAATTAAAATAATGTGAATTTTGCGACTTGGCACAGGCGGACGACGCGAGAACCGTTGCTGGCTTCATTATATATTCTCAAATTAATAACAGGAAGTCGTAAAAAACGAACTTCTGTGGAAAACTGTTCGAATGTTGAATACTCGACCGAGCGGAAATTCTCCGTGTAATCGATTCTTGACCGGCATTCTTCGATAAACAGGGAACTGCATTCCTCTTGTTTCTGTATAACACGCTAGGGTGGGCCCCGTAAGCCAGGAACGACGCCTTTGGCTAAAGCCCCTAGCTTAACCGAAAATGATTTGAAAAAATGGGATTGTGAATGTAACATTTTGAAAATCGTTTAATAGTAATGCTTTTTTGTATTCTGATGCAAAGAAGCTTCACTTCAAAAGTGAAGTGAAATTTATTTCACTCAAAAGACAAAAGAGCTTATTTTTTATTTCTTTTTCTTCGACAGAACACATGTTAAAAAAATATTGAGCAACAATATTTATTTATTCAGAGGTATCCATTTATTCTCAATCTGATAATGAAATTATAAAAAAATTCTGGTTTCTAAAGCCAACTTACTTTAATACTACAACAGATGCTAAACTAAAATCTGTGCGTACTGTTACGAACTTTAATATTTGAGTCGTTGAGTATTAAAATATATACAACCACCACTTTTTTTAAAGATTTGAATGTCTATATACCTACTCTCTAAGCTCATTCCTACATTTTAAATATTTAACCATCATTTCGAGTATCAACCAGAAGTTATTGATTTTAAAAATCAGCTTATTCACGTTATAAGCAAGTTGTGAAACCGTTTTCTTCGATTTGCCTAAAAAGAGTATATAGTTGGATAGGTTTTAGTTTTCGACTACATACTAATTTATTAAAAATATAAAATGTCTCAAGAATTCAAACCTTCTCATGCTGCGACCATCTCATATCGTTTACTGTAAATTCCTGGAAAATGTAACGCAAGTACACATGATAACTAGCGCGAATGATTTCCAGGAAAAATTGTGTTCGACGCTATATGAACAATGGAAGCCCGGCGGGTTAGCCAATTCGTCCACAACCTGTCTTTTATTTCAAACTCAAAATTATTTTACTTATTCTGATACCTAGTCCTTGACCTATGTGCCCCTCTCTACTAAGTATTTCATTTAACTGTTTTCTCATAAATTCAACCAAATCATCACGCAGCATAGGTACACTTCAATGGAGATTGGGCGAACTAGTACTGAAATAGCAAAATGAAAATACACTCCGTACCAAAATAAATTGTTCATAGAATTAATAATATCAAAGTCATGACCAGCAACTCAACGAATGTTACGTCAGGAGGTATTGTCATAAAATATATCAAAATATCCATTTAACTTGCTTATATTTTAAAACAATGATAGCAAATTTCTCTTAGTCGATCGGTTCTTACTGTAGGTACATTAGGGTGTCACTATGCATGGCGAAATTTTTTTTTTGTGTTACATTGCATTTATCGTCTTCCTACAAGGAGGTGCAAAAAAAGATGCGATTTCAGTATAGTTGGCACCCTCAAACTAGGCAAATATTCTGAGAATGTTGGTTTTTACTCCCTTTCTTTTAATTCGTAGCGTCTGCTTGCTTGTCCGTCGAAAACAATTTGGATCGATTTTTAACCATTTTTTCGTGATCCAATCGAGCTGACACCTTGCAGGCAGACTCGTGGCGACGATAAAAATGATCTAACAAATTTTCGTTTAAATTTATAAATTTTTTATAAAAAAAAATATAAATAAAAAAAAATAAATAAAAATAAAATAATTATAGTGTAATTTTGGATTTTTGGAAATTTTTTATTACTCCCTTTCGTAGCGTCGCCCTACTCAAGCCCAATGCGTGGGGTAAGCGCCAAACCTTTTCAACTAGTAAATTAATTACTTTTTATCAGATTATTTAAATTCATTATAAAAAAAAATGAAAATTTAAGTTTCATTACTTAAAAACAATCTGGAATTGCCACAACGAGGGCAGGTATTAAACGCTAACATACTGTCAAAATGAGCTTTAATGTGGTGTAATTCTAATGGTGGACTATGTTAATGTTAGAATTTAAATAAAAATTCAATGTGTAAATACAACTTATATATTTTTCTGATATCTCTATATTTCAAGACCATTCAACCCATAAAAAAAAATTACCGGTTTTAATAAAAACTTTAAATGCAGTAAATGAAAATGTAACTTTTGAGTACTATTCAATTCAAAAGTTAAAAAAAAATTACATATTCCCAGTATTCCCCAATTTTTTCAAGTTTTCTCCCTGTCCACTAGCAAAATTATCAGAATACGAAATAAATATTTTCCTGCGTGTTGTGGAAAATCTTTATTCAGTACGGAGTTCCTCAAGAATGGATGTATTTCGACTTACGCTATGGAGAGCTATGGAGAACAACAACATTTAAGCAGCCCAACTTTAGGTTCCTTGAGATGGAGCGGTTCTCGCAAATTTTAGTCAAGTTCAACATGGTCATTACATTTTTACTTCGGACCTCGAAATTTTACTTGAAATAAAATCACTGATTTCTTCTTAGCCATCATGAACATAAACAACACAGAGCGATCTAAGTATTTTTGTCTTGTTTATATTTATATGCATTAATATTTCACGTTACGTAATTCGTATTATTTAGTCAACTTTAACCGACTGCATTGTATTTTCAGAAACGAAGCTGCATCAAGTCTCAGAAAAATAAAGATAACAATGTTTATCCAAAAGGACAATGTACGAGAAAAGATATGACGCATTTGGTATGACACAATATAAATCAACATTTTTCATATGAAAGTATGTTCTAAGAACACAGTTATTGGAGTTTGTCCCCAGAGGGATGATCAATTAATTAAGGATAAATTATACAAGTCTCACAGAGACGAAGGTAATACGCGTGAGAAAAATGGATGGAAGTATCTTACAACATATATGAGCTGGTTTAAGAGATCGCTCTGTACAATGCAACCTTCACCAATTTCATAGTAAGAACATCCATATATTATTACATTTTTTGTATATAATTTATCCTTAATTGATTCGTCGGCAATACACGCGCTATTTTTTATTTAATACACTCGCATAGCGCAGCCATGTAAACGAATAAATTGAACAAGATAAATTCATTTTTCAAATATACAGAAAAGAGACTTTTACAGATACAATCATAAACGCGACCTCATATCACCCCACTGCACATAAAATGGCTGCATTCAACTCAATGGTTAATAGATTGTTATCAATTCCACTGAAGCCAGAAAATTATATAAAAGAAAAACAAACAATTATTAACATTGCTAAAAATAACGGCTATAAAGAAAAAACCATAGATAATATTATAAAAAAAAGAAACACAAACAGCAATATACACATACTTATATCACAAAACACCAAATGTCAACGATAAAAATAAAACTTGGAGAAAAATAATATATGTTGGAAAATTTACAACGGATCTATTAAATTCATGCAAAGACAAAAAGTTCAAACCCGCGTTCTATACGAAAAATAGTATCAAAAGTTATTTATTAAACAATAAGTCCAAAATCTCCGATGAAAATAAAAGCGGAGTTTATCAATTAAGTTGTGGAGATTGATGCGGTTTACATAGGACAAAGTGGGAGAAAAATAAAAGAAAGACTTGAAGAGCATAAATGAGCCGTAAAAAACTTTAGTTTAAATTCAGAAATGGCAGAGCATGCCAGAATGGAGGGACATAAGTTTGATTCGAAATTATTATATGGGTGTAATAAAGGAAGAAAAATGGACATCTTGGAGATTTTAGAAATAAATAATAATAAAAACATAATTAACATCCATATACCGCCCATAACCTCCCCACTCCTATCCATTCTAACCCCGCCCCCGACCCCCACCACCATTACACCCACCCAATCCCTATAAATTCTGTCTCGAATTATTTTAAATTTAGTTGTAAACGTGTTGTTATTGACAATGGGAGAAATCCCGAAAACGTTCTAACAATTCAAAATAAATATAGTGGAATAAAACAGTGTTTACCCTTTTTTTTTAATAAATTCAGTTTACATAGAAAGTATGTCTATCTTTCCTGTATTACCCTATGCCTTACTTGTTTACAAACCTTAAAGCCACGTATTTTCTAGGGGACAAATTATCCCTCAATATCACGCGCGGCATAGAATCTACGTGACACTGCCACACCGCGCGCTGTTCCGCGACGTCGCGCGCAAAATAGCGCGGCATATCTACGTGCCGCGGTACCCGAGGGAGCGCACGGGGACATCGTATCGCGCGTCAGTACCACGTGGTATGTTGACAAGCTGAGACGCATGCGCTACAGTTACATATGCTATATGATGTGATATAAAACAGCGTTTTGTAATATTGTGTCTCGCTTGGCTTTGGAAAACCCGATCATTTGGAATAAATTTTAAAAATCAGTTGTTATCATTCGAATGAAATTGACAAATGATTCGTCAAACATTTGAAGATCGCATAGAATATCCATCCTTCTTTTCCTTTTCAGTAAATACTTTTCGTACCCACCACCTTTTTCTGCTCTTACGTTTCGATAAACTCGTTAGAATAAATAGATACGCAGCACTAATCATCATAACCCTTTTGGGCGACATTTCCGCGACAAGCGATACGCGAGTCCCGGTGTGTACACGTCAAATGACCGCGTCATTGTCCCCGAAACGCGAGCGTAGATGTTGATGCGATTTGCCGCACGGAATGTTGCGCAAGTTGTCCCCTAGTGAATACGTACACTCATATACAAACTTGATCATATAAAATTCTCTATAGTTTTTATATATTTTTACGCACTACTTCCAAAGCAGTTTTCGCGGCAAATTTTACCGGAGTGCCGGCCGAGTAAACATTATGCTACGTTAAAAGAAATGCGATTAAAGTAGATATGGAATACAGAGACACCGCCCCCGCCAAATTCCTGCAGTTGGACAGTGAGCTTGGCCGACTCTGGCACCCGGACCGAAATAGCCGACAGTTTCTCCGACAGACTGCTGATTTATTCCAACATCCGACAGATTCTGGAGACCCCACGTGATCCCTGAACATCGCGTGAGCGAAAAAAAAGCTGAGAATACGCAGAGGTGGAAAATGAGCGACATTCTCTCGAGAAATTAACGTCTTAGACTCGGTTGTATCTAGGGAATGCAAACGCGATCCCGCAAGATCTCGTGGGATTTTACGAGATCAATCCTGAACCGAAAAATCGAACGAGATTATCGGGATTGATCAGCATTTTTTATGTTTTGTATGTTTAATTGTATATGTCTATAGAGCTTTTAGTAAGTATTAAAAACTTATGTCCATGTCACATTCAAATAATGAAAATAGCTTTGAATAATATTTGCTGTATTTTATCAACCTAACATGGTAATAAAAACTACTATTAGTTAGTAGTTTTTACTCTACTACATTGACTGATTGATGCTTGGAAAAACGCCTACAAAAACTTTAATGCAATGATTAATAATGAACATTTTATTAAAATTGCTGATATAAAAATGCAAGGCATTGTCGTTAATTGCTATTCAGCTCTATAAACAAAAATAAACACAAAAGTATTCGGGATCCCGATCCGTAGGGATCCCGCGGGATTGGAAATTCTAATCTCGAGGGATCCCGAAAGGGCAATCCCGACTCGGGATTGCATTTCTTAGTTGTATCCTGTTGGATTAAAGTAAAAGTTCGTTTAGATTTTTACGGAAACGGATAGTTTGATTGGTGAAGAACGCAAAATCTATGCTTTAAACGAACTTTTACTTTAATCCATTTGATAATGAGATTCTTCCTGCTAGAAAAATCCAAAAATTATAAAATACATATCTCATTAGTGACAACTGCGGTCAATTAAGGGGAATGAAAAAGCTTCGGATGCCGGTCGTGCTAAGGATTTTGCAACACATATACGAAACATGTGTATAATTTAAGTATACACAACTTCCAAAAAATTTAATAGACATGGTATTCTATCGTGGGTGGAAATGGTGAACGATAAATTGTGTAATGTGATCACTTAAGCCAGCCGTATGATAGGTCGTAAGCCTTATGAACACCCAAAGACTTCCATACCTACTTTCCCATAAAATATAATTTCGTCTCTGTGAGACGTCTATAATATATTGATTGATTAATGATGTCCCTGTGACAAAAATCCAGTACTGTTCTGAAAGATTTGGACAAACTCAAAATATTCTGAATGTAATTTCATATTTATACTAGGTACGTTTAGCAAGCGCATGCACTCCATACAATAAGAAAATCCATACATATATTTACTCCTCTTGATCTGCGAATATAATCTAAATTTAACATTTATATTTATATTTATACGTCTCAGTAACAGATATCATCCCACTCCTGTGTACGATATGTTTTTCTGGCAAGTCTTTGTTATGGTATCTTTAATTAACTTCTATTTCAGAGAGTGTTCTTTTGCTTTATGTAAAATAAAAACTACAGGTATCCATTTTATACTTTTATTCATTATTATGCGTATAATTGCGTACGTATGCTTCCTGGGGTTTCGGGTTCGGTTCCCGGTGAGGTCACAATACACATGTGGCTTGGCTAACCCAAGCTTGGGTGTTTTTGTGATGTAACGATTTCAGTAATTGGGCCCCTTTGTGCCCGTTGTATCGACTTGGATTAAAGCAATCTTTCGTAAAAACGATAGATCTTTACGAAAACTGGTTGCGTGATTTGTGGAAAACGCAAGAATCGAAAGGTTACTATGATCCAAGATTATTATTGTAAAAAATGTTTTCTAAAGGCGAGATTCTAAATAATCACCAGGAAAAGCACGTGTCTAGGTTTGTTTGTTTGATTTGATTTGATAATTATGAAAAATAAGCATCAAAAATATAATAATTTCATTTCTGCCCATCTGTCTGTCTGTCCGTTGGTAACTTCGTGCAACGTCCGTAATTTGGTCCGAATTCACGTCTAAAAATAACAAATTACACGACCGGAAATGGGGCTTGAACTCCGGGCCAGCAAACTCGAACCGGCCGCTCTACGCATGTTCCGTCATTTTTGAAGGGTTACAGCAAGTTACTTTATAGAAGTAAACATGTTTGGGTAATTATTGCGCTTTAAATGGTTAAGATAAGTCACACTGCAAGCAATCCACTGTCAGATTATTTCAAAGCAGATGTTTTTATTATTTGCGAACGTAGCCGAGCAGCTGATTGCATTGGGCGCCAAATGGTCATTGCTTATACAGGTTGTTTCGTATCTCGACGTCAAGCCGAAATCGGGTGATATGCCAAGTCATAATAGTTACCAGAAAAATATTAAATCTTAGTCATGTGTTTTAAAAATTATAAGCATTTAAAAAAAATCAAAAAAATCTACACCTGTGACGGTCTTTTCACTCCTGTTTCTACAAATCTTTATTTTTTCTTAATTTTTTTTATTGTTGTGTAATCTTGAATAATGCTTCTATAAATTTTGTCCAAAATTCAAAGCCAACTGCTCCAGCTTGGAAGAAAATGCCACTTTTTGACCAAACCAAGTATTCGAAATCAATACTTTGCCCAGTTTTGACTGACTGTTTTTTTTATTATTTTTTTTCTCATTATTTTTTTCGATTTTTTATTTTATTATGTTTTGTTCTCACTATATTATTCAGCTGCTCATCTCGGCACAGGTTCTTCCTAGTGAGATGAGGGGCTCTATCTCCTATGTCATGTAACAAGACGAAGATAAATAAAATAAAATATATTTTTTTTAAATATTTTGAAATATTTTTCTGATTGATTTCGGCTTTACATCGAGATACGGGACACCTGTATACTATAGTATCGTTATCGTTAGCAACATCATAAATTGCTTTGGGTATTGATATATTCCATGTGTCTGAGGGGGTTTTCCGAAGCGGGATTCTCCTACACCTTTGACCAGATTTTATGTTATTTTTAATTTATTAAATACTTTCATTTTTGATATATACTTCCTAATATGTATGCCTTAAACATTTTGTTTGTCATGTACATATTATCGTGAAATAAATTGAATTGAATTGAATTGAATTGAAAACCTAAGTGTACGACTACTCCGCGCCACTGATGTGTAGGTAGGTATACGTGTCTTGTCTATACGTGCTTATTTCCAACGCCGTCAAGTAAATGCAGGTATTATGTGTCGCAATCGGCTTGGACGTGCATTTCCGATTACCTATCTGTTGCAAGAACCGCAGCAGGCTTGCATAATGCATTGTTTACAGACTGTCTGCAATCCGAGACATCGTGTTCTTGCGCGATGTGTACAATTTGACACGATACCCACTGGAAAACGTCAGCACACGATATTAATGCCGAAAAGAAAAGTGACATTTTCAGTAATGTTTTAAAGAGGGTGAAGAAAATAGAAATAAGTCATTGAACACCTTTTAAAAATTGAAAATAATATGTAATTATAAAACGACACATCGGAAAATGATAATATTTTATATTTCAATCAATCATTTTAAACAAAAGTCAAGAGACATTGGAACGTGTCACAAAAAGTTGTAATGTGGAATATTCTATGTGTCATAAAAAGTTGTAATGTGGAATATTCTATGTGTACCGCACTACCATTTTAACTAATCTCAATACATGTTCATAGACGAAAGGAAAAATGTGTAATTTATCAAGAAACTTATATAGTACGTATGTCAAATAAAGTTAATGTACCTACATACGATATGAAACACAATTAAACATTTTACTATCGCATTATCGTTGATTAAAAAAAAATTGATGCAATAAAAGCTGTAAGTTTCATATAATTATTAACGGATTATTTTTTAGTAAATATCTAAAAGTGAATATCTGTCTGTCAGTTATCAAATTTTGCATATTTAAACTTTTAAACCCTGCGCTAAACTCTATCCTCGTCTTGCTTGGACTAAATTCTACCAACAGCCGCTGTATTAAATTATAAACGCAGATCACCAAAATATCTACGATTAATACTCATTAGCATGCACAAAACTAGCATACTCATATAACTGTACACGCTTTCTCGTCATTAGAATGTTTATTTTAAGCATACTCATGAATGAGCATGCTCAAAGCTAACAATCAAACACACATGCTTATTACTGGCATGCTCTTGTCATAGAATAAAGACGCTCTTGTTCAAAATGGAAACTTTGTAAACTGAAACAGGAAATTCAAGTGAACCGATAAATCAAAACAGGTCCCGAGTTTCCATCCGCACATTTTTGGTTTGAGTTTTTATAATTTTTATTGTAAGATTTGAATCATTCATGTCTTTTAATAAAGTTTCATAAACATTATTTCTTGCTACATAGCGGTGACCGAGTATTCCACAGACATTCGTGATTCCTATAACAAGTCACGAAAAGTAATGTTTTGTCATCTCCCCAACGCGCCATATTTGTTTCATCTGTCGCGGACTGAGAAGATCGCATTGATAATCGATACTAGCCGCGAATGACATTAGCATGCTCATAAGCAAGCCTGTTCACACATGTTCAAAAGATACCCCTTCCACTCGCAAATCAAATGAGGATACTCATAAATCAATCGGCGGTTGATTTTTGAGCGTGCTAGTAATGAGCGTACCTACACACATGCTACTAAATAGCAATGACTCAAGAAGCTCAGTACCGCATAGTGAGCATGTGTATGTTTAGACATTGACGAGGGGGACATTCTTCCGCTCTGTCCCATTTTCCTCTCCTAAAAAACGAATTTAGTCTATTTCTGTACATTTTTACTCCCTTTCTTTTAACTCGTAGCGTCTGCTTGTCTGCCGAAAAAACTTTGAGCTGAAACTTTGCAGGCAGACTCGTGGCGACGATAAAAATGATTAACAAATTTTCGTTTTTGGATTTTGGATGTTTCGAAATTTTAACGATTTATATATTGTTTAATTTTCGAGACCGACGCGTGAGGTAGGCGCGAAACCTGTTTCAATTAGAAAGGGAGTATAATAAAAACTTGTTTTTTATGGGTTAGTTTTTTTGATTAACGAACACGTTTATTTTTTATATACATGTGTAGTATGAGAAATAAAAAAAAACAGATCTGAATTCCAGAAACGCCGGATACGGACGGCCAATCTTATACATGTAAATATAGACGGGCTCAACGCGACATTCTAAGCTAACGAATTGTCACCCCATTAGTAGACGTGTCAATAAATGGTGCTAGAGTCGTATCGACTTGTGCAACGACTGAACGTTGACGGTTTAATCGGTCAATCTGACGTCAGGTGCGCCGGCGTCAGTCGGACAGACCCGACCGCATTGCTTGCTCATAAAAGGACCGCCACTGACCATGTGTTTCCCGCAAAGTCGCAGGGCCGGCTGAAGGGAATTGGGGCCTTTCAAAACAGTGCTCAGTTTAACATTAGTTTATATGTATTTTGGAAAGGTATATGTTAGACGACTACGCAATGTACCAGAGGCGCAGAAATGTCTCTATCCGTCAGAATTCAATGGCTGCCTAAAGACTTTCGACAACGTACATAACAAGGATTGTGGAGAGGCAAGCGAGAAGACGGTCTTCTACAAGATTACTTCTCATTATCGGGAAGAACGTGTTGACGTATGGAGTGGAGACTATGGCCCTTACAAAGAAAAGTGTAGAAAAGTTCAAATGCACGCAACGATCCTTGGAGAGATCCATGCTTGGAGTGAGCCTAAGAGATAGAATTAGAAATTAGGCGCATAACTAGAGTAGTGGATATCATGGATCGTGTGGCGAAGCTAAATGGCAGGACATGTTGCAAGGCAGGGTGCTACAAGATGGCCTCCCAGAGTTCTGAAATGGAGACCTTGGGAGAATAAAAGAGGCATTAGAAGACCTCAAAAGAGATGGGCCGATGATAAAGCTGCTGTGGGAGGAAAGAAAAGGCTAAAATTAGAAAACAACAAGGAAGGATGGAAAGGGAAGGAAGAGGCCTATATCCAGCAGTGGAGAGACGAAGGCTGATGAAGAAGAAGAAAAGACCGGGAAGAATGAAAAAAAATGATTGACACGACACGACTGTAGGAACGAAAAGAATTACACTTAATGACAATTAGAAATCACTGGAAGGGTCTAGAATAAACTACTAGATTCGCGAAACGTCTGAAAACCTGAAAACGTATATAAGTGTGACGACGCCATGGAGACGAAAAGTTTGTTGTGGCGTTTCGGCGACTACACAGAAGCGATCACATAGACAAACCAGCGACAGTAAATTAAGAGAGTACCTACCGAGCATTCAATAATGAATAAGTGCGACCACAGACGGCGAATATTCTGGAAAGACGAATATAAAGTGTTCCACAGATGAGTGATTAGTGCGGAATTATTATGAAATAGAGATTATTGCTACAATTAAATTCATGTCCAGTGACTTTGGTGACAAATAAAAACTTTGTTTGTTCTGTCTTCCACAATCCCTGACAGTTTTTGTACCAATTCAATACAGTTTAGGGGACCACGACGATCATGAGCGTATCATGAAGAAAAACATGTTCTAGTAAATATTTCTAGCGTTTTTATTATTATGTGATATGTGCTGGTAGGGAATTGACTAGAATCCTTAGTACAGCGTAGGTACTGATGAATTTGGAAAAATTAAAGATCCAAGATAAATTGTCAGAGGGAATTACAATCCGGAAAAAACTTATGGTATCTGGAAAGGACAAAGAGAACGAGAGAGATCTTCAGCTCAATATATTGATTATCGCAACGGCTCTCCGAACTGCGGAATGCAATAAAAGCTGGAGGAGAATCGTCAAGACCATCGACGGGAGGTCATGATCTTCAGGAATGAGAGAACTGACTGATAAATAAGAATATTTCTTGTATTTTTGAAATTACATCATGCTCATATTAAATGCAATGTGTAAGCATGTTCGCGCGTATATAAATTAATAATGTGTGTATTTAATTAAGTACTCGTATGAGTAATATATTTGCATTTTATTATGATTGCCTGATGTAAAATTACTATATGAATTAATTAATAAAGTTATTGATATTTATGTGTTAAATAAAAAGGATATTTTATACGAACCGTATATTTCACTGAGAAGCAAATCTCAACGTTTCGCTGAAGTCTTATCTAGCGTCATCAGGAGAGCGTCCTATCACCAACTTTTTCTACGATAGAGGTCGCCAGTGTGCAATGTGTACTAATTATGTCTTCAGGATTTTCTGCGACGTCTCTTAATTGCACTGGAGACCTCTATCGTAGAAGAAGTGAACACTCCACATCAAAGTGCATATAATTTACGACCTCGGAAGAAACAATCTGTTCGTTCCCCCGCGGTGATAGGACGCTTTCCTGATGACGCTGGATAAGACTTCAGCGAAACGTCGAGATTTGCCTCTCAGTGAAATATACGGTTCGTATAAAATATTCGTTTCATTTAACACATAAATATGTCCAGCGACCGTAATAATAACATTAAATCTTTAAGAAGTTATTGATAGTTGCATGTTACAGTTGAGTTAAATTCAACCTTTTTACACGCATTTATTTAGCTTTACTCGCTTGCTTGATCATTTCAAAATTTAATAAATGAAATATCAACAACTTCCCGACTAGCCAGAGTTCTGAAACTTTCAGTATTTGTGTATTTCTGATGACAATGCAATATTCAATTCCAACATGATTTGTTTGACATTTTGAATGATGTAATGAATTTGATTATTTCGTATAGAGAAAAGAATGAAGTAGAAACTCAATTATAGAAACTCAATCATAATAGTTTTTCAGAGGTAAGTATATAGAACTCAATCAACCCAATATTGAATATTTTTCCACTTAACATTGCATCCTCTCCAGATGAACCATAATAATTAACACCTAACCCCCCCATCTTCCCTCACCCATCTCTTCACCGTAACACATTTGCATTGTTTACTTTTTCAATTTTAGTGCATCAATAATCCTGAAGCAGAGAACATTGTTCTCGAAACATGTAGATTGTTTAATCTAATAAAGTGGTGAAAACAAAGTGATTTGCGTTTTACTTTAATAAGTCATAGTATAAATGAAAATAAAACACACTTGTCTTTTAGTATTACTTATTTTATTTTTACGAGTCGCGTTTCGTCTTACGAGTGCATTATCATATGATAACAGCTGAACTGATAAATTAAATATAAACCCTCGGGTGGACCCGGACCCTAGACAAACGACGCCGAGGTCTGAGTCCGGTCCTGCCGCGAAGCCTTCGTGCCAACAGGGCGTCAACATTTTTAGCACTTTCCCTACGAGGACGCCGATACGCGACCCCCCATACAAGGCATTGCCGCGCGCCTCTGATTTCCATTTCGAGATAGAAGCGGATTGTGAGTCACATCACGCGAGATCATCAGATGGGCCACGAGACGGCGGTGCTGTGATACGGGACGCCAAATATGGAGATACCGTTAATCACCGTAGCGTGTGTACTACACGATGTCGGCAAAAGTGGGAGGGTTAGTTATGCAAGGATGTCTTCCGCAGGGACGCCTAGGCTCGTGGCAATGTCAAAGTTAATTATACCTTTGGATGTGAATGATACCTTTATACATGTGCCCACGTCACTACACCTTCAATAGTCTTTAGACAAAAATGTATTAAAAGGAAATTGAATGTTGTCGAGTAAATCTTGGTCATATAACTTGAGACATATATGTACACATAACTTATGC
>JADDOH010000171.1:0-22691 GCA_016648135.1 Agrypnia vestita | reverse complement strand
CAATATTCTTACTATTTTCAAACTAACCTAAACGCTGTTTCCTGTCTCCTAAAATGGGGCTCGAACTACGACCAATAGATCGCTAGGCGAGATTCATAACCACTAGACCAGTAATGGCAAATTTTTTGGGCTTTGCGTGTAAAAAAATCGGAAAATTCCTAACCTAACTGCTGGTGTGTTATACCTCTTGCTGCTCTTGAGCTTCCGAGTTGGCGCGGTGGGGGACGTGTTTATGCTTGTGTACTGCCATTTAGCATTGTTTGGACTGGAGCCGGAGCCGATAATCGTGAATATCGATGCATGCTTACAAGGTATCGGCAACAATTATGTTATTTGGTAATTCGGGTATTGTGGAAGGCTGGCGCATCACTTCCGGACACGTGTCATTGGTTCGCCGTCACTGCACTAGACCAATAAGCTATTCGAGCTTTAAATACAATTTTAACACTGAAATAATATATATAATTAAACAAATGAAATTTTTTGAAAAGACAAATACAAAAAAAAAAAAAAACTCTAAATGTGTGTCCATAAGAATCGGCTTATCATTAAAAACCTTTTACTGTACCTAGCAACATTTTTTGACTTCATTTGGTTATTTTTACTAGCGCGAGACCACCGTGCTCGTAAACCATTATCAACCTACGAATGACATTATGTTCTTGTGATTATAAAGGAATTAACATTAATGCTGCATTCTATATGATATATTAATCTCTGATACCGTTTCGGAGTGCAGTAGGTATTTATAATACATGTTTCCTTAATATTTTGATTTTTATTAACTATGTCGTTGAAGAAAAAACTGCAAAACTGTCCCTATTTATTTTTTAAAAAACTAACATATATTGCAAAAACCGCCTTGATTCGATGACTTAATATCGACCGGTTTCGATACCACTGTATCTTCAAAGGACGGACGCACGCTAACTGATATATCAAATATTATATGCAAAGGAATCATTTGTCGGGCGGGGGCGTGGTCTCGTTGTGGGGATAGATTGATAGGGAGACAATGAAGTGGGCAATATATTAAATAACGGATTATTCCGCTTTCTTTTTTAAATCTGGGTCTGTCCCTAGATGATGATAAGAAAAATATTGAAAATTAAGCTAAGTTGCCTCAATAATAATGTTTTTTATGTTTGTTTGTTTAAGGCCGTATCTCGCCCATCAATTGATTTCCTTGCATATTTTATTTTAGTAAGTGTGCATTCTTCCCGAAGAAATGCAGCGGTTTCGAAGCCGGTCAAGGTTAAATTGATTAAAAAACACTTGCATTGCTTAAAGTAAGTGGATTATCGGAATTCGCTAAGCACTTAATTGAAATAGACCACACGTTTAATAATAATACAGGAATTAGCATAATGCGTAAAAATGGATAGGTAATAAACTAGACAATTTAGAGGCATTAGAATTAGAAAAGCTATCAATATTTATTTCATTTATTTATTGAAATTAACGGATATAGTCCAATAAAATACATAACATAACATGAACAACATATAATACATAAGAATAAAAGTTATAGCAATTTAAAAGATATGAACGGTCAAATCATAAATAATCAATTAAATTTATCTTTCAGTCCTATTTTAAATATGTTCCTCTTAGGGCTTAGGCAACTGTACTTCCCGCTCCCTCCCCCTACCTACCCCCGCTATTAGTATCTACTCCGTCCTGTCACTATTTCGTAATTAGTATATTAGCCCAGTTTATGTATTTATATTTAGTAGTCTGATAATGCCGCTGTCGTAGCGATGGTAAAAATACAAAAATAGAGTGGTGCTAAACAAGATTATTTTCATAAATTTAATTGTGACATTATCGTATTCTACTGGTTTAGAGGTAATTGTGATACCCTTGACCATTCAATTGGGTGAAAAACACTTTATAATTAACAAGAATATACTTTATTTACACCACTAACTTGTTAACTTGTTGAAAATACCAACTTGTTTCGGGGCCTTCATCAGATTACAATGTATACTAAAAATTTAAAATCGAAGTATGGACATTAACAAAATAAAAAATAATTATATACGAGATGAATAAATAATTAGGTACTAATATAAAAACAAATTTAAAAAATTATTTCAAAAAAGGACCTGGTTGTTATATAGGTAATATTTCATTTACTATTAACCGTGTTTCCATATTTTTTGTTGGTATTTTTAACAAATTAGTGGTGTAAACAAAGTGTATTCTGGTTTACTTTGTTTATTTTGAGGTAACATTATTATATTTTAATAATGTTAACACAAAATCATATTGCATTTTTTGAAGAAGAAAAATACCTTTTTTTAAACTCTCCTTGATTACTTCACCATTAGCAGCACGTTTTCATGTATAGTGGTTATTTGGGTGCTTTTTAGTTTCTGCGCACATCCATGAAATAAAATGACAAAATCGGCCGTATTCTGAAAATAGCAATATTGCTATTGCTTTATCTTGACAATTATTGTATAACATTGTAATGCCATCAATTTTGACGTTTTAAGTTTGACAGGATTAATATTCATGAATTCAATCAGAAAGCTGTTAAACGTTAAATTATTCACAATCTGTGTACAACTGAATGTTTGTTTACGTTTAACAGCTTTCCGATTGAATTCATTAATATTAATCCTGCCAAACTTAAAACATCATCGTTGACGGCATTACAGTATTATACAATAACTGTAATGATACCGAAATAGCAATATTGCTATTTTCAGAATGTAGCCGAACATGCGTTGTGTTCACTTTGATCGGAAGTCGTAAATTATATAATATTGAGAGAGAGATAAACCGTAATTGCGATTGTTATTCAATTGTGTTATTTAACAATTGGAGATTACTCGCCAGATTACAAATAAAACATTTACCGATCATCGTTACAATCGAGCACCAATCAATAATCCCCTTAATCTCAAGATAACAATCATGTCTTAACCTTTCCAAAAGACAGCTTTTATAATTCAAATAATACTATAAGCATTAAAATTGTACTTTTTTTATCATATTATTTCTTATAACAAAACAATCATATTTTAAAATAAGTATTCTTCCGCTTAATTTAGAGAAAAATCCATCATGTTTCATTGTAAAACAACGATGATCTTTTGGTACGCAGTAGAACTAACAATGTACAAAAAAAATATGACATTATTTACTCAAAAAAGTTTTTTCCTAAAAGGTCTCGCACTCGGGGTGAGATACAACATTTTGAATTTTGTCAATTTTGACAGGTGTCTGGATATTTCTCATACAAACTTTACACACGTCCCTTCCATTTTTTGTGTTATTAATATAACCTGAGAATGAAGGTTACGACAATCGCACTTTATAATTATGAATAATTGCGCGAGAATTAGTTTGATTTGACAAAAGGTGTCATACAGGGAAGCGTAATGTCACCGTGACTTTTCAATCTGTATATGGACAATTGTATGAAAGAACTGAAGGAACTGGAAGTAGGAGCGAAATGGACGGGCTCACCATATCCTGCCTGCGGCTAACAGTGAAGCTGATCGTCAGTGCCTAGTGTCCAGGATGTCCGATGCACGCATGCAGAGTGAACTTATCATCAATGTCAGCAAATCGAAAGTGATGGTGTTCAAGAGAGAAGAAAGAATGACTAAGTGTGATGTAATTAATTATTGTAAACAGCGAATGCTTAGAAAGATGTCTAAAAACGAGAATCCAAAACACGGTATCTCCCGAACAATGAAATATTGAGTTTTCTATTTTTTCGTATTTTGTTTCCGTTTCAAAAATCAATTCGTGTTTTTTCAGTACATTTTTGTATATTTTAACATCTATTTCGTTTCATATCCTAGTTTATGACTGTGTTGTATGTCAGTGGAGTTGTTTAAATTTGTGAAATTCAAATCATTATAGATAGTAGGAGACTTCTTCCTCATTCCATCCCAATTATTCTTAAATAACTGTATACGAATACGCTATTGAAATATTCAGTATTCTCAATATGTTATTTCCACAACATTGCAACGCAATTCTACTGATGCAAAGATAATTTGATTTATGTATGTGCCTGCCGGTGAAAACAATTTTACGATGTTTAGTGAGCAGATCTCAATGTCCACATATTTAACATGTTCCGCATCTTCTTTTACAATCTTAAATATATTAAATTGGTCTCGACTTGAGCTAAGGCGGCGTCTAGTGTTCGATAATATTAAAAAATGGGTTAAATGTCTCAGACGTACATCATGCCATCCCTGCAAAGAATGCACTTTTTCGGTTCGCCCCGCCCCATATCTGGCATACTAAACTAAACACAGATATCTGGTCTCTTCAAACATCGTCTGAATCTTATTTCAAGTTTAAAAAATGTTATTTTGCTTTGTCGATAAGAAAACGATATTCATTAAGATAAATTATATAAGTCTCACAGAGACGAAGCTATTTATATGAGAAACATGTATGGAAGTTTTTTATACGATGGCGCAGGGTTTACAAGCTGTATGAGCTGGTTAATCCTTCCGGGGACAAAATCCGGTAAATATGTTCTCAGACATATCTACAGATAAAATATTGTTAAAACGATATTCGTTTATAAGATGTTACTTTCTTGTTGAAATTTTAACGTAGTTTTACCCGGAAAGGCCCTGAAAAAACATATATTCCAAAATAATGTTTACAAGTTATTTAATGGTACATCATAATACTAATAATTTTGATATCATTGATTGATGTGGTAGTTACTTTGTGGTGTAACAATTTCAATTTACACTAAATTAAAGTTGGTAACGCACACACATTGAGTTATAGTTGTATTTATCTATTATTTCGAGAGGAGCAGTCCCTCTCATTATATGCGCAAACAGGATAATATCCTACATTCATGCACCACGAATTGCGCCCTTAAAACGAAAACGGTGCTACATAAGTGATCCAAATATGATTATTATTTTTATTACTACTGAGACTGCAACTACCGCAGCCTTGAGTCCCGCAGGCAGGAAAGCCTCGTCATATTGGGGGTCAAAATATAAAAAAATATAATTGGCGCTCCGCACTTGCTAGAGAATTATACCCTGTTCATTTACGAAATCGAGGTCTTGCGTTGCAGAACGAATGTAATGAATAAGTACATTATAACGCGTAGTGTGCAACTCTTAAATAAATTGAGCGATCATGTGGATGTATCTAATGATAGCATTGACAGAAGATCGCCACCATATAGATACTCACTTCACGTCATAACTTGCATAGTAAATGGAGCAATCTGTTACGCAATTATAAAAAAAAAATATCAGGTGTAAATATTAATTACCCCTGACGATGAGAGGGATTGCTTTTCTCGAAACTATAGTAGTGGTAAATATAACTCGATGTTTACACATTAAAAAGTTTAATTAAGTGCTAATAATTGTACTTCAATGTTAAATTATGACAATCTATAAAGATTACTAATGACCTATTGATTATCTATAGGTATGTTAAAAAATAATACGTGAAAAGCGTGCAAAAGCTGAATTTAAAAATATTACGCATAGATTGGAATTAAAATTAGTCTAATTTTCAATAACCATAGTATTGTCATGTTTAAATAAAAATTAAAGTAAAAACTTTCACTTACACAAACTTAATACACGTTACACATTCATTAGTTATTTTCTCTTTCTATGTGTAATGCTCTTCTTCTTCTTCGTCCTCACATGTATAATCCCTTATATAATATGTATTACATACATTATATACAGTATTACATGTATGGCGGACCAGGACTTGCACACTAAACCCGGTTACGCTGGAATAAAAATTATTATTATATCATCTAATGAGGCTTTCACATAAAATGCTTTACCTTTAGAATTATGCATTTAATCGCTCATCCGTTGCTTCATTTTATCTGAAAAGGATTTTTCTCGCCTTTGAGCTTTCTCTTTTGTTGTGCTTTCTCAAGGAAGTGTGTTTAATCTTCCTGCCGTTATACCCGCAGGGAGAGACAGCTATTCTGCTTCCTTGCGTCATTAGCTATGATACTTCAGGGGGCGCGTCGCAATGACGTCATAAGGCTGTCACAGCTTTGGGAAACCTTTTAACACAAAGCGTGATTGTTGTGCAAATTGGCTTACATCATGTGTAGTAATTGTTAGTGTTACCCCGATGATGCGCAAAAATATAAGTAATATTTCACAAGCCAGTCTTATGTGAACGTGTTTTTTTATTATATTTTTAAGTTTATTTCATTTAGAAAAGAACTAAATTAAACTGAATGCAGTGTAAACGCGTTCGTTAAGCGTATGTGTTATACGAAAGATCTGGCATGATCAAATATTGTAGGACGGTCTTGTTAAAAATTTCAACAGCCGTGCGTGCATGAGAAGATGTATGAAAGTGGACGAGATAAAAGTGAAGCCCCAGGACAGAAGAGTGTGGTGTTTTATCCTTGCGTGATGGTTAGTTAGTATTTTACATGTATTCTTTTTCTTATACTGCTATCTCCTATCTCTCAATCAAATTACACCGGTACCAGTCTTTTTCGCTTTTTTTCATATCATCCGCTTATTTTACCACTTTTTCCCTTGATGATGAGTAGGTTTAGGCTACTTTGGCCCTCCCATAATATGTCCGAGGTACTCCAGCTTTCTTGTCTTGATGGTCCGCAGCACTCTCGGTCTTTTTCCATGCTCCGGAGGACTTCAACATTCGTCACTCTATCCACCCAGGAAACTTTCAGTATGCATCATCTCAAAATCCTCGACTTTGCGGATTAGTTCTTGGTTCAGTGTCCATGCCTCCACCCCACATAAGAGAATGGCGAAAATTACATTTATAATGCATGATAAATGTTTGTAACAGAATTGGATTATTTTAAAACCGATATATACAATGTTTCGATTTGCCGTCTTGCTAGCAACTAGCGTGACAGCTCTGTACCAGTTTGTACCAGTATCGTGAGGAAAATTGACTATTTGTTTTTATTTTGGCCCGATAATTTTACGTAGATACCGATGTTAGATGTCCAAATTCAAGGTTTCCATAGAAAATCGACGTTCATTAGTTTTTATAGATCACGGTTTCATTATTGAACGGTCCACGACCGACGTCACTTTTTCTGTCTTCAAATGTGCCAATAATTTAAAAGCACTGAAATGTTATAAAAATAGACATGTCATGTACCAAATTTTATTTTCTTTGTAACGAACGGTAAACGGTCATGTAAATCTTCAAAAGCGCCGGTTGTATCAACTTTTTTTGTAGTAATCGCTCGTTCAAACCATCGAGTATTGCGTTTTCCACCAATCACACAACACCGTAGATTTTTACGAAAGATTACCAATACCAATCCAAGATTACCAATACCAACCAACGCGTTCTTCGTAACAAAAGTGAACATTTTTTTAATAGATACTAATGCGATGTCATCATAGCTTTAATATTCCGTGCTATGAGTACAGGATCATTACGTTAATCTTTTCGCACCATCTCATTAATTAATTAACGTAAATTCTCGCACATTAAATCAAAACGCTAAATCAATGATTTTAGAAAAAAATCTGTATCAGACGCAGTCAGAGCCTACACAAACAATTGTTATTTAATTTTTTATGTATTTTTGTATTTAAGATAGTACTCGTGTATTATTATTATTTTGTTTAGTTAAGAGCTTCAGTCATTGTTTTACGTTGAACATCTTTTTAATTTCAGAGTATCTATTTCTTCTTGATGATTCACATTGTCCTGTTTTGTCTCCTTTGATACTCAAATAAGAAATAGCGGAGCAATATCGAAAATGTGTAACATTTATTGATTTATAGATTATCTTATCTATTTATTGAGTCGATTTTTGTCTTATCCTTTCTAAGAATGTTACTTTTTTGCAAATTTCATAAAAGATAATTTAGAGTTTATGATTGTTTTCAAATATTGTATTGTACCCTCCATTTATATTTCTTCTATGCCCTCTATTCCCTATTAACAAACCTTAATTAATCTATGCATATTGCATCGATGTTTATTAACCAGTAACATTATTTCGCTCGAGTTTAGTAACACCGCCGTTAACCGGCTGATCCCGCTAATGCAGCGTGCACGGTGCATGTGCAGCGCGGAGTGTGGTGCTCTCCGCTGCAAGCTGCGGGCCGAATCGATACGGGCGTGAGTGGGTCGTGTATTGACCCGGACAGACGCTTCGTCACAGTCCCACACCGTGTCCCGTTTCATCCCGACAGATGTTCTAACACGAGGCAGATTCCCATCAATTAACCTGGAATATTCATGAGTGGGAAGCAATCAAAACGACCTTTCCATTTTTTTTATTATAATTGTTATAAGATATAAATGTTACCGCCTACGCCAGATCGGTTTTTACTAAAATCGGGGAAATAGAATGTAAAAGAGCCGAGCGGCACACCACTGCCTACGCCTGATACTTCAGTCTGGAGCTTCGCGGCCCCGGAGCTATTTAAAGACACGGAGTATTTTTAGAACGCAGCTTCAAGTTAATTGTAAGATGATACTATTTTAGAAGATGTTTTTACAAGATGCAATTTGCGTTGCACTTAAATTTTTATTGCGCGTCGCATCCCTTTTCTAAATAAACTTAAAATAAAATCAATTTCGAACATTGCATAGCCGATTCAGCAAATTAATAGTGATACCTAATTCTTTAGTTTGTACACGTAGACCAAAGTTTTGTTCAGATTTTTTAACAGAAAATCGTGGAATCATTGGAAGGAATAACAAACACATAAATCAAACAGTCGTAAAATAAATTAATCGAGCACTAACATTTACGTAATTTATTGGTTTACGTTCATACAACTTTCATCAACTTACAGTTTCAGAATATTTTTGAGTATGTCCAAATTTTTCAGAACAGAACTGGATTTTTGTTACAGGGATATTATATAATATATATCATATATATATATATATATATATATATATATATATATTATATATATATATATATCTAGATACTCTATATATACATTGATTTATTATCTTGCAGTTTGTTTTTTATTGGTGTAGGCACCTGTAATTGTTTGTATTGAAAATTTGGTTAAGTTTTCTTCTGTTTTTGATAATTAATTAAATCGATTAAACTCATGTTCATACAACTAACTGCTAAGATTCTGTCCCAAATTTACCGGCTTTATTTAAAAAAGATTTTTTTTGCTAGATCCAATTATTTATCTAAATAAGAGTACACCGTATTTATTATTTTACGCATTAGTTTTTTCTATAGATTCAATTTTTCCCAGCTATGCGCAATACATATTTAACACTTTTTTATTGTCTCTATTCCTGTTCCAGAGATTCGTGCAGTATTTGTATATATTTGTTTTAAGGCCTAGAAAGATTCAGAAAGCTAATGTTATGTGTCGCGTTTTTGATAGTTAATTGATTAAAAATAGGTATTGTTGATAAAATTCATAATTGTTTTCCCTGAAGTAATCTAAAGTATAAAAATTTTGGACTTGATGATAACACATGTGCTGCAAGCAAAATTTCATGAAATATGTCTGATAAGTCATATTGAAAGCACTGAAATAATCTCTAGGACAGAAAATCCACCTAATTAATACAAATATGGTAACAATTAGTAATATTTCCTTTTATTTCGTGTAATGAATCATTATTTATTTATTACCGACTAAATTATTTTTGTAATTTTGTTCTTAATGACTCGATTACGTATTTTTCTGTCTGCTTTTGACCATTTGAATGCTCAAAATACCCGCCTTGAAAGTTTTTATAAAATCAAAGCACAAAGGCATTAGACCTTTGAAACACGTTTCCATCTTAATTAACAAAATAAAATCTCCCTTAAAATTCCATCGGACCGCAACACATTGCACGGAAATATCCAATTATTATTGAACCTAGACCTCCGCGCGTGTGACTGACTTATAAATAGTTCCGGTGAAATTCCAGCAGTTTTCTTGGGGACTAAAAGGGAAAAGTCACATTGCATTACCTGCACGATGTACGTTTCAATGAACTTTTTTTATTTTCTGTCGTATGTACATTTTGCGCCGCAAATAATTATTGTTAGAAATCGTTAGGTCAGAGTGAAAGGGTTCCAACTGCTCCAAGTAAGATTCTGAGATATGAGAGCTCAAAGTTTTAAATGAATTTATTTTATAATCTGATAACATTTTTACATAGTTTGGGAATGCAAACAGTAAGTAATAATTATTTTTAGATATTAAGTCCCTAAAATTCATTATAAATAATATAAAACTCTATATTTGCAATACCTAAAATGACAGTTAGAACCTTTTTACTGCGAAACTTGAGAATATAGTCAGTTCGAAAAGGTTCCATGTATTTTTGTTATGTGTTTAGCCTGTTAACAATTACTACAGTAAAACAAAATAACCATTACTGTTTACCTTACTCACCACAATATTAAATTTATAATTATATATATTGTATAAAAACTACTACATAATTATTTATCATCGTCTTGTACCTACCTACTTACTTTAAAGTGGTAAAAGTTCCTTCAATGATCCTGCATATAATCCTAATATGGTGAAATGGTCCTCCTCATCTTTATCTCATTATAAGGGAATATTGGAAAGGAAACGAAGGTTTTTTTTAAAAAAAGGTTATATCAAAATTAATACTTAACAATAAAAAAATATTGGAATTTAAAGAAAGCAAAATTAAAAACTACGTGAACAAATAAAATATTATTATTAATAATAATATTTTTTAATAAAAGTAATAGGCTTCGTCTTGAGTGGGCACGAAAGGAAACATGGTTCGTAGGTCCACTTTTTTTTCAGCCGATATATCCTTGCCATCTTTTAATGGTTTAGGTTTAATATTAAATATATCCAATTGTTGCGGTGTCCTCAATTTTCTGTTGAAATTTTTTTAATTCACTTTGGTTGCCTCTTCATCACTTCTATGAGACTTTATGAAGTGCACCTCTGACAGAGTTTGGGTAAACTTTATTGATGCGACTTTTGCAAATAGTATTTTTTTTGTAATTAAACAATAAAGCCGTTTTGGAAAAGTCAAAAAAGTCGTCCTGTTGCATTTGTATAATGCCGTAAGGCCATTTTCTGTTTACTAATTTCAGTACCCTTATAATTCCCAGCGGGGAAAATATTTCATGCCGGGCCATCATATTTTCTATAAAGCTATGTGCACTATCGATTTCTTGTACGCAGGAGTGACCACTGATAGAGTATTTCATTTCAACACTCTCTACACTTTGGTGATCTTTCAGAAATTGCATTACAGCATTTGAAATGAAAGAATTTCTATTTTGTGGCACACAAGAGTCACTCCATGTTATGATATGTTTGATATCAGGATGATCCTCTAAAACTCTCTTTAAAATTACTAAGAAGGCAGATGCCAGATCATTTCCTGTTCTGCCCGACATGCCTTCTGTCCATAAAGCGCAATATATTTTTTTGGTGATAGATAAGTGCGCCGTTAAATTGTAAACATTCAGATTTCTTTGTAAAAAAATGAACTGATTTCGGCTCTTGGGCAAGTCATCACATTTTGAAGATCAAAACACAGAACAGGAACAGCTCGTTTCTTGTCTTACCGTTCGTTCCTCACGTATAGAAATTTTAAGTGAAACATGATCTTCATATTCCTGTTGAGATGTTTCTGTGAGATCTTTCAGTTTCTTGGCCATCTCATACTTTTCGCAAGTATCACACCTATCCGATTTTCATTTATGAAAACCTAGGTTAAAATCATTATCAAAAATGTGTCTATACATGAACAGAAAGAGAGAGAAATCAACGGAGACGTTTTGTCTTGTTCTCGCTCGTTGCTTTGGACTATGTTGAATTACGAACGAAGGATTCTTCGTTTAGTCGTCTACAGTCGTCTACTTTTACGAATTCAACTAGTCCATGCGATAAACGTAAACCGTTGACGCGTCGATGAAACGTCAACGGTTGATTTAAACTAGTCCGTCCATTCAACGCCCATCCCTAACTGTCATATCTAGTTGGAACTTTATCGAACTTAGTTTTTGGTTTTTAACTAACATGAAATGTTCTAACTATTGTTGAACCTGTATCAACTTAAACCAAATCCAAATTTAGGCACAATTAGAACCTTTAAATGAAAAAAACTCGGCTTATAGGCAACAGATGGTGCTGAATGTTTTTTGTAGTGTAGTTCAATCGAATATAAAGCCTCTGTTGACAAAATCTCAATTCTCCCAAAAACATCAGTTGGAACCCTTTCACTCTGACCTAACGAAATAGAGAGACTAAACAAACTCACTAGCTTACATTGTTTTATAGATCCAAAAATTTATGTTTGAAAACATAGAGGCCGAATTTATTAGAAAAATCGAAACTCATCAATATGATATAATAGAATGACATTTTTAATGAAATGCTAGAGATAATACATAAAAAAACAACAAAAATTTCCAAATTTTATATTAAAACTAAATACATAGATAAAAATGGATGTATTTTGTTTGGGTATATTATAGCATTTGTATAAGGTTCCTTCAAACTTCAATTGGAAAACATTCCAATTGGAATTTATGCAGGGTTTTTATCATTTTATTTAACTTGTATCGAAACAAAAGAATTATTTGGAATCGATATTAGTTATTGTAATGATAGTTCAACGTTTTATAAAAAATAATTCAGAAATATTGGAAAAAATGCAAATATTGATATTGCTTAACTCCATAACTATTGATATTATAGGTCATGGCTGCTTGAATATTTTCATAGACTCATAATCTAGGCAGGAATATAGTTTAACGAGGTTATTAATGTTTTCCAAATAACACTGCATATATTTTTATATGTATTATTTTGACGATAATAAAAAAATGTCTCACATTCGAATGGTAATGAAAATATTATTCTTCAAACGAAAAGTTATTTTTAATCTGTTTATGATGGTATAAGCAACGGAAAAGAACAATATAATTGTTTGGTAAAGAAAGGAGTGCTGAGATGGTTTGGTCATGTGGAACGTATGAACGAGGAAAGGATGGTTAAGAAAATATATGAGGCAAGTGTTGAAGGCAGCAGGAATAGGGGGCGTCTGCGAAAGACCTGGCACGATCAGATACTATAAGTATTTGAGGATGGCCCTGTTAAAAGCCTCAACAACCCTAGAACTTGTATGAGAAGATGTATGAATGAGGCCGAAGCAAAAGTGTGCCAGGATAGAAGAGTGTGGCTACCCCTGCGGGGAAACGGCATGATGGTTAATTAGTTATTTAAATAAATTATAAAAATTAACCATTCTCATAATCGTGTGTACTCACAGAGCAAAACATTGTGCAGTGAATGAGACCCCTTCTTTTGGCGAGGGGACTGGCTGGAGTGGAGTCTCCACTCGCATATATTTAAGTCACATTTATGATGCAGTTAAAGTATTTACTCTTGCATAATTAAATCCCCTAGTAAACAAAACGTATTTTTTTTACAACAAAGCGCAACTTATTTAAGTACTAAGATATCATACTTTTTTAGAGTATTTAGTTTTACCTTTTCATAATTGTTTCAAAGTTTACAAGCTCGTAGTAATTTTTTTTTTTTCAAATCAAGCGTAGTGGAACCACAGCGTGTACTGAGAAATTTCCGTTGGTTCATGTCTATATTTTGGTGGTCTGTGTGTACTTCATATTTTATGTAACTTATTTTAACGCTATGATCCATGATTATTTTGCAATCTTCATGTGAAGGGTGGCCAATTGTTTTAATATATTTTTAGTTATAGTTATTATTTAATTATGAAATCAATAAATATTTTTTTATTACTTTCAGCGTATCGGGGTCACTCGATCTGAACGATTGCAACAAAGCTCAGCTGACCAGAGCACATGCGCGGAGGGTAATCGGCCACAGGTAACATACACACTTACTTTTCGTTTTACTTAAGGGAGAATACCTACCTACGAAGCGCGAAAAAAGCGCAATTTTTGTGAATATTTTTAAGAAAACCTATATAAATTATTGTATTTGTATCATTTCTACATGAAAGAACGTATACTTTAAAGAATATTTAAAAAACAAAAAATGTAAAAAAACATTCAACATTGGCGGAAAATTCTTGGGTTTTATCGACTGGCGAAAAAAAGGTCTCCGCGGTGTCCGCTCCCATTCCATCTGTAATCATCAGAATAAAAAAAAACAAATAGACTATCAAAATTAATACTATGATTTAGTCTTTGACATAGGGGTTTTTGAAAATATAGATTTTTGACAAAATGGCGGGCGTTTGAATATAAATAGCGTTTTTAAGGGAAAAATTCGGGTTTATCATGCCGATAAAAAAAAACTAAGTCACTTAACTCAAAAAACTCTTCGACATAGACTAGATAAATATGTATAGAATAACCACTAGAAATTTCAAGTTGATCGGTTCAGTGGTTGCTGAGATATTTTAGTCACCGATTTTCAAAACATGGTTTCTAGTAAAATGCGTTTGAAAATTGAGCAATGTATGAAAATAAACAAGGAGTTGCCTCAACCATTATGTGTAGCTATAATTTTGTTATTTTTTTGAATTTAAGCTTTAAATTTTCACCAGATATTTTTAAGACCTCAAGCTTTAAAAAAATACAAAAATTTAAAAATCGATTTTTTCAAAATGTCTAGGTAGGCATTCTCCCTTAAAACCATCGGCATGTGGAATGACGTAAATATATACGGCAAACGTGATTTATTACTTGGAAACTATAAATTATTTCACAATTATATCTTACTAGTAATATCGGCGCAATGCATGCGGTGCAATATACATGATGTTATCTGCCTGTGACAGTGTGTAGGTGTGTTTTAATTACTATCCAGTGGTATATTCATATTCGTAGAGTGGAAATTTATAAGATTAAAAATCAGATATGAAAAAATATTGTGATCCTGATTCTGGTACCACAACACTGATGTAGAGAAGTGACTTGGAGCTGGCAGAAGAGGAAGAGGAAGAACGGAATCACTTAGGCGTATGTGTAGCAAATCCATTTATAATAGAAAAAAGGATGAAGATATAGGATTTCCTCGCGACTCTTTTTTAATTCTATTAATTATGCTAAGATCAGCTTTACATTATTTAATGTAAAGCTGATCTTAGCATAATTAATAGAATTAAAAAAGAGTCGCTCAAATGCTTTGGGCCTGTTGAGTGAATGGATACGGAAAAAATGGTAAGAAAGATTTATGACGCATGTGTTGATGGCTTCAGAAAGAAAGGGCGACCGCGGAAGACGTGGCATGAAAAGATTAACCAGATACTGGAAGATGGTCCTGTTGGGAGCCTCAACAATTGTCGAACGCATGCGTTCGACAATTGTTGCGCGAACGCGAACAACATTCATTTAACGCATGCGAAGATGTATGAATTGAATGAGGCTAGAGCTCAGAATATTTTGAGTTTGTTCAAATCTTTCAGAACAGTGCTGGATTTATGTCACAGAGACATTATTAATCAATTAGTGTATATTATAGATATCTCACAGAGACGAAACTGTATTAATTATGGGAAAGTAGGTATAGAAGTCATTTTTGGGTGTAACAGGACTTATGACCTGTCTTTAGGTAGGCTTAAGAGAACACTTTACACAATTGTAACATTCACCATTTCCACCCATGATAGAATATACCATGCTTATTCATTTTTTTTGGAAGTTGTATATATGTTCAAATTGCGTGAAGCTTTCATATATGAGTTGTAAGCGCTTTTTGCATGCGGCCTGTACAAAGCCATTTTGATTCCCCTAAATCCCCACAGATGTCGCTAATGAGAAAATCTACAATTGATTTTACGGAATTTTGAAGGCAATATACTTTCCCATAATTAATACAGTTTCGTCTCTGTGAGATATCTATAATATACACTAATTGAGGCTAGAGCTGTTTATCAGGACATAATAGTATGGCGCTCGGTCCTCTATCCCCGCCGAGAAAATGCGTGATGGTGAGTTAGTTAACTTGAAATAGAAAAATTGTGAAGTGAAAAGATTTCGCGATATATGAGAACAAAATATTATACCTACATAGTTACCAATTGTTTACTGTTTGACTATCAAATATGCCGTTTATGCGCACACTACCCCTGCAATGTCACCGAATTGCTTACTGTTTATCACCCTAACTATGTAGGCGTCTGTCATTTTTAACATTAAAAAATAGTCGGTTCTCCGCGTCTTTTTGTTAATTAAATTATATCACTTTTATATATCGAAAGGGATGAAAATTATTAACGACATTTTCTTATTTTATTATTATTATTGCATTTATTTATTTATTGCTATAAAATCTATGAGATCACACTAACCATATCTACTTCTCAGTGGGTTTCTATTAACGATTTACATTATAAAACTAACAACACAGAAACGAACAATAAAATGTATATACAGGTTGTAACAGCGCTAGTCTACAATACTTTACAGGTAGATGTCTGCTTTAATTATGAGTCGAAGTGTTCAAGCAACCATGTTCTAATATTTATAGTTATGGAGATATGCGACATCAAAGTTTTTCATCATTTTTTTATAAATATTTCTGCTAGAATAAGTAAAATGGATAGTTAGTTTGCGTCCGCCCTGATGAAGATACAGTGGTATACGTAGAGTTACTAGTTAAGTGGTTAATACAAAGTTGATACCGGTAGACGTAGAGTTACTAGTTAAGTGGTTAATACAAAGTTGTTTAATTA
Source organism: Agrypnia vestita (assembly GCA_016648135.1). NCBI lineage: Eukaryota > Metazoa > Arthropoda > Insecta > Trichoptera > Phryganeidae > Agrypnia > Agrypnia vestita. The sequence goes on along the minus strand of JADDOH010000171.1, from coordinate 6,053 downwards.
AAATTAATAATTGGAAGGGATCATCATCGTCATCACTCTTGGCTCACCAACCCCTGGTGGGTCTTGGCCTCCTCAAGAGTCTTCCTCCACTCGTCTCATTAGTGCCAGCTCTCTCCAGTTCAGTAGCTCCAAGGCAGAAATGTCTTAGAGGATGTTATCGCTCCATCTTAATTTTGGCCTTCCTAAGCTCCTTTGCCCCATCGGCCTTGAGTTCAGCAGGGACTTTGGTGCTTGATGCTCGGTCACTCTCTCCACATGACCCAGCCACCGATCTTCCCAGTTTTATAAATTTTGTGCCGTTTAGCTCCTTAAACAGAGTATAGAGCTCATTGTTGTAACGTCTGCGCCAAAGTCATTTTCTAGAACCAGTCCGAAAATCCGCCTCAAAATTGGAAGGGATAGATATATAAAATCTAGAATTCAGTATATTTCATATTAGTAATCGGTGACAGCATTCAAAACATTTTTTTTTGGATATTGCTGCCTTTGCTTTTACCCCATATATAATATATTATATAATATATTAGGTCCTTACATATGAAATTGACGTTTAGTATGGGAGGAACATAAAGCCGATTTTTTTTATTATAATATATTTATTTAATCAAAGTATGTACCATTGCTATCTATGCACTTTTGCCATCTCATAGGTAGTTCATCGATCCCTTTACTAAAAAAACCATTCGGACGGGAATCAATAAAATCTTTGAAGGCGGTTTGGACTGCCCCATCGGAGTTGAATTTTTTCCTTTGCAAGAAGTTATCCAAATTTCGAAAAAAATGGTAATCTGTTGGGGCAAGGTCCGGAGAGTACGGTGGATGTCTTAGACATTCCAATTGAAGCTCCTCTAATTTGGTAGCCGTCTGTTGTGCAGTGTGTGGTCTAGCGTTATCATGAAGCAGCAGTGGCCTAGAGCGATTAACCAGCCTCGGTTGTTTGCAGCTAGCTTTTCCATCATGGTTTGCAGTTGCTGACAATAGACATCTGCCGTAATCGTCTGGCCAGATTTAAGAAAGCTGTAGTGAACGACACCAGCACTAGTCCACCAAACGCTCACAAGTAACTTTTTTGGAGTCAATTTTCGCTTGGGGCATGGTTTGGCTGGTTCGGCAGGGTTCAGCCATTGCGATGAGCGCTTCCGATTATCGTACAGGATCCACTTTTCATCACAGGTAATGATTCGATTTAAAATCCCTTCATTATTGTGCCGGTTGAGTAATGCAACGCAGCAGTCAACGCGCGTTTGTTGATTTGCTTCACTCAATTCGTGAGGTACCCACTTTCAAGCTTTTTCACCTTACCAATTTGCTTCAAGTGGATTAAAACAGTTTTATCACTAACACCGCAGCCTGCAGCTAACTCGGATGTGGTTTGCGATGGATCCGCTTCCACAATAGCCTTCAATTCTTCATTATTAACTTTGGTCTCCGGCCGTCCACGGGGTTTGTTCTGCAGGTCGAAATTTCCAGAACGAAAACGTTGGAACCAAAAACGCACTGTGTTTTCTTTTGCGGCACCGTCGCCATACACATCATTAATCCTTCGAGCCGTTTCTGCAGCACTGGTGCTACGGTGGAACTCGTACTCGTAAATAACGCGATATTTCAAGTTTTTCATTTTGTAAACTGAGTGACGCAAAGAAAAAAACAATTGAGGAAAAAACAAATGAATTATAATTTTCAAAACACAAATACATGAGTAAATAGCTGTATAAATTTGGATTTGGAATTCCTAACCAAAGAGAAGATATTTCAGATCAAATTTGCCAGTACGGCAAAACGTCAATTTCATATGTAAGGACCTAATATAAATATACCTACTATATTTCGTTTCACAAAAATAGTATTACGTGAGAACATGCATTTATTTTTTATCAATTTCCGAGAATAATTCAAAATTTTCTGGAATAATATTTTATCTACTTCCACGAAAATAAGATAAAATTTTCTAATAACCAACTTTATTAATGTTATTCAAATCCCCTCGCCTCGCGTTTCTATCTTTGTTGCCGTTGTTTACTTTGGATAATAAATCCTCAAACGTAAGCCCGCTTTCAATGAGTTTATAATTTTCGCCTGTGAAATCGAAAATATTGTTTCCGCAATTTCGTCAATAATTACATTTGATAGAAAAATCAGATTTTCAATGTTTCAATCATTTTATGTGTTGTTATTACACAAGTTGTATGGATGGCTAATATCAAAAAAAAACCCTAAATCCTTATTTCCATAACGGAGATATTCTCATCTTAATATTTTAAATTACTCTCGAAATATCATATTAATGTATCTCTATCATAAAAAATACGGTTTTACAGAATTTTTATTTTTCTTTATTACAACAAAAAACATAAATCAAACTATTATTAAACATTAAATTCTATTTCAAAAATGTAAATTAAAAAAAATCATGCGTGCACATACGCGCGTCAGAAGTTATACTTCTATTAACAAAAACTTTCTTTAAAAACGATCAAAACATTGGTGAACTCGCATGTAAGCAGAATCTGACAGCTGGCAAAAATTAAATATGGCGTCGTTAGTTCTGGGGTCGCATTTCCGCTACATGTTCCTCTACGTGCTGCGTGCGCAACTTCCGTTATAATAAAACTGAACGCTCCAAAAGAAGTAGAACTTCAAAAATGAAAAAGTGGACTTCTTTCCTATGTAACTATAATTTTAAATATAAAAATTAGTGTTAGCAGAACATAATAAGGAAATGATAAATTATGTAGGTATACTATTGATAAAAATCACTCTTATTTCATCAGCAGAAACTTCATTTTCGTCTCGCTTTATTTTTCACTTAATTTAACTATACGAAGTGTCGGCAGAAACACATTTATTAATATGCATTATACTTTTTTTTATCTCTTTCAAAGTAGTCCCCTAGGCAATGCTCATACTTCTCCCAGCCATTGTCGGAAACACTTCTAGAACGCATATTTTGTAATGGTGTATAATGTGTTCTCGTGATTCAAATCGGATCCCTTTCAGCGGCATTTTTAACTTGGGGAATAGCTAAAAATTACACGGAGCTATGTCAGGAGAGTAGGGACCCTGACCAGGGAAATGCCATAATGAGCAAGAAAGCCTGAATCAGCGATGAATGGACGATTGCATTATCGTGATGGAGCTGCTAACATGTCGCTAATTGTGCGGACACGCCTCAGGCCTAAGTCCTCGATCGAAAATGACTGCACCGATCCAAAGTCTGCACTTGGTCAATCACATTATTGTTCCGGCTTGTTGAGGATCCATCGGGACACGGTTCGCTGTCCACTGATGTGCGGCTCTTGTAACGGTTGAACCTTCTAGCAAACTTTGTTCTATTCTATTATTCTATATTCTAGCAAATATTATGATCATGTCCGACCACAAAATTAACTCTATGATAACTAACTATCTAACTAACCATCACGCCGTTTCCCCACAAGGGTAGGCAGAGAGGATTAAACGCCACACTCTTCTATCCTGGCATACCACATTCATACATCTTCTCATACAAGTTCTACGGTTTTTGCGGCTTTTAACAGGGCCATCCTCAAATACTCGTAGTATCTTGTAGTAGATTGTGCCAGGTCTTTCGCGGATGCCCTCTATTCCTGTTGCCTTCAACACTTGCCTCATGTATTTTCTTAACCATTTTTTCCTCGTTCATACGTTCCACATGACCAAACCATCTCAGCACTCCTTTCTTTATTCTATATCTAACACAGCCATCATTGCATTCACTTCTAATTTGTTCAATCCTCACTCTATCGACCAAAGATTTTCACACAAGCGTCTTAGTGACCGCATTTCTACTGCATTCAGTCTACTTTCATTCCTCTTTTGCCAATTCCAGTCTACACTTCCATACATCAGGGTTGGCACTAGAACGCCATTATGTACCGATAGTCTTGCTTCCTTTGACACATTCTTATCGGCCATAATGAACATGCCATATGAACATGGCCATATGAACATTAAAAATATTTTACTATTTGTTTAAAATCTCATTTTTATATTCTTCCTCTAATTTGCTGCTCTCGGTCACTGCCTTACTTGGACGTCCCTGCTTCGTATAAAATTCCTTCAGTAGTTATAATAAATAGTTTTGCAATCGAACTCATTACAATCTTCTGGGGTATTTTGCCGAATTTTCACAAAGTTTTTCACCGACTGAGGTTTTCGCGACTGACTTTCGTGAAAACTTAGCATAATACCCCAGAAGATTCTGAGCGGCCTAAAAAGTATAAACAAAATAAAAAGTACAAAAAAAACAATATGAAAAACTAAGAACATTCTTAACTCATTACATTTTTTTACATTCAGTAACGCTTGGAAAACTTTTTAAACTAATTAACCATTTTGGGAATTTACTGTGAATGTGACAGGTAGTATTGTGTTACATGTGTAGCCTTGGTCCGTATTTATAGAAGCAATCGATACATTGCGGGGTAACTTTGGTGCAATAAGAATTTAAAGGTTTCGCTCAACCTTGACATTTTCACGTTTAGAATTCTAAATTAAAGTTGTAAATCAAATAGATATGAAAGTAGACCTCTTTTTAATACTTAATTTTTATGGATTATTTGCTAAATTCATTATTTTATCATTTTTAACATTGACTGGATGCTCTGGAGTTATTGATTATTATTAATGATTTTTTTTTCCTCTTCTTTAATCCATCTTCTTTCTTTTGAACAGACTTCGTATTTGTAATTTTTATCTTGAATCTTTCTTTAATTCACATTTTTTCTTTTGTCCAGACCTCGTTTATATATTAGGTCCTTACATATGAAATTGGCGTTTAGTATGGGAGGAACATAAAGCCGATTTTTTTTTATTATAATATATTTATTTAATCAAAGTATGTACCATTGCTATCTATGCACTTTTGCCATCTCATAGGTAGTTCATCGATCCCTTTACTAAAAAAACCATTCGGACGGGAATCAATAAAATCTTTGAAGGCGGTTTGGACTGCCCCATCGGAGTTGAATTTTTTCCTTTGCAAGAAGTTATCCAAATTTCGAAAAAAATGGTAATCTGTTGGGGCAAGGTCCGGAGAGTACGGTGGATGTCTTAGACATTCCAATTGAAGCTCCTCTAATTTGGTAGCCGTCTGTTGTGCAGTGTGTGGTCTAGCGTTATCATGAAGCAGCAGTGGCCTAGAGCGATTAACCAGCCTCGGTTGTTTAGCAGCTAGCTTTTCCATCATGGTTTGCAGTTGCTGACAATAGACATCTGCCGTAATCGTCTGGCCAGATTTAAGAAAGCTGTAGTGAACGACACCAGCACTAGTCCACCAAACGCTCACAAGTAACTTTTTTGGAGTCAATTTTCGCTTGGGGCATGGTTTGGCTGGTTCGGCAGGGTTCAGCCATTGCGATGAGCGCTTCCGATTATCGTACAGGATCCACTTTTCATCACAGGTAATGATTCGATTTAAAATCCCTTCATTATTGTGCCGGTTGAGTAATGCAACGCAGCAGTCAACGCGCGTTTGTTGATTTGCTTCACTCAATTCGTGAGGTACCCACCTTTCAAGCTTTTTCACCTTACCAATTTGCTTCAAGTGGATTAAAACAGTTTTATCACTAACACCGCAGCCTGCAGCTAACTCGGATGTGGTTGGCGATGGATCCGCTTCCACAATAGCCTTCAATTCTTCATTATCAACTTTGGTCTCCGGCCGTCCACGGGGCTTGTTCTGCAGGTCGAAATTTCCAGAACGAAAACGTTGGAACCAAAAACGCACTGTGTTTTCTTTTACGGCACCGTCGCCATACACATCATTAATCCTTCGAGCCGTTTCTGCAGCACTGGTGCCACGGTGGATCTCGTACTCGTAAATAATGCGATATTTCAAGTTTTTCATTTTGTAAACTGAGTGACGCAAAGAAAAAAACAATTGAGGAAAAAACAAATGAATTATAATTTTCAAAACACAAACACATGAGTAAATAGCTGTATAAATTTGGATTTGGAATTCCTAACCAAAGAGAAGATATTTGAGATCAAATTTGCCAGTACGGCAAAACGCCAATTTCATATGTAAGGACCTA
>JADDOH010000170.1:0-93559 GCA_016648135.1 Agrypnia vestita | reverse complement strand
AAAAAAAAAAAAAAAAAATACTGTCATATGTCGTGGCTAGGGAGGAATGAATGAAAATACTGGAAATTAATTAGCGATTTATAATTATCTATTCAATGTACAAAGTCACTTAACACTATTAAACTTAAAGCTATTTTTTAAATTACACTATTTTGCAATACATCAAATTGCAAAAAACAATTTATTAACACGTATTTAACATTCACTAGAACATTACATTCGATTCTCAAGTATTAATCGCTTCGGTTTATTTCGCCACTTAGGTAAGTTCTTCGCTCGATTATTCACTTATTTATGGCTTGGATTATCTCATGGCTGGCCATCCTGGCCTTGCGGGCTTAGGATGGGTGGGACTTTTCTTCTGGGGAGAGGGTGGGATAAAAGGGGAATTTATTTTATGTTACCCGCCGGGTCCTAAAGAATGAATATAAAAAGTAAATAAAAAAAGTACAGAAAAAAAAATTATTTCAAAAAAGTTACGAACGTTACAGGAAATTATTATTATTGAGATTAACACACAATTTATAACATCTCAAAAAATAACTCGTATATCAACTAATGTAAATAGGTACTAAAGGAGCAGTGACAATATAATAATTTGGATAGAACACATAAAAGCTATTTGGTGTCAAAATAATATATCCTATGTGTATAGTTTTCTGGGATATTCTGCCCTGTATATGTGACCTCTCTGGCCAACGTTTCGGATCCCATTGCAGGGTCCATCATCAGGGCTGATGTCAGCCCATGACATCAGCCCTGATGATGGACCCTGCAATGGGATCCGAAAATGGCCAGAGAGGTCACATATACACGGCAGAATATCCCAGAAAACTATACACAGAAGATTCTGAACGACCGTGAAAACCTAAGGACATTTTTAATATATCCTAGATTATGGTAGCATGGAGGTTGATGGGCAATTATCCGCCGCTTAAAAAAAATATATTGTAACATAACCAAAAACGAAAACAAACTCAATTCCATATGCTTCCCATTTGCTTGGAAGTCGATTCCGGTGCAACTTAAGTTCTCTTCCAAGGGCCTGGTCATCAAAATCTCAAGATTGACCATTTGTTGACTTATCTTCCAAGCTGTTTATACCAGATTTCAAGGGAAAAAACCACGTCCGCATGCCCTTTCTCTAATTTACACTTTCGCCATCCAGTTTGGCATTGTTTTAATGCTAAAGCAGTTTACTCGCTACGCCGCTGACGACGCAAAAACGCCCGTGCGACGCGGCGAGGAAACTGCACTAACCACTTCACTGTCTCTGGGGTGCGCTATGAAAACAATTTACTAAAGAAAATAGTAACACATAAAAATAAAATCACAAGCAAACACAAAATATAAACAAAAGTAGTAGTTGAGTAGCTTGTTGGTCTTGTGGTTAGGACTCTCGCCTCGTGATCTAAAGGTCGCGGGTTCGAACCTCACTCACCAGCAAGTTAATCCTATTTTCAAAGCACAAGCGTTTAGCTTAGTTTGAAAATAGTAAGAATATTAATGTGACACGTATTCCGTGTTCGCATCTCTATTTAAAAAAAAGCAGAGAAATACAGGGAAAATTATGATAAATGCACAGAAAAAGAATGTTCTTTGGATGATTGTTATTTAAATTAAAAAAAAACGAATAATAATTAAGCATCAATCTTATATTCTGAAATAAGCTTTCATTATATTGCTATTTATGTATCTTGACAGTTATTGTGTAACATTACAATGTCGCCAATTTTGACGTTTCAACAGGTTTGAAATCAATGAATTCAATCAATCAGAAAGCCCGAAAACGTAAACAAACATTTAGTTATTCACAATTATGAATAATTAGCTTTCTAATTGATTGAATTCATTAATTTCAAACTTGCCAAACATAAAACATCAAATTTGGCGTCGTAACAATGTTATACAATAACTGTCAAGATACAGAAATACGGCCGATTATGCAGTAAGCAAGGTCACGTGGTTTATTCAGGTGTGTTTAATATTTAGTTTTTCTAATGTTTAGTTTAGTTACATAGCAAAAAAGTTTTTTACCGAAAGGTTTTTGTTTCATTTTAAATTCCAGGCCATAATTGGATGAGCATGGCCGCCTTGATCAGCCCATTAGCGTCCAAGATGTCACCATAAAAAGCCTATATTCCGGAGGTTTATTAGATGAATGAATATTCAGTGCCCCTCCCTGCAGGCCGCTGCCCTCCCTGAGGGGTGGGGTGGTGACACAAATTGGATCGCTTGTTAGGTAATGAAAGCCTTCTTTTTTAATTTTCACAAATTTTCCACCCTTTTGTGTGAGATGTTAACTCATCGTCACGCCTTGAAAATTATCGGTATTTTTGAATTTTTTTAATAAAAAGGATATGCTACCTTCTAATAAATGAACGGTATTATTTTACAATAATATGAGTATGTTGGTATGTTCTAAGAACACATGGATTTTGAAAATAAAATAATAATGCTTCAAACACTATTTCGTGGTAATGGCAAATTTTTAAATCAAGATGGCGTAGTTGTTCGAAATATACAAAAATAACTTGTATGTATACCTAATTAACGTGACCATTTATTTTTTGACTCAAAACGGGACAACGATTACTTATCGTCAACTTGTAGATTAATATACAGAAGGTTTTTTTCATTACATTTCATTGCCGATAATTTCAATTATTGAACAAAATACATTTAATTGCTTGATACATGCACACATAATATATGTAAATATAGGATATTATATAGCAAGCCTCTCGGCCACTACCTACTGCGCTATATATGATATATATATAATATATTATATATATATATCTATAATATATATATTATATATATATATATATATAAATAAGTAATATCTGCTCTGAGGTGGGTAGTTTTTTTAATCATTTTACCACCTTCAAACGATATCTATTATTTATTTTGAAGTAAAAAATATATAAGTATCATGCGAGATGCAAGAAAAAATGGAAATTCTAAAAATACTTTTAACGAATAGTTGTCGAATAGAATCGACAACGTAAATGTAATCTGGCAAAAATTTGAAAATTCTTAATTAGCAGAAGCAGCCAACCGTAGGTTGGTAATTATTTAAGTTATTACATTTTTCACATAAACCATACCTAATGCGACCATGACCGTGATGATGGACCAGAAAAGTTGTAAGTACACGGCAGAGTACCCCTGAAAACTCTAACCAGAAAATTTCTAACGGCTGTGAAACCCTTAGAAATGTTTTAATTAAAAGCACACGACTTTCGCTTCCTAGGATGGGTTTTTAATCACTAATTTTATATTATATTATATTATTCTGTGTCTCTATGTATGCAAAGGGAAATTTTAAAGGAAATTGATATACGTAGTAAAAATGAACGTTGCAATGAAGTGTCAATCTTTTAAAATACACTAGACAATTATTCGGGGAGCTAGAGGAAAAACAAGATTAAAATAAAAAGTAAAAATTGACCGACTAAGGGCCGGTTGTTTAAAATTGGATTAAAGTAAAAGTTCGTTTAAAGCATAGAATCTTGCTTTCTCCACCAATCGAACGGTCCGTTTCCGTAAAAATCTATGCTTTAAACGAACTTTTATTTTAATCCAACTTGAAACAACCGGGCCTTACTAGCACTCATGTGGAATGAAAATATCAAATCGAAGATATAAATTCAGACAATAAACTATCAAATAAGCCTAATTAATAATGAATCGCCCGGTATGCATGCATGATTAAAATGTAAAAATTTACAATTTGAAGAGACGCGTCAAAACCCGCTGGCATCAAAAGTAAATACTGAATCTGCGCGCGCCCAAATAATATATTGACGTATAATTTTATATTTCCATAATACCTATTTAAAATTTTTGGGTGACCTGTAATCCGAATCTCGGATAATCGAGAATTCTTCATACTCATTTTGAAGCATGGACGCTTACCGAAGAATCGATAAGAAGACTTAAGGCATTCGAGACATGGATCTAGAGAAGAATACTCAAAATAAGCTGGATGGACAGAGTTACGAATGAAGATGTTACGAATGAAGATGTTACGAATTTATTAATCAATTAGAAAAGACACACAGAAAAATCAAATTAATATTAGCTACTACCGGGATTAAAACCAACGGACCTCCACTCTATCCGAGAATGGCGCGTTACCCAATTTCGCCACGGCAGCTTGGTAAATTAACGTAAATTTTTCGACCTTATATGTAATCTCTTTTTAATTGATTCACACACACTTAAATATTATATAGGTCCGCAGCAGCTAGATATTTTTTCGTTAATTAGATTTTTCTGCATGTCTTTTCTAATTGATTAATAAATTTGTTAATAAGTCACATAACTTTGTTCTGAAATTACGATTTCACAATAATAATGTGTTTTCTTTAATATATTCATGAAGTTGTTCAGATGAATAAAGAAAAATAAGTAATTAGATCAAAAATCCAGAAAACTTGTATATCTCGGACATGTGATGATACATCCAGAGAAGTAGGAGATCTTGCACCTCATGATGCAGGGAAAGATTGCCGGAAGTCGGGCCCTGGAAGAAGGAGAACATCATGGCTGAAAAACCTGAGAGAGTGGTTTGGCTAGTCTACTGTAGAGCTATTCCGGGCCGCAGTAAATAGAGGCTATCATCATAGCCAACATCCGTTGAATAAATAGGGCACAAGAAGACGCATATTCATCACGTCAAAGTTGACGAAGTGTACAATGTTATATAATAGCTATCAAGACGTGATTGTTACGATAACGCTTACCAATTAGAATATAACTGAGTTTACTGTATACGAATCAGGTGGATATATAACAAGCTAATTTTTTTGGTCAAAATTTTGAAAATTGATAAATTGTAATGCTGTACAAAATTAGAGAGGTAATTATTTAAATCACTAGCTGTAACCCATCAAAAATGACGGTACTTTTACACGTCGGTTCCTAAAGAATAAGTATTAAAAAAATATTTATAGCCGACACCATCAACACATTTGAACATTTTTAATATATTTCCCCTGCCGGCAGTTAATGGTACAAATGGTTCGCGTCTTTGCTAAGTTCTATATACCTATAGGTACTGTATTTTTGACTAATCGCGCACATGCGATGGTGGTCCATCCCTAACGAAGTTACGGTGACGGACAGACAGACAGAGAGACATACGGACGAACAGACAACGAAATTATGTACGTATGCAGCACGCGTGTGCAGTCAGTATATTGAAGCATGTAGGTACTGTAGATACGTAAAAAAATAAATTTAAAAAAATAATAATTTAAACATTATTTGGCAGAAAATTATGATACTTATTTGCAACTGATTTCGTAGCCAGAGCGGAGGTTTTATAATTGCTGTACCTTTAATAAAATGCTTAAAAATAATTTTAATATTGCCGTTGTCAGCTTCAATTTTCGTCAATTGTAAAGTGGCGGTTTGTTTCAATAAGTACCTCTAAATCATGATAGGAAAATACAAGAAACATATATTTCCATTAGTTTCTTAGAAATTCTTGTTAAATACAGTATATTTAGAAGTATTGACTGCACATCGCTGGTATACAAATAATTATTTAAAATATTTATATTATACGCACATCTCTAGCGCCCGTCCGAGGACGGGTTCAAGCACTGGTTTGTAGAATATAGGTAAAAGTATTCACTAATAGCGTTGCCACGATATGGCTCCGATCCCCACACTCCATCTAGCGACGTCCCCGTTAATCTGAGCGTTATTTCAAATTCCCGCCCATTTTTATTATCCACCGCTAAACATCAACGTCTCCCTCTCACCCGTGCGACCCGCGTATCCCCCTTTCCTCAGCCCCCATTTCTCGTCTCTTTCTCCCGCGCGGCTTTCTTCCAGATTTCCCTTCTTTGCGTCCCTCTCGAAAGACCTTCGCGCGGCCGTTTGTCTCGCTCTAACGCACCGCGGGCGGTATGCTCCTGTTCTTTTCATTGCCTGCGCTATTTTTTGCCGTCCTGTTTTCACACTTGAGATATTAATTATGCACCCGAAATTATTGCAGCGAGAGTTTTACAGAAAAAACATCGTATTTGGCGGGAAGAATTAATATTGAAATATTATTTACGTGAAAAATTATTTTTCTTCACATGCTGTGACTTAATTTTAATTCAAATTGTAATGTTGGTTCCATAATTTTTGTCAAAGAATCTAATTTAACTGCGATAACTACATTCAAAATTATAATTTATAATACAATTTTAACCGAAAGATATTTTCAAATCGATCATTTTGGTTTTTCGCGATTGTAAAAAAAAAACATCGAGGGAATATAATAGTATCTGTCAGTTTCTAGCAGTCTCCAGAGAGATAAATTGAGTACCTACCTTTTTGGAAAAAAATGAAATTAAATATTTATCTAATAGAATATTACGATATATTAATATCTGAATAATCAAACATAATAATTTCGTTGTCTGTCCGTAACTTAGTGTAACGGCTGCAATTTCGTTCGAATTCACGGTTAAAATAATTTGAAATGGAGATCTAGATTGTTTATATTTGATTATTTTCGTTTTTCAAATTTTTTCTCTTTCGATACTCTTTGGAGTATGAAACTGGATGTTTTTTTTATCGCAGAGGCATCGAAAACTTGTAGAACGTTGGCAAGAAGTTGTAAATAACATAGGAGAATACGTTATTGACTAATTTGATATTATTATTTATTTATTAATTACACCTACATGTTTCGGAAAAACCTTTCCATCGTCAGAGTGTTTTATAAATGTAAAAATATCAAAATGCATCATGTCTTTTGTTTTTCTAAATTATTTGAGTTATCTAACGATGGAAAGGTTTTCCGAAACTTGTAGGTGTAATTATTAATGTATAAATAATAACAAGTGGATACAAACAAATAATAAAATCATTTTTTTTAAATGTCAACACACAGAGTTGCTCAACCAATAGAAAACTTTGATGCCTTTGGTTGTTGTTTCCTCTTGTCCTTTTCATTTGAAGTTTTGTTATCACCCAATACATTAAAGCAAGATTAAAGTAAAAAATATACATTAAATAATAATCAAAAAACTAACCAATAAAAAACAAGTTTTTGTTATATTCCCTTTCTTTGTCAGATCATTTTTATCGTCGCCACGAGTCTGCCTGCAAAGTTTCAGCTCGATTGGATCACGGGAAAGGGGTTAAAAATCGATCCAAAGTTTTTCCGGCAGACAACAAACCGCAGACACTACGAGTTAAAAGAAAGGGAGTAAAAAAAATGTCGATATTACAAAAAATATTATATATAAATAACCATTAAATGAAACGATCTAGGTGCACGCAAGCTTCTAATACTTCTTCATTGAAAATATTCACTGATTTATCTATAAATGTATAAATATATAATGAAATAAAAAAAATAATTATTGTTCAACTCATTCATAACGTGAATATAGGTATAGCTAACAAAGGCTCGCATCGAGAAAGAGAAGCATAACTTTTCCCAAGCATGTATTTTGAAAAGAAACTGATATACCTAAAATATATATCTCGTAATATTCCAATCACAAAAATTAACATATTATTCAGATTTTTATATTCCATAATTTTCTGCAAAATAAATATTTAATTTCCATTTTTTTCCAAATATATGTTTAAATAAAAGTCATGCTTCTTGTTCTCACTGCACGCCCCGATAGCTAATAATGTATATATACAAATTAAAATATACGGAAAGTCAATGGAAGTGATACATTTATATCAAATTAATAAAATAGTTTAACACACTTGAAGACTCGATTATCTATACGCCATATACAAATATACGCAAAAATACTATGTCAATATAAAATATCCGAAATCTGTACAAATACGAAAAAGATTAAGCTTACGAGAAATAGCAAAAATCAGCGACGTGGCGTCAGAACTTCGAAATAAGCTGTGCTTGACTAGTATTTATATTGGTGGAATAAATCCAAATAAATGATGTAGGTATCTTGTAATATTCCTATCATAATTATTGAAATTTGATTCAAATTAAAATATGTCTTAATGTTCTGTCAGATAAATATTTAATTTCGCTTTTTTTTTCAAAGAATATGATTTCGTACACCTCTTTCCATTAAAGAAATACAACCGAATTAGTGTACGAGTATGTAAACCATGCTTACGAGGCATATTGTTTCAATGACACGATGTGAGGGACGCAAGGAACAATTTGCGTCGTAAGTACGGCTCACACATACTAATTCGATTGTGTTTACGATTATCGATACCTACCTACTGATTGCACGCCCCTGGAAAAAATAAAAGTTACAAAATGTCATTTATAAAAATTACATTTCGCCAGAGATGCATTAAATATTACTCTACAAAATTATATAACATATAACTTAACGTAAACATCCTTACCCACACACATACACACACACACACACACACACACACACACACACACGCACACACACACACACACACACACACACACACACACACACACACGCACACACACAAACAAACATACACAAACACACGCACATACACATATACCCAATAAACATATTACCTTTAAGTAAATAATTTTAAAGATATTATTATCTATAAAATTATTTACTTAAAGGCAATATTAATTATAGATATTAATCATTATGGATATTATTCGATATTCAACCAATTCAAAGTTTTTCATTATGCAGAGCAAGACAATATATTTTTCGTATTTTTGTTGAATTGCGCGTATAGATGCTTAGAGCAGACATTCTTCAAATGTTTTAATTTTCTTTTGTAAAACATTTTCATGCTTTGTAAGCTTCAATTCGAATAAATAAAAAATAAAATAAAAATAATGAAAACTAAAAATTCTAACAATGGGGTAATATTTAAGAAATTGGTTAAAAATGAAGAATTTGAAAATGAGATGATAAAAACAGAACTCACAACTCGTACTATCTTTATGAAAATAAATTGTCTAAAAAATACAGTTAAATATAATAACCCATTAGCTAGAAACAGGATTATCCTAGTGAGCGGGGGAATATCAGTATTACTGTTAAAATATAGTACCTGCTTATATTTATTGTTTTATGACACAATATAAAGTACTTTTTATTAGAACATATAAAAGATACAGATATTAATTTACTATTACATACATATTATATATGTACAACAGAAGGCAGATTGTATTAATTCATATTCGATTTGATAATAATTCATAAATAATTCATAAACTAATTTCGGTGATCGTGCTTTCGCGGTGGCTGGACCAAAGTTATGGAACAAACTACCTAATAAACTCAGACAAACAGACAGCTTACCACAATTAAAAAACAACTTAAGACGCATTTGTTTAGACAATCCTATAAAAACCTATAGAATCTGACCACAATGTTTTTCCACTTCTAGTGTGCACTCAGTTTTTTAGCAGTAAGTTGTTTTGTTAGATAATTTTCTGTGTAAAGCGCCCTTGAGGTGATTATTCGCGAAAACGGCGCTATATAAATTATCCAAATATTATTATTATTAGTATTGATTTCAAATCATGCTGGTTAAAAATGGAGAGGTATCACCAACAGCGTAATTAAACAATTTCAATCATGCCCAATGCATCCAAAATTTCTTTCACAACTGGTACAAAACTGTAATAACTTTTTATATGGTTGAGAAACTCTGGTAATTTTTTTAAAATAATGACTACATTGAGATAAATGAGGAGTTGAAAATCTACGCCATGAACTACTTTTTAATTACAGAAAACTGTCTAATTAAAAAAAAATTTAATTATAGAAAATGTTAAATTTAAAAAATGACAAATTTCAGAAAACTATTGTACCTACATCTTATAAAATGCATATATGAAATAAGAACTAATGAGAAAAGGAATTAAAAACAAAACATTAAAATAACATCACGTAGTATATGAAATTTTTACATTTCATGAGTTATTTTAACTTTTTAAATGGACTTAACTACATTTGGAAACCAGATAATGGCTTTAGGCTGATTTTGAAATGCAAGCGTTTGTATTAAGGTTGATAATGAGCTTCAAGGAAATAAATATATTTATCCATTGCATTGTCAGGGATGTAGTCAAATAAAGTAGGTACTTGGTAATTTAAGAGTAAAATATGATAAAATGTTTTTGAAATTTTTAATAAACAAGGAAGATATTCATTCTACTTTAGAACAGGGTTCGAGGATATATATCACGATATTTATGACTTGATTTTTATTTTTGATGTATATCCAAAAAAACTCGCGGTCGTTAGTAGATGGCGCTAGTTGTATTTTAAAAATGCTACAGCTTGTTTTTTTTTTTCAATATCTGCGATCGTTACTAGATGTCGCTAGTTGTTTTAAAAAGTGCATAAGTAATTTTTTTGATATCCGCGGGCGTTGACTATATGACGACACACTATGTTCGATTTTCGAATGGCAAAAAATATCGATATTTCACACAAAGAGACAAACACACATAACACTTCATTAGAAAGAGCAACTTTTATAACTTAGATATCATAATTGCTTTTTTCAATATGCAATTAATTTATTTAGTAAATAGGTAATAATTCATGTGCAAAATAAAAAAATAAACTTCCTAATTATTTCGAGTTTGTATCAATCGACGTGTGCAAAAAAAAACAGGAGAAAAAAAGTTTGGATATATATCCAATTTTTGATATATATTGGATATACATACATATATCAAAAAATCCGATTTTGATTTTTAGTATAAAAATCGGATTTCCGAACTCCGCTTTAGAATAAATGTGGATATTTTTTTTTTTTCAAAAACTTCCTTGTTTACAAATAAAGGTACTTAATACTAATTTAATAATAAAAATATAAGATAAATTACACATTTTTTTGTTGTTGTTAACTTTGTGGATTATGCCACTCTACTAGGCTACGCCTGTCCCAGAGTGGTGTTATAGAACACAATTATAATATTTTTTTAAATTCGTCAGTAATATTTATTTTCATAAGTAATTATGTATCTACAAAGTATCAAGTGCAGTGTTAGTGGTAAGTTGAGTGAGTCATAAGTCCAAGTGTAAATATGTGTAGAATAATTGTTTAATGTAAAAAGGGTTAAAGTTTTGTTTAAGATTATTTTTTATTTTCCTTAATTAATTAATTTATTTATATAGGTATATATTTTTATTTACAGACATTGTTATGCAATTACAGTAAGTAAATTTTCAGTTGCTGTTCTACCTTTGGAGGTAAGCCAGTTGTTTGCTAAAGCTTTTATTTTATTTATTGAGTATATTCTGATGTTAAATATTTTAGGATATGACATGATATATTACCATGTTTTGAAACTCAAGCTGATGTTGAACAAGCAATAAGATTGATACTTGTAATGTAGTATTTAAAATGTTGGAATGAGCTTAGAGAATATATTGATATTCAAATATTAAAAAAAAAACGAATGTTGTGGTTGGATATATTTTTCATAATGCAGAACAAGACAGTATATTTTTCGTATTCTTTTTTAATTGGTGTAGACATATGACCACTTTTTAGACCTCTTTCCATTTAAGAAAGACAATCGAATTAGTTTGTGTAAGCCGTGCTTACGAGGCACATTGTTTCGATGTGTGGATGTTTACGGGTATAAACACCAACACAACGAAATAGTGTGCCTCGCACGCACAATTACACATACTAATTCGATTGTCTTTCTTAAATGGAAAGAGGTATACTAACGGTCCATGCTCACGGATGAGATTTTTGTCTCGGGACGATATCTGAAATAGCAATTATGTTCTTACGAGACTTCGTAGTTCATCCTGTAGGTACATAGCAAGTTTCAGAAATATGCGCTTGCTATTTGTCAAAAGTAGTTTTTGTTCGGAATGCGAAAATGGCCGATTTTAGCGCCGCCGGCGCGGCTTTGCAGCATGATTCTTGACGGAAGAACACTTTTCCTATAATTGACTCTTCTTACTATCTAAGAATTCATTTCACCTAAAACTAACTAACAGTAACGAAACAAAACAAATGTGGCTCTCATTTACTTAAGTAGTAGTTCAATGTTTATTTTATACTTACTAGCCTTAACCCGTCAAAAATGACGGAGTTTTTATGTTTGAATTTCATCTATAATGGTATTTTTTGTTAATTTTTTTTATTTATTTCTAACATAAAATTTACTTATAACTTACGGGAATTCGTTGAATGTTTGTGTTTTAGCGTGTAAACAGCGCCATCTGGTGGCGTTAAGAATGAATATTGTTACATGGAGAATTATGAATTTTTTTATATTAGATTTAATTTAAAGATGGATAAATTATTAATATACCATTGATTTACGAAATACAATAAACACGATAGAAGACAAAATGAGGAAAAGCATAGACAAAACAGAGTGTGTCTCGGAGAAGTGTTGCCCTACTGCTCACTGATATATCGTGTTGCAAGGTATAAAAGATCATTATTTATTATTATTTTATTTATGTTATTTTTTTTTGCGAACACGGAATACGTGTCACATTAATATTCTTACTATTTTCAAACCAAGCTAAACGCTTGTGATAGGGACTAACTTGCTGGTCTGGAGTGAGGTTCGAACCCGAATTTATAATTAAAAAATATATATGTAGGTAGGTACATATATACATATATATGTATGTATGTACCTATATATATTTTAATCCGCCCATTTTTACTATTGAAATTCGCTAGAACAGTAATAATTTTGTATCCAGATACACAACACGGCCTAAACTAATGTATAAAGAAAATAAAGCCGTCCAGAACTGTCCAATTTTTCCGGCGCCGCGGATTCCCCACCACTCCATTAGATCTCCATTTTTGCACCACAAACCTCCCCCACCCCTCCTGCCCCCCCATCCCCCCCCCCCGGCCACCCCAGCAACCCCACCCAGACCGGTATTGAACCCACCCCTAGGTTCCCAATCTCGCTGTCACTGGCGTCCAAAAGCTTCATTTAGATGGTATCGATATTCATTTAAACTCGATTCCCAAGAAAACTTTTGCTAAAGTTGCGTGTTCACTGAACGCGATAACTGAAATAATTATCAAAGTACATTTTGGTTATTGGGCTGAGTTTTCAAAAACCCTATCGGATACATTTAAAGAAGATATTTATGATCTTTAAAATGAATGGAATATTATTATGTTTTCTCTACTTAGGTTTAATTAAATATTATACTAGCAGTCAAGCAATCAGCTATCGTAGATTGTTTGCTGCTAGGCCTTGCGGGCGGCTGTCTGGGCCGCTAGTAGCCGCTGTGCAGCCATTGCTATTTGCTTGATGCTGGAGTGTATCGTTGGCTATGGTGGTCGCTTCGCGGCTGGTAGTGACCGCTGCGCGGCTATTGGTTTCATTATTTTATGCGAAAAATAGGCAAATATTCAGTCCGGCGCGTATTTTATTTTATTTTTGCAAAAATACAATCGTAAAATCTTGAACTAACTGAACTACTTGTCCAAACAATATTGAGTCGAAGTCAATTTTTATCTACATAAAGTCTACTTAATTACGATAATTTTATTTATTTTGATAAAAATTTAACATTACCTACTTAAATTACCTCCGACAGATTAAAATTAATCTTTAAATATATCTTTTAGTCATATTTTATCAATTTGAGAATTAACCTGAACATACAGATGTCGTTGTAGAATTTTTTACATGTCTTTTTAAGTTCGACAACTTTTCTATAGAAAGCAATTATAATATATACATATCTTTTATCGCCAGGGCAGCGTTCATAAGAAACACATTCGCTTGACCGTTTTTTCGTCGACTTACGTTGCAAAATTGATCTCCACGAAAAGCCCTTTTATTTTAACGGGATAATATTCAAACTATGTCCACTGCATTCTAAATATTGGTGAAAGAATTTTTGAAATCGGATGAGTAATTTCAGAGATTACCTCCTACATCCAAACTTACAAACTTTATCTCTTTACAATATTAGTGTAGATGTGGAGTATAAAAGCAAAAGCAGATTAATCATCAAAGATTACTAATTTATAATGTACTGAATTCGAGATTTTATAAATATCTATAAATTTATAGGAAATATGATTTTGAAAGGGATAGATGCCTACATAAAATCTAAAATTCTGTACATTTAAAATTGGTAATCCACGGAGACAGCATTCAAAACATTTTTTTAATTTTTTGGATATTGCTACCCCACACGTGATGTAAAAAATGAATTTGTGAAATAAAAAACGAATGAATGAAAAAAAATGCATTAACCGCGTGACAACTGAATATAGATTACGTAACAAAATTCCTGTTATTGTCGTAATGAGTGCGTCATCTTTATGAACATATTATATGGCAACAGTGCATACAAATACTTATGAGGTAAAGAAATAAGCATATGTGTTTGTTTGGCAAATCGATTCTGGAATTCTAAGTAAAAGTCTGGCTGACTGGTAGCCACGCACGAATTTGCCTCAGATCTGTGCAGAGACGTCTATTCTAGTCACATTAATTACTCATGGAACATTCTGGATTAAGGGTCCAGAAAATAAAAAAAAATATTCAAGGACAACCTGTTTGATTTGTTAACTACACAATGACTAATCCCCAACTGTATGCATTTTTAATATGCAATAATAAGTAATATGCATTTTAAATAAATTGAATCCTGGAAATTAATAAAATACTTAGAGCCAGAATGTTCATTTAAAAAAATGTACAGGGTTAAAAGCGAATATAGTCTTTTCGCTCTTTATTTGCTATTTTACACATATTTTCAACACTGTTACACGCCCGTACCTTATGTGGGTTCATTTTAATACTAAAAACTAGTTGTAATCTTCCAAAAATGACGGTACTTTTACATGTCGGTTCGTAAGGAATAGGTATGTATATATTTTATTAACGAAAAAATTGTAAAAAAAAATACTATAATGGAGTTACGGACGTTACGCGAAGTTACGGGGATAGACAAACAGACAGACAGGCGGACAGACGAACGGACGGACAGATGGACGGACGGATAGACAGACAACCAAATTATTATAATTGGGAATTTAAAAATAATCATGTATTTTAGTGCCTTATTTATTTAAAAAAAAATGACGCGTCACTTCATACTTATGCAATATGCATTCCCATATAACTAGAAAATTAACACAGATAGGACCTCAGTGCAATATTTAATAATTTAATATTTGCGAAGGGATATAGTAGGTAACAATCTGTATACTTATCTAAATTTTTTTATTTTTGGCACATGGTGCTTTATTCATTTTCAGTATTCAATTACAATAAACATTGTGTAACTTTGCACTTTAGTAAGCATGATATAAGTCTTCTAAGATCATGATCCTCTTCTTTTTCAGCCTTCATCTCTTCACTGCTGGATATAAGCCACTTTCATACCCTTTCATCCTTCTCTGTTGTTTGCTTCTTGTAGTCGTTTCTTCCCCCCCACAACGGCTATATCGTCAACCAACCCATCTCTTTTGAGATCTTCCAACGCTTCTTTTATTCTCCCAAGGTCCCTACTTCAGAACTCTAGGAATCCATATTGTGACATCCTGCGTTGCAAAATACCCTGCCCATTTCCATTTTAACTTTGCTACACCATCCATGATATGCACTACTCTAGTTCTGCGCCTAATTTCGTCATTTCTAATTCTATCGCTCCATGATCGTTGCGTGCATTTGAGCTTTTCTACACTTTTCTTATTATCTCTTAGACTTATTTGTACCAAGCATGGTTCTCAAAGCAATCGAGCTGAAACTTTGCAAGCAGACTCGTGGCGATGATAAAAATAATCTAAGAAATTTTCGTTTAAAAATGTAATAAATATAGTTTAATTTTGGATTTTTTGAAATTTTAATGGTTTTTTCAAATGGGAATCAATAGAAATGAGTAATTAGCCTGACGCGTGTATAGGACACGAAACCTGATTCTATGAGAAAGGGAGTATAATAAAAACTTGGTTTTTATGGGTTAGTTTTTTAAACTAATTGGTATCTCTTTGTTTTCAAAGGTATGTTTGTCAGCTCTTGATGTAAGATCGAATGTCAGCTGGGTACTTACAAACGTCGTCGTACAACCACGGCAAGGCTTCCTCTTAATTCACTGATAAACTAAGTATATCACACAAAATTGTATCAATGTATTAAAGAGTGCACAATTACGAAACGCGAACTTTACATTTTTATATTTACGCATCAAAAGGTCTCAATGAAGGTGGATTGGAAACGTCTCGCGAATGCAAAAGGAGCGACGATCAATTAAAACATTGAAACCCGAGTTAGGTATGGTCAAAACCGATACTTTTGCCGGTTACTCAATAATCGTTAATTGAGATTTTTTATTTTTATTACGTTATATTTAGATACAATCTTTACACGTTTAATATAATAGTATGTATGTATAATGATATTGTTGATATTGGTGTTCTTAGTCCTCCTCACTAGGGGCTCCTGTGCTGATCACTGTTCTGTGCTGTATCTGATTCAACTGTTGTCTAGTGTCTACTGACGTTGCCGTCGTACTGCGAAGAATCATTTTTTTAATTTTTATTTTATTATTTATTAATTAACGCTCTATATGGATTTACAACAGATAGGTAAAATGTACATTAACAGAATATATAGTTTAAAGAAAAAAGAAAAATAATAATAGGTATGTAAACATAATAATGACATAAAGTGTAAAGAAAATACTATATATACAGATACAAATATATAAAGATAAATATAATATAAATAAAAAGCAAGTAGGTATATAAAAAGCAGAAGCATAACATAATATAATAGAAATTTAAAAACAAAAAAGTAATAATATAGAGTGAAAAGATATAGCACAAGCTTTGAAAGTCTTAATATAATAAAAAATATACATACAAATACAAATCAATTATTTAAGTCCAATTCGACAAATACTAGTAAACTTTCAATACATCTTTTAATATATGTTTGAATAATATACATTATTGGCAAGGACGTCCAGTTGCTCGTATCTGTTTGCTAGTCTAGGAAGCCTTTGCAGTGGAGAATTAAGGAAATAGTTAATAGCTGCAGTTTCAATTATCAATACAATCGGACACCATTAAAGATCATTGTTGTGCAACCGCTTAAAATAACGGTTTTGATCATCACCGTTGTTGTAAATGGGCACAGTTTTTAGAAAAAAAATAATAAATCTAATTAATTAATAATAAATCAAATTTCGCATTTTTAGGTATATATTTATAACACGTGGTAAATATTTTTATCAGGAATTAATTTAAAAAAAAATTCGCTGTCAGGACGGTTACTTTTTTTGCTCTAAGTGTAATTCGAAATTCGTGTTTGTGAATATCATTCGATTTGGAGTCTGGACCGGTCCTTACAATTCATCCCCGTCCCACCCCCGTTAAATATACTGACAACTTTCAACCCTCCGTCACCCCTCACCCCTCACCCCCCACCACCCGCCCCGCAGGGCAAGTCATGATTACTGGGAATACAGGGCAGTACTTGGAATTAAAAATTAAGCCATTCATCCAATACAGAGAACATCCGATTGAGAAAAATCATGTCCAATATGTTATACTAGCTGTAACCCGAACATCGAAAATGACGGAACATTGGTTCGCGTCTTTGACAAGCCCTAGTATATAGTTAAAAATTTTTTTTGATGGTCAACGGAGAGGCAGCGGTAGCAACGTTAGCATGCGTTAGGAGGCCGGTTCGGGTCTGCTAGCCTTGGGTTCAAGCCCCCATCTTCGGTTGTTTAACTTGTTTTTTTAGCCGTGAATTCGAACGAAGTTATGGACTTTATGTGAAGTTAGGGACAGACAGACAGACAGACGGACAGACAACGAAATTATTATGTTTGATAATAGAAAAATATGTTTATTTGTATATGAGCATGATATTAGTCTTCTGCCTTTCAGATGCAAGTATAGATTACCGCTATTATTACTACTTCATGAAGCAGCGAAATGCACTAGATTCATCGGACTAAGTTGCAAAATGGCAGACAGCGTACATCGAAAAATGTTTAAAGGGTTTTTTATTAGACTTTTTTACCCTTCCAAATTTTAAGTTACGTTAAGTTTAGAAAGGTAGTTATTAAATGTCAAATCAATCAAATAAATGTCAAAAAAATAAAAAAATGTCAAATCTATAGAACTGACGCACTTGTAATAGTAGATTAGGCGGTTTAGCCTCACTACTCAGGGGATCGTAGACTCTAAGGAATTGGAAAAAGGAAGTTATATGTAATATTGCAGGTATTCTTCTGGACTAGATAATTTTTAATATTTTAAATTCTTCGAATGCTAGGTGTGTTGGATAGATTTCTTTTATATGCCGCTATCCAGCTGACTACAGCTTATTGGAGATTTGCTTGCATTATACATATAATTTGTATTGTGCTGACCCTAACATTGATGCTGATATTCTTGCAGATACCTTATCTTCGTTCAAAAACTCACTCATACACAACATTCATTTTCTAAACGATGACATGAACCTATAGATCCATTAAATCAATCATTCATTAAATACTAATCGCACTACATTCAAACACAAAATATACAATACACATAAATGTACATGTAAATGTACATGTAAATGTACACATAAAATATAATTAATTGCAAAAATACACTTGTAATTGGGATAATGGGCATAGTCTTCACTATAATGTTTATTATCAGAGTATCATGTACCTATTATCCTGTTAGTGTCTCTAATAAATAAATAAAAAAATATATAAAATAATTATAGCATGAAAAACTGATAATAAGTTTTCCAGTAATAGAATGTTTTGGATTTAAAAAAATGTAAATTTATTTATAGTATTGTAATCAGCTATTGATTAGTGGATATTAAGTTTAAATTAAATCAAAAATATAAATTTATTTCAATATAATAAATAACAGTGGTTCCAAAACCGGTTAGAGTTACGAAAATAAATTATGTACTTAATTAAATGAAATGTATTCAATGTATTCAAATATCTTGTTCCAAAGTTTAATTCACAGCGTCATATTTATAGAAAACGAGATTCCTTTCACCAATCCGTATCTCAATATTATTGGAGCAGATAAAAAATGAAATTGCCTAGGGGAACCATATTTCTGGTCCTCAATCGGTGCCTACCCCTCACCGGCCTTAAGCAAGGGATGGGGGCAAATTCCATCAATTTGATTGGTTATTTTGTTACGAGACGATCTCGAGGGGGGAATGGGGGGGATACAACCAACCCCCCTTTTCATAGATCTGGTAAAGTAATTCATTAGTGCATTTGAAAATTTTAAAATGGGTCTCGAGTAAGATGCGTCAGTCAGCGAAATTCGCGGATGGGATTATTTTTAAGAATCTGGAATATGCGCTTTACAGGGTTTTTGGCGTAATCGGTTCCGACTCACTTTAATTCTATCCTATTATTATTTATACATTTTTGTGAATACCTTACCGAAACCGATTCTGATTTTTATTACGCGAAATTTGTTTTGTTTTTCTTAATTATAAGGCGGTAAACAAGAAACAGTGCACTCCGGCATGGTGAACAGGTCAACGCGACCTTTTCAACTCTCCGCATTATTTCTATAATGAGATACGACGCTTAGAAATATCCAAAAATAATAAGGGAGTGTCAAATTTATAATATACACAATTTATATGTACAATCCAAATCGCAGGCAAAGCCGGGTAGAAAAGTTAGTAAGCTATAAATTTAATTCCTCTATAATTTTTAATTAGTAGGCACAATAAATGTCCATAATCGATCAAATATAACTGTACGTATTTAAAAATTAGGATGTTATGATATTTTTGACGTCCTACGTATGTTTGAAATTTTCAATTGCCCCCAAAACATATGAACGAAGCCAAATTAATGATGTCAGTGGTGTCTCGTACGGATAAAAAACATTTACTAATAGAACACTGAGTAGCTTGTTGGAGTAGTGGTCATGACGCTCGCCTAGGGATCAAATGGTTGGTGATTCGAGCCCCATTCCGGGATACCAGCAAGTTAGTCCTAATTTCATTGCACAAGCGTTTAGCTAATTTTGAAAATAGTAAGAATATTGATGCGAAACTTCTTAGTCTTCCGTGTTCGCATCTCTATTTAAGAAAAAAAGAAGATATTTAATAAAGATCTTTAAATGGGTAATGACTTTTGCGATCGAGTTTTACATTACACTATGATATGTATTTCGCACCTGGATTCAAGATATATATCAAGTAAAGTAGATAATAAAAACATACGTGAAATATTTAAAAAGACATATAAGGTATTGAATAATAACGGTGAATAATAAATATATCTATCTGTACGTGAAAATTTACCAAATTCTTTGGAAAGAAAGAATTAAAAATAACTATGTTATTTGGAAGTACCTATCTACATAGCATACACAAATGAAACTCTTGATGAAAATGAAAATGCGTGCACTGCAATTTTTCCGTGTGATTTTATATTATTTCCAGTATTGAATATCGATATATAATGAACAGATTTTGCAGAAATGCAGTCTTAAAAGTCAAATACAATTAAAATTATAAAAATCGATGCAGAAAATGAGAAACGCTAAAAATTTTCACTTTGAATGCTCGTTAGGTATACCAATACCTGTTTTTTTTACTAGATACTTCGGTTGTGGGCTTATAAGACGCACATTTTACATCCACAACAACAAAAATTTTAATCGAAAATATTACCTTTTAGTTTGATTTTCATGTTCGAACCTACAGCAGCCTTAATGCACCTCTAGAAGCCTTGGTTCTGGGTCGCACACACAGTCTCTCCAACCTCCCCGGTCTTCTTCGACACAAAGTTGTGCCAGGAAAACTCATTTCTTGGCTGTCACTTCGACGACTGTGTGCCTAAAAAATTGAATTAATGTTTTGTTCACAACTGCAGATTGAGCTTCTATTAATAAATCATACCCAAGTGGAACATGACCATTGTGAGAATGCGGCTTATATCCCGGTCACGCGCATCTACGCGAAGGTAGCACCCTCTCTCCAAATGCGTTTATGCGCAGATTAGTTCAACCGCATTCTAGCAGTGGTCATAATCTACACGGTTAAATGGCATGAATTGCTCTTCAAAGGTGGATCGCCATGATAATAAAATAAGAAAAAGTCTAATAGGTAATATTCTTCCTACCTACCAATTCTTAATATCCTAATTATCTATAGAGAACTGTAAAAAAAAACATTTACAGTTTCTCATCAAAATACATAATTCTCTTTGTAACAATGTCCGTCACCAACACTGCCAAGAAGTTAGGTGGCACTGTTTTCACTGCCTTAACTCGCGGTCGAAATATACATAATTCTCTATTAAACAATACTCTGTGTCAAGGTGAACATTTGAATATTTACCAAAAATATGTTTGTTTTGATTTATATGCTGTTAAGATATAAAAACAACTAACTAATGCAAAGCTGATATTTAAACATGTAAAAAGTAAGTTGTTTTTGACGGGTTATGCTAGTTATTACCTAGATACCTATGACAATAACGGAATAAGTGCAGAATATGAGGTCAACGCCGATGTTTCAGGGAGCAAATGTCCTGAGTGTCCCGATTTAAAAAAAGGAATTGATTGAAAGGAAATTATTTAAAAAAGCTATTTTAATTTAAAGTTTCGAAAATTTCACCATAGGTATATTTTGACATTTGAGTCGAAGATCGGCGATGGATACCATATTCTGCACTTTTACATAATAAATAACTTTACCATAATAAATAAGAACTCGACTAACCTCAATTCAAAACATTCAACATACAATGTATCTGTCGGCCTTTACAATGTGTCCAAAAGTACATTTAAATCTTTTTAAAATACTCTCGGATTGTCCGACGCGCGAAAACCACAATGGCGCGAACGTAATGGCGAGCATCTCGTCCCACGGGCCGCGGACCATTGCAAATCTCAACAACTTCTGTCAACAATCCGACACCGAGGGAGACCTCTCGCGGACACCACAATGCAGAAATCCGCAGATCTTTTCTGATCTAGAAAATAATAAAGACGCGCTTTGTCTCTCGAATTCGTCGAATTTGTTGTGACACATGTCAGGCGAACACAACCCAAAATGTCGGCCGCACAATGACGCCTCGCTCGGATTATGAACGAGACATTCACACCGCGATATTAAATAAGACGCGTTTTCATTATTCCAGTGTTGTGTGTAATGCGATCCGCGTCGCGGAAGAAAGGAAACTCCTGGAACAAAGACGCCGGGAGGATTGTGGTAGATTTCTTTCGTGCAAACATCCGGAGGTCTTAATTGAAGCGTCTCCCGCGATATCAGTGACACCTGTGATTTGTTTTGAGAATCGAAATTGAATAATACAATAATAAATTGATCACAATAAATTCGAGCTTCTATACCCGCCGTAATGAGGACTTATTTAATTTTTAAATTACTCGTGTTACGTAATTCTTTGTGAGAACTAATCTGAGACACGGGCGAAACGAAAATATGGGCACGAGTAAAATCTAATGATGCAGTCGGTTAAAGGTAGGTAATATCTATATTATATTTTAATAATAATCAAACAAATTACAAGCGTACGAACTATTGCGTAATTGTTGTAAAATTTAAATTGCTAACGGGCAATTTATCATAGTAGGTACTTACCAACATGATCATCGCAGTATAAAGATAATTTAGAGCGTTAAATTGTTAAACTTCTACTTTTTTATATTAATTTACTGTATATTTAAGTCTGTATGGACTTAATCGAAGTTGTCTAGTTATCAACTCGTTATTTGGTGAACTTATTTTTGTCTAGTCTTTTTTCTCTGTTTTCTACCCTCAATCATATTTTATAATGACTGCATTGTGTCTAAGCATCCATTGACCTTTCATTCATGTGTCTATTCCCTGATCTCTTTTACTACACGCTCTCTCTTATTATCTCAATCCAGTTTACCACATCTCGAATGCTTCCAAACTATCTCTTTCTTTCTGGTTAATCATCCAGGTGTCATTTATAGATGGTGCTATTCGTCAGACATAAATTTTAATGTCTTTTTGTTTATTAATGATTTTATGGTTAGTTTCTTCGCGTTAAAACCTTGTTTTGCCATCGCTGTTCTGATTTTTACATCCAGCGAGGTCCTAGCGTCATGTGTTATATTACTTTTTCGATATTTGTATTTTTCTACTTGGTCAATTTCAATGCCAACGTTTACGGCGACCTGTTGTGATTTATTAGTCGCAACTAATTTCTTTTTTTTAGTGGTATTCTTTAAATATTAAATATAAATATAATTAAAGCTTTGCAGAAATTGCTGTAACTGAACTATAATTGAATCAAGCTGCATTGATGTAATTAATATATTGTTCGTATTAGGGAAGACGATTGCATTTTGCCGTCGGAGACCGATCGGTTGCACGTGTATTAAGGAGTACGTTTTCCTATATGGAAAATAATGATAATAGCTTTGCTCTGATTAACCAGATATACATATTTTTCTCTTTCTTTCACATTCTTACATTCTTCATTCTTATATTCTCTGAGAATCTTAAAATATAAAATAAATGCCGCCTTGCCATAAGACTGGAGTCTCTTGTACGTGCTACTTTTCGTAAATGAAAAGCCATATAAAACAAAATATTTGTAGGTTGTATCAAAGATATTCCTGGATAAAATAAAAAATGGATCGATTTATCACAAAATTCATTACAAAATAATGAAGAAATGAAAAAAAATGGATTGTTAAAAATATTATTTACAAAATACTACATACTATTCTCATATTTGTATATGCTATTATTTTGCTTCATTTCTTTGTCAGCTCTTGTAATACAATATGTTATAATAAAATATGTTGGAATACCAACAATTTCTCTGAAATTTGGTAGAGAGATGTATTCCAGATGACTATACAATAATAATTCAATAATACAAAATCGGTTAAATTCTAATATTCAATAGTGAAGTTATGAAATTAATGTTTCCCTGTAATGAAAAGTTTCTGACGGTATCAAATATTTTTTGATAGATAGATTTTTTCTGTGTATCTTTCTAATTGATGCATATAATTTTTACTTTCTTACATTGCACTTTTTTACTGTGAAACGTGGACATATATCATATGGTTTATATGCGGGACATTTTCATTTTTTAGACTTTTAATAAAAAAATAAAGCGTCTTATTTTGCAGTACATATCACCGCTTTGTTTGAACTAGACTTTGAAATTCAGAGGAACAGAAGTAAGGGATGAATAATAATTAGTCTCCACCCCAGTCATCGTCGCGTCTCCCCCGCCAGGAAGGCCTTTATCTCAATACGGAGGCTGTGGTCTGATGGGCTCGGCTGCAGAAGTGAGAAAAGAGAAGAAAAAGGTTTGCGGGGTGGCTTCAATGATGAAACTAAAGGATTGCCTTTTTAATCTTTCGAAAAATATGACAATATTTTTGTTTATAATGAATGAGGAGGATCAACAGCCCTCCTTCTTTAGAGAGCGAAGGTATTTTTAAGTAATTGTTGTAATGCTGTTTGTAGCTTGCTGTGTGTTGAGGTTTATTTTGTCAACGATGTCATTAAATAAAATAAACGAATAAGATATATACATCTACAGAAATAATCTATCTAACGAAAAAATATTTGGCTGCTTTCGATAAACGAATCCGAAACATTTTAAACCGGAAAATTTCGTTTACCAATTTCGCTGTGTTAACTGACCGGAAGATTTTGAAAAATTTGAGACTTATATTGTATACTGTACAGAATTTCATGTATGAAAAATTTACGTATTGTTACAATTTTAAATAGCCTTATGAAATCTTTGATTAATTCACTCCAGATGACAGTAAAATAAATAAATTCATTTTTAATTAAATCTGGGATATCTTCGATTCATCTAGTACATTTAAAATATATTTTATTAAATATAATAGTGAATATCTAAAGAAGTATATTGATGTTTCTTATGGTAGGTAAAAAATGAGTTAATATTTATTAATTTGTGACATTTAAAATAATATAATGGCAGAATATACCTGGTAGGAATAATTAAGTGTAATTTAAAAATATAATAAAAGTAATATACCTACCTATTATTTATTTGGGATTTTTCCATAATATAAACTCGTATAAATAAATTACAGATACAATATTTAAAATATTGCTGATATATAATTAATGCAATCAAATGGTAGGTAAGATTCATGTCCACCTTACAGGAGAGCGTTTGTATCGAAGCAGACTTTGAGAAGATTTATTTGTATGAATCATACATACTTTGAATACATCTTTGAAATAAAAAATAAATTATATATTCGTGTAATCTATAAAACATGTTGATAAATAATTTACGCAATCAAATAACAAGTCCATACCACCTGTCTTAAGGTAGACTTTGTAAACATTTTTAAGAATAATGCGCCAGACCTTTAGATATTTTTTATTAGTGTACCTACTTGGACATTATATTTATTATTTAAAGACAAAATTGAGATTTTTATAGCCTTTTATGTATTTGAAAACATAATAATTTCGTTGTCTGTCCGTCCGTGCGCCTGTCCCCGTAACTTCATGTAACGTCCATAATTCCGTTCGAATTCACGGCCAAAAAACCTTATTAAACGGCCGAGGATGGGGCTTGTACCCCGGGTCACAAAACCCAACGGTCGCTTCACACATGTTGCAACAACCGCCTCTCCGTGGCGCGTCAAAAATATTCTATAAATATATAATAGTGCTAAGCAAAGACATGAACCAATGTTCCGTCATTTTTGGCGGGTTGCAGCTAGTTTCGTATTAATTGCATTGTCCCTTAACGATCAAATCATATTTTAAATAAATTATTCTCTGATGCCACCACAATGATTTGTCATGGTAATATTAGTGTAATCTCATAGGAAATATTGTCATATAGTTAGTTGTATGGCAAAGAAAAAAGATATTTGGGCCTTGACATGATAATTATTCATAATTAAAATGGTGATATTATTACAAGTTCGTTTAAACATTTATTAACTAGGTACTTCATAAAAAATCTTAAACGAACATTAAATATAATAAAGTATAGGTACCAACGGTCACCACAATAAGTAATACATGAATTAAATGTAGATGTTTAAAAAGACGACATTATATTTATAAATTCCGACGGCTTTATTTTCATTCTCTCTTGGAATATGGAGTAGATTAATTTCAGTCTTAAAATACACTTAGAATTAAAATTGATATTTATCGACTGATATAAAATAAAATTGTTTTTAATAAAATATTATTTATATAAATTATAAATAAAATAAAAATATAAATTTTAATAAACGACTGATATAAAATAAAATTGTTTTTAGAAAAAAAGGACATCACACTTGTGATCACGGCTGAGAAAATGTCTTTATAAAATCTATTATGTGATGGCGGATAGCTTTTGAGGCTGTTATTATTTCGGAGAAGGATCACTCCCAGAGAAATGTCCTTCCAGTCTTAAAAGACACAGGATGGAAGAGGATTCGTAATAAGAAGTACATACGTTTCAATTAAAAATATGTAGAATTTTGTTTTGAAAAATTTACGCAAGTCGTTTATAAAATATGTTGTAATATTACATGCAGTAATTGATTATTTAATTATAAAAAATAAGTATTAACATATATTTATATTTAAAAAAAAACAGTTTTTAGAATTGATACATAGATGTTTCTTACATTTAAAAATGATCATAATTGGTCACATCTCTTATTTGAATCTTTTTTAGCGTTGGCAATTTTAGGCCTAAATTTTAACCGAATTGTATTTTTTTATTTCGCGTTTTAGCGTTCTATTGATGATTTGATATAATAGATATATTAAAGTGTAAAATATTTATATGTATAGATATTTGTACAAATAAATCATCCGAGAGTATCAATAAAATATTCCTTGATAAACAAATTAGTAACGTAATAATAGTAAAGAATTAAAAAACGACAAACAAATGAAAAACAAAATTAGAATGATATTAGCATTTTAATTTTACATAGGAATGAATTCAAAATCGATTTATTTATATGTAGGTATTTATTAATCACCCAGTGATTAATAAATAATTAATTAAATAATTAATTTAATTAATTTAAGTACGCTACATTTTTTTATTGTAACCAAATTTAATATCTAGAATACAAGTTTTAGAGAACTATATAAATAAATATACCTAATATAAATAAGATGAATGGATGTATTAGAAATACAATACAGAAAAACAATCTTATAAATTCTTCATCAAAAACAGCAAAATAATTTTGTGGTAATATTAATATAAGTGATAAAGACACTAGTTTGGTAACCAAATGCTCGGAGGTACTATGAAGTTAGTCATATTTTTATAGAATAAGTATAGGCTTATGAAATATATGTAAATCTAGCCTTAAAAAACGCTTATTTCAAATCGAGTTATAATTATAATTTTTATTATTGTGCAAGTTAAATCACAGTTGGTTTTTAAATTCTCGACGAGCTCATTTTCGAAATACCCCCCTATAATAAATAAATTGCCCCCATGTGGAGCGTGGGACTCACGTTGGGAAGCACCGGTCTAAATGATGTCGTGTCCTCTGAATTTAGACGTCAAATAATTAATTTGAAAAAAATGGATTAACATGTGTGTTAATCAATTAAAAAGACACTACACATAAGGTCGAAAATTTTACGTTAATTAACCAAGCTGCTGTGGCGAAATTGGATAACGCGCCATTCGCTGATAGTAGAGGTCCGTTGGTTCGAATCCCGATAACAGTTAAAATATTTTTTCGTTAATTTTATTTTTCTGTATGTCTTTTCTAATTGATTAATAAATTTGTTAATTTTAAAACCATTTTTTAAATATTTAATGTTTTTTTTTGATATGCTGATTGCACGCGCCTGCTATCTATTGTCATTAATGACGTGTTGACTATATATCTATTATAAATTAAATAAATTAGTGAAACATTGGGCTTTGTTAGTTGTCGGTGCTGGGTCCTAGTCATAATACTAATGTGATTTCCGGCCGCGGGAGGTTGCGCACAATGTAATTATATTCCTCCCTTGGATTGTTGTTTTCTCCGATAGGAATTAAGGGCTGAAATTGTATCCCCAGGCCAGAAGTAATATGGCCGCGAATATTGGATAATAGAAAGATTACTCCCCGCCGCCTATTATTTCAGTCATTAGTGCGCGGCCGTGTCCGGGACAAACCCTATTTTCGAAATCCTAACGCCAAAATATAATATTGTTTCATCATTCATTATAGACTAGGAGCCGGCGACCGACAGAATTACGTCATCGTATCAAACCTGAAATATTTTCTGTAAACGTATATTATATTGTAGTTAAGATGGTTTTAGATATTATGACATTTGATTTCGGGGGATTTTGGCAGAAAACAGTTTAAAAAAAGGGTGCAAGTAAAACGGTTATTTTATTTACTTTTTACTTACTTACTTACTTACTTACCATCACGCCGTTTCCACGTGGGGGTAGGCAGAGAGGATAGAGCGCCACACTCTTCTATCCTGACATACAACTCTCGCCTCATCATGCCACGTCTTCCGCGGTCGCCCTCTCTCTCTGGCGCCATCAACACTTGCATTATATATCTTTCTAACCATTCTTTCCTCATTCATTCGCTCAATATGCCCAAACCATCTGAGCGGCCCTTTTTTAATTCAGATTTACATTCGTTCCTAATATCTGCATTCTTCACTCCATCATAAAATAATTTGCCACACATACGTCTGAGGGATCTCCACTGCATTCAATCTACTTTCGTTCCTCTTCTGCCAGTTTACTTTTAAAGTTTACATTTTTTAAATAGCAAAAAATAAAAATTCACCTTCACTATTAGACGAGAAGCAAAACTAATGAGGTATTTAGAAGAGGTTCAAATTAGGAATAAAATAGAGATGTGTATCTTACATTGCTTCTGGACTGTGGACCAACACTCTGAAGCAGTAAATTAGCATTAAATATAAATTTATATAATAAAGAGGTCCTTAAATAGCTTAAAAGTCTTCAATATAAATAGGTAATTACTTGCACTCCTAAAATCACTTTTAGTCAATTTTTTTGTTACTTTTTTCATTTTTGATATTTATAGCGTTAATTTTGTGGGTGGACATTTTTCTACAAACCGCTTGAGTAACTATATATAATGGATAGTCATCATGCATTCGTCCTGACAAAGATACAGTGTTATCGAAACCTGTAGACGTAATGTTACTCCAAGTGGTTTATACAAAGTTTTTAACTAATAATGGAAAAATTCATTTTAATTAAGATATTATTATTACACGTTGTATTATATTTTATTTATTTCAAAAAATCCTTATTACATTACAATATATAGGTACTTAATAATAATTTAACAATAAAAATATAAGATAAGATTACACATTATTTTTTGTTAGATTTGTGGATTATGCCACTCTACTAGGCTACGCCTGTCCCAGAGTGGCGTTATAGAACACAACTAAAAAAATTTTTGAATTCGTCAATAATATTTGTTTTCATAAGGTAATAATTATGTATCTACAAAGTATCAAGTGCAAGGTTAGGTTTTATATAAATTGTCGATAGCCACTTCCGTGCATAATTCTTCTCTTGTATATAGTGTTGTTTTTATACTTAATCTTATATTTTTGGAAATAATAAATAAAAAAAATTAAAATCGTCCTTCTTTACCTATGCATTCGGGTGATTTTAA
Source organism: Agrypnia vestita (assembly GCA_016648135.1). Taxonomy (NCBI): domain Eukaryota; kingdom Metazoa; phylum Arthropoda; class Insecta; order Trichoptera; family Phryganeidae; genus Agrypnia; species Agrypnia vestita. Next base: position 63,953 of record JADDOH010000170.1, on the reverse strand, counting down.
ATGGTTCACGTCACTTGCTCATTTCTTCGGTAAATGTGGGTAATGTTTTCATTCCATCAAATAGCACCGAGAACGGACCCATCTGACCATTCGTATTCGTAATCTGAGTTTGAGATTATTTTTGATACGTCGACCGTTCTCAGAAAGCACAATACATGGCTGGGTATTATGTAAGTACGCTCAATAGGTGTTACAATCAAACTTGAAAAATTATATTCACGCCTGTTAATAATAACGTATTATAATATTTGTGTTTACATTATTATTTATTTAAAAATATCATTGTCCCGGCAGGGCTCCCGTTGTCTGCGTGAATGCGAGTTTTTCGGCCAGGACAGATGCGTTTAATACGTTATTATGTTATTATTCATTTAAGTACGGAAACTCTTCGAAAGACATGGTGGCTGTCAGCCTCTGGGCTCCTTTGTGAAGGCCTCGCCCTTTGCCAACACCTTTTGGGACCCGAAACAATGTAATTAGCTCACGGGTGACGGGTCCATTCAGGCCTCGCGGAGTGAGACCAAAATATTCCGTGTTTATTTTTGAAAACTGAACACGGAACACACCATCTTGTGTGCGCCTCTAGATCGTGTTACGGAATCCGTGGATCTGGAAATATTTTGTGACAATTTTTGACGTCTCAAAGATTTTATCTCGTGTTTGTTGTCAGTGAAATTTGATGTTTTTACGTACAACATTGCCGATATTGTATATTACACACACAAGGTGTCTAGTAACCAATATAAAAACTTCGGAGGAATCTCCCGCATTGAATTCTGAATAGAAAATATTCTTTACCTTTTGGGTGAAATGTCAACAGTTAAGGAGATAAGCGACTTTAATAAAGTTTTAATTTTTTTCAAAATTTCTGAATTATCTTTTTTCCTAATTGGATGAAGAAGACTCCCGGAAGTTTTTTCTACTAGCTCCGAGACATCCTTTATGTACATGTACATTGCAGTATCAAGTGAAAAATATTGTTTTGAATTTTTAACATTTGCTAATGTTTTTCAAAATAATTTTGAAAATGTTAGGTAAAATTGTTATATTTTTTTCTACATTATCTATCTTCTTAGGTAGGTATACAAATAATTTGAAAATAAGTCATTTTTTAATGAGAACACATTTCTTTATGATATTAGTACCTATTCTAATCAAGAAATTATGAAAAAAGAATAACCGATGGATTTTTACATTAATGAGTCTCAAATTTTTTTGTAATCATAGATGGATACTGTGGCAAAGGTATCGTTATTCCCCGGAAAGTGATAGTTTTGGGATCGTATCCCGGTGGTAACAAATATTTTTCAATGTAAAGATTTTTTCTGTAAATTATCCCAATTGATTCATTAATTTAGTCATTTTTTTTAATTTGCTCTCACCTACTATCACTTTCCAAATCAGCTCTCTAAACTTTTTTCCATTCCTCAATTTTTCTCCAACTGCATAATTATTTATGTTTACTTTAAATGAACAAAATGAAAAAAACATCAAGCGCAACATGATATTTAATATTAAAAAATCAGCCATATCATTTTTAGGACAATTATTTAAAATATCGAGTTTTTCATACAAATGTGTGATGATACCTACTGGTAATTTTTGTTCAAGGTGAGAAAAACAAATTCCAGTGTTTTTGATATATTTTTATAAGATGTCTTTGGAATTGTGAGTCCCTTTACATAGTTTCATTTCATACGGAGCTAACTTATTCGACGTTTCATTCTTTTGAATCCCTTTTATTTATAACATAACAGGAAGAATATTGACAAGTGTGAAAAAAATTTCAAGTTGTGCTGTAATTTAGATGTATTTGAGTTATTATTAAAAAAATCTGTTTTTATTTAATATTTTTAGTGCAGAGCAATATTTCTAAAATTGTTAAGTGAATTATTTTCTCCGTATAATTCTTATTTTAGTGTTAACATATATATTCTTAGTAATTTATATATTATAGTAGTGTAGTAGTTATGACCTCGCCTAGTTATCCTGTGGTCTGTGGTTCGAGCCCCATTCCGGGACACAAGCAAGCTAGTCCTATTTTCATAGCACAAGCGTTTAGCTTATTACAAAAATAGTAAGAATATTGATGCGACACGTATTCCACGTTCGCATCTCTATTTAAAATAAAAATAAAATTATAGTTTGGATTTTTGTAATCTTGGTTTTGGATCCATTTTTTGCGTGGTTTCTTATATTTTTGACCACACTGAGAATGGAACCAAAACCCTCAATAATTTATGATTTTTAGTTTTTAACCAAGGATTTTTTTAGTATTCTATATTTTTTTCTAAAAATATATTTCACCGTAAGTACACAGCAATAATTATATTTTTGTTATAGAAGACGTTCCTATCATTTATTGACTTCGTTTTTACAGGGCCTTAAATTTAATTCTATTATTATTTTAGGATGTCAGTGATAATATTATTATTTAGGGTAATCAAACGAGAGATATCGTTTCTTTGCAAAGCCCACCATGCCTATTGACATCCATCTAACGGGACTAGTCACAATAATATATATTTTGTAGAGGTCCCTGTAAATAATTGTATTTACCAAAGATAATCAAAATCCGACGGTAAAATAAAATACCAAAGATCTGTATATTACACATATAAGTACATAAATAGACTAGAATCACTCGTAATACATAATTTGAAACACTGCTTACTTACAATATTACTTCATTACTTATTTATTATATTTATTTCATGACAATATTCATATGGAAATAAAAGGAATAATAATTAAGAATCACATTATAAAATGGATAAAGATATTAGGGATCGAAGAGATAAAGATTGAACTAAGGACGAATATTACATAATAAAATAAAAAATGATTCAAGGTTTCGAACAATGTTTCTATAATAATTAATGTTATGTAAGAATTAAGTGTTAAGTTTTAAACAATATTGTTATCAAAATGTTATTGTATATCGTGCCCACCTCGATACAGGATTATTCTAATGAACGGGTACTGTTGTCATTAATAAATAATTAATAAATACTGCCATCATTAATAAATAAATACATTATAAAAAATAATATAAAAAATCTTTTTGGAAGGGAGTAAGCTATACGATTTGATTTATAAACTGCTAGGACTTTAAAACTACCAACTATAATGTAAAACTGAATTTCAAACTTTTTATTGTATTTATTCATATAGAAGCTTACAATACATGAATCCATACAATTAATCGCTTACAATAATATACGTAAAAATACTTACTTAAAGATGATGTGTTTAGTGTGTATAAGTGTGTGTATCTACATGTATTTTTTTTACTGTTTATAGCTAGTTATTATAATATTTCTCTGTTATATATTTATATATTAAAACTATAATGTAAAACTGAATTTCAAACATTTAAAAGTGCATGTCATTTTTTGCTATTTATGGTTAATTGTTATAATATTTCTCTGTTATATATTACAAACGTATTTATATATATTTCATTTTCATCGTTTTTTTCATCAACTTCATCGGTTTTTGTGATTTTTTTTAACGCGAAGAAAGATGTAAATTATAAAATCCCCATTCAATTAAGTATTCCGTTCTATAATGCTCTGAGCACCGCGCGAGCGAGACGGAAATAATGACCGCTGCTGGGGGTTGGAAGAGGCGAGAGAAGTGTCGAGATGTACGGGTACGGGTGTGTATGTGAATGAAATAATTCCTCCATACAATTAGTGGCGGTAATAATTACGAGTAATTAGTGGAAATGAGACCTGGGACAAGGGTGGCGCCGCTGGAAGGGTGCAGGCGCCCCGCCCGGCCGCGAGGGAGAACGACCCTTAAGGACAGACGTGATAAGGGCGGTTTTGCGTCGCGGTTCGGGGGCGCTTTGACGCGGAAAAATGCATTTAGTGGATTTTTAATCACCCCACGGATTTTGTATGCGGTTCAGAGCATCGCGTCTGTTGCATTTAAAAAATAATGTTTTATTCCGGAAACGCGAGTCATGAAATAACCCAATATTTGTAAATGTTACCGGAACATTTCTACCCGTGCAATCATGACGCACCGCGTCCCTACTACTAAGTCTCCATCACACCGTTTCGCAACAGGGTTAGGCAAACAGGATAGAACGCCACAAGGACGTCCTAACACAGGAAATAGAATTAAAAAAATATATTTTCGTGTTTAAAAATAATGTAATATCGTAGCATCATAACTGTTCTACATATGGAAATAAAAACATTTGTAATATTTTGAGTATGTCAAATTTTTTTAGAACAGTACTGGATTTTTGTCATAGGGACATTATTAAATTAATAAATCAATATATTGCCTATACATGTCGCACAGAGACGAAATTATATTTTTATGGCAAAGTAGGTATAGAAGTCTTTGGGTATACATAGGGCTTACGGCCTATCGTACGGCTGGCTTAAGTGATCACTTTACACAATGATCCCTATGTACACCCAAAGACTCTATATCTACTTTCCCATAAAAATATAATTTCGTCTCTGTGAGACATCTATAATATATTGATTGAAAAACATTAATTTGTTTTTAAGTCCTAAATTTTTAATTTTCTGAGACGCATTTTATCTTATGATTATGATTCCAAACATCATTAATTCTTGATAACAATACCCGCATCTGAAAATAATCATTCGCGCACAAACATAATTTGTTACCAAGAATATCACATTAATATCAAATTGAAAATCTATCCTTAAATGTATTGCCTCTCAACAGTGTTTGAACAGAATTGATTCTTATAATCATGCAGAAATTACAAAAAAAAAACCTAATTAAATATATAGCATCTCTTTTTAATACTTTCAATATAAATACAAGTTGTTTAATGAAAAATATTTAGATTGATAAGGCGAAACGCGTCTCAGAAAATTAAAAATGTAAAACTTGAAAGACAAATGTGTGATTATAAAGTTCTATAAACTTTTTTTTTTTTTTTTAATATATAAAATCGGTAATATATACCTTTATATTTCCTAATATATACAATGTAAAATATCAGTATATCAAATTTCTAATCAAAAGCACGTATCACAAACTTTCTTAGTTTTTTCTTAAAAGTTTTCAAATTTTTTTCGTCTCTAATATCCTCTGGCATACAACTTCATCCCACTCTACCTACATCATAGAAGTTTGCGATCTTTTTTTCTTTCTGAATGGCAATCTTATTTCATCTTTTTTTCTTGTACAATGGTCATGTTCATGTTGGTTTTTTCTTATTTTTCTTAAAAATTCAAATGTATTGTTGTGTCCATTAACAATTTTGTATATAAATAGAAGAACATTAAATTGAATTATTTGTCTAAATGTCATTATTTGTAGGCTTTCTAACATTATTTTGATTCTTGTGTATCGATTTCTTTTTAGTATAATTCTTAATGCTTTATTTTGGAGTATTGTTAATTTTTTCAATTCTCCTTCATTAGGCAGAAATAGTATACTGCTGCAGTGGTTGATATGGGGGACTATTATTGCGTTATATATATATTTGCACGAATCTGTTTTAATATATCTTCTGATTCTTCCCAAGAGTGAAATTCGTTCTGCTATTTTTTTTTGTTACATAATTAGTGTTCAGAAACAATTGAAGTAACTGTTCTAGGTATTCATTAAACTTGCGATATCATAAAAAACAGAATGATTATTAAAAATGTTTTGATTGTTCCACTGCACAACTTTTTAAAGATTTTAATATTCCAACTGTCGGTGTACTTTACAAAAGGACATCTATTTACCACATTTACGAAAATTATTTTTTTCATAAAATCCATTCTCCAGATTGCATAAGACGGAACTCAAGAAATGAAGAAAATATAAATATACCATTATTGAAAACAACAACTGCCTAGATTCACCATACATGTATAAGAATTAAATAGTATTGGATGGTATTGGATGCTCAAATCAAGTTAGAAATAAAAAAATTATGTGAAAAATTATTTGCAGGTAATCATAAACGCTGTTCCACAAAATTGGAAATAAAAAATTATAAAAATACGCAAACTTTTTGGTTTTCTGAGAAATATTATTCGATTTTTAATTTTAACTGCGTAAAAAGTGAACTTGAAATAAAACTAAAAAGAAAAAACTAACCCATAAAAACCAAGTTTTTATTATACTCCCTTTCTCATTGAATCACGTTTCGCGCCTACTCCACGCATCGGGCTCGAAAATTAAACAATATATAAATCGTTAAAATTTCAAAAAATCCAAAATTATGCTACAATTATTATATTTTTTGAACGAAAATGTGTTAAATAATTTTTATCGTCGCCACGAGTCTGCCTGAAAAGTTTCAGCTCGATTGGATTACGGGAAATGGGTTAAACATCGATCCAAAGTTTTTTCGGCAGACAACAAACAAGCAGACAACCAGACGCTACGAGTTAAAGGAAAGGGAATAAAAAGGAAGTCCAGTAGGTAGTCTAGAATTCTGTTAAGCAATACTGAATAACCACACCATTGAAATAGTTTCATGATCGATACACACATAAAACAAATAATTAATTCTAATGCGGAACACAGCGACCCTAAACAGCCGAGACCATTATTGGAAAGATTTGAGCCGGTCTAGATTATTATCAAGAGTATGCCGATAGTGAATGTAATAATCGTTTTTTATTTTTTTTCATTTCTTGTGAATTTCCTATTTGGCCTGCACTAGGCAGATTATTATTATTTTGAATTCAATTAAATGACATTGTTTAAAATATATTAGTCCAATCTTAAACTTATATGTTGATTTAAAACTTATATTTAATGTATATTATAGATGTCTCACAGAGACGAAACTGTAGTTTTTTATGGGAAAGTAGGTATATAAGTCTTTTGGGGGTACATATGACTTATGACCTATCGTATGGTTTAAGTGATCACTTTACACAATGTAACATTCGCCATTTCCACCCATGATAGAATATACCATGCCTAATAATTTTTGAAAGTTGTATATATTTGAATTACAACTTCCAAAAATTAATAGGCATGGTATATTCTATCATGGGTGGAAATGGCAAATGTTACATTGTGTAAAGTGATCACTTAAGCCAAGCATACGATAGGTCATAAGTCTTATGTACACCCAAAAGACTTCTATGCCTACTTTCTCATAAAAAACTACAGTTTTGTCTCTATGAGACATCTATAATATATATGAATTGATTAATAATGTCTATGTGACATGAAATCCAGTACTGTTCTGAAAGATTTGAACAAACTCAAAATATTCTGAATAAAACTTATATGTTAATTTGTGGTTAGGAGTCTCGCCTCGTGATCCAAAGGTCCTATTTTCCTTTATTAGTTCCCTTGTTGTGATGTCCTCTTCAATATTGTTATTTTAGTAGACTCCGTCGGGTATGCCAAACATATTTAAAAAAAACTCACATATATTACATACTTCAATCATCGGACTATTTCTCTGTGTAGAAGAGAGGATAGAATGCCAAGTATCTAAAAATACTAATTATTTTACTTGCTCATTATGTAACTTTTCACGAACGTTTTCAATGGATTTAATTTTTCTTCTACATACAGTTTAGAAATATGAAATTGAAATAGGGACATTAATTTTTAACTAATGAACTCAAAATTCTCATGTTTCTAGGCGTATTGAATAAGTAGTTTTTAAGAAAAATTAATTTAATTTGTGTTAACGTCCCAACGTTTGGTTGTATTTGTTAGTAGGATTTAGTACAAAATATTTTTATAATATAATCAACAAACTAATCATCACGCCGTTTCTTTATAGGGATAGGCAAGCAATAGAACGTCTATCTCTTCTGTCTTGGCATACCACTTATGCCTCATCCATCTTCTCATGCACGTTCTTGCCAGGTCTTTTGCGGAATCCTTGTGTTCATGCTTTCTTCATAACTCGCCTCATATACATCATATCTTTGTTCGTACGTTCCACAGGATCAAGACATCTCAGCGAGCTTTTATTATTTTTATTCTATGTCCCAAATTTCACGTTCCCACTCAGGCCATTTACGGTATAAATACGGTTTTTATTTATTGTATACGAAATGCGTTACGCTTGTAGGTACACGCATTATATTTGTGTATTTATTATATGTGTTAGAGAAATTGTAACAATATAAGACAGTTAGCATCAGTTAACATTTTTATGTAATTTTTTTCCTGTAGGTTATATCATTGCGCTAGGTACTACCTGTACAAGAGTGGTGAATATAACATTCCTATCATTTCAACACTAATCCGTACTGTATATCATCTTAAAAAAATGTTGTTAGTTTCTTATAAATGAAGTAGAAAATTTAAAGAATTTTATTAAATCAATATGTTTACTTACTTATAATTATAGATACTAGGATTTGATCTGTTTCACTCATTTATGTAAATAAGGTTCTTTTATATCGTGTGTATGTTTCAAACACCTTCGTTTTAATGAAATACCGTCCTCTTGACTACAATATATACTAGTGATGGTTAAACCGTTATTGTATCCGGTTATTTTCGATACAGTTATTTGGAATTTGTATCGCTATTTGAATTTGTATCTGGTTGCCCGTCGAATGGCAAAACATCGGTTGCCAATCATCGACGCAATCAGATACAAATCTCAAAAGATAGTTAGTGTGTCATCGGTTAAAATACCATCTTTAATCTGTATCTCGTAGATCTGAGAGCTTAAACCAGGGAAATGTCTATTGATTTTTTTTAGTTTATCGGTTCAACTGGTGGAAGATTTTACTATTTATCCTTCGACATGGCCCAATTCAATTAGATTCTTCAAGTTACCTTCCTTCTTCGCAAGATGTCCATAAAGTTGTAGACTACTTAACAGGTTTTCTAAATTCAGTCTTTTTTTTCAGGAATACTAATTTTTTTCGGATCTTAGCAGTACCTGTCTGTTGTTGTCTATTAGCCTTTCTTTGGAATTGTTTTGTTATTGTAACATTGTAAATACGTGAGAGTTTCATAACTCCTACACAGTGGGATATTATTTATTATAATTTTAATTTGAAGTTTAGACACAGCGTTGCAAGAAGGTCCGAGACGTTTGTAGGTTATTAAGGATTAAGTAGAAAAATGCAATAGAATATCGGAATATCCGAAATCGGAATTGGGTAAGATAGCGTCCTTTATAAATGCAAGTTATATTTAAATTTTGATTAAATACTACTTTTAAAGTTTTTGTGCATTCAACGGCAAAATTCAAAAAATCAATAAAAATGGATAATTTATTTTTTTGCTGTTTTCGTAAAAATTCGATACGTTCATTTCATGTTTATTTTTTAACTAAAACTTTTAACAGTCACAAATCGCTCTTCAAGGGCAAATAAAACATCTAAAAAATCTAATTAAATAATTAAATCAAATTCAATATTGTGAAAAGTAATATAAAAGAAAATTCTAATGTCAAAATGAAGCAATATTTTGGTTTAAAAAATGTATTTTTTAAATTTTCTCAAATTCAACGTCAATGTAGGTACTTGCCAGCATAAAAAAATGTTTTGTCAAAAAATACAGAAAGCGGCATTGAGCAGTGAAACTATAAATTCATTGATTGATACATTTTTATTGCCTGTAGTGGTAATACGTCAGCGAAAATACGTCATTAGAAATATGCTATTGCTGTAACATATATATAGGCAATACCTACCCGCCATTATATTTCATCTACATAGGTATATTTATTAATTTATAATTTATATTTATTATCTTGTATTTTAATATATAAAAAGGAATAATCAATAACACCGCATACACTTCACCAGTCTGATATTAGAATTTTTCGTGGATTTAGTGATTGCTTTGTAGCAGTCTCGGAGCTTTTAAAGCGAGGCATCCCAGAACTAAATTTTTTGAAGCAATGTTGTGTAGTTCGTATGTTTATGGGAGCCTTTCCTAATTTTCTGCTTGTGTTATTGCGGCCGCCATACAAATTCATAACGGATGACAAAACGCAGTTCACTGGTACTTTACAAAAAGCACCTTACACTTTAGGCTAATGTCTGGAAAATCTTTGGTCGATAGAGTGAGGAATGAACGGATTGGATGTAAATTTAATGCTAGATGTAGCGTAGCAGATAGATTAAAGAAAACTTCAACGAGATGGTTTGGTCATGAAACGAAACGTGCGAGTGAGGAGAACAGAAACAGAGGGGTTCGCGAAGTACCTGGCACGATAAGTGCCAACCAAATATTAAAACCAAATATTGGAGGATAGCCCTGTCAAAAACTTTAACATCCGAAGAGTGTGCATTAGAAGGTATACGAATGTGGCCGATGCAAAAGTGGTGCTTCAGGATAGAAAAGTGTGGAAAAGTCTATCCTTTTTGCGTACCCCTGCGAAGAAACGGCGTGATGCTTAGTTTACATTATAGATTGTATTGCAAAATTTACACTAGTTTCAGTACGCAATTCGTAAACCCAGTATGTAAGAAAAGTACAATATAATATTCACAATCTACTATTTATCAGTGAATGGTGAATGGACACCCACCGTATTCCCGGGACCGTTTTATGAGCGAAAGCTCCCATATCGGTCCTACTCGTACGTCGCCAGGTTGACATTTTTTTCTCTAAAGGCCATCCCCGTGCCGCGTCGTGTAAAGGGCGACCAGGCAAGTAGAGGCCTGCAAAAGTTAACTCACTGTTCCTCTCCCTCCAGAATAACCTTTTTATAACAAAATTAAAGACATACAATGAAAAAATAAAAATTACATAAGATAAAATTTCATCTACTACTATCAATAAATTATGAATATTTCAGTTCCCGAAAATTAAAGATATTTTTTAAACTAGCCATAATATAACCTATATCCTCTGGGCCACCCTGTTAATACTTCCATACACGTTTCCCATATATAAATATAAATAGCTTCGTCTCTGTGAGATATCTATAATTTATCTTAATTCATAATTATCCTTCTGTGGACAAAATCCAATAATTGTCTTCTCAATAACCTATATATTTAATCTCTCAAAAATGTCGTAGGTACTTTTATATGTTACAATTTCGAGTATATGTTCTTTAGTTAGTTTTTTATGTCCTAGTTGTAGGTATATAAATCAAAACAATTCTCATCTTTAAAGATTATTTTTATATATTGTATGATATAAGTTTTAATTTACTAAAGACAATTTTTCAACAAATGTGCAAATGTTTTTAAAAAACGCACCTCGATACAGAGTAAAGAGAATTATATATTTTTTCAAAAAGAGCAAAATAATTTTGTAGTGATATTGTTAATGTAATTAATAAAAATGTACTTTGTTTTCACCACTTATATATTGAAAAACATCAAAATATTTCAGGGCCAATGATCTGTTCGTCAGGATACAATGTATACTAACAAATTAAAAATCAAAAATCGAAGTAAAGACAGTAAAAATATTTAAAAAATAATACATAGGAAATTAAGAATAATTAAGTAGGTAGGTACTAACATGAAAACAAATTTACAATAACCATTTGTAAAAATATAAATTATAGAGAATTATAGTTTAACTAAATTAGAAATTTTGAAAAAAAGCAAAAGTGTTAATAGTCGATGGACCAGGGCTTACAATCTGTATCAGCTGACTTAAGTGATTACTCTACACAATGCGACTTTCATCAATTCCATCGTAACAACATCTACACCACACATATCAAATTTTTTAAAGTTCTATAACGAACTTTCTTTACTTATTACCACATATTTATTCATATAAAAAGAAATAGATCGAATTTATAGGTACTATTAATTATAATTAGGTAACTCTAATGGAAAAAAGTAATAATTGATTTAAGCAATGCTACTCTATATACTCTATAAACGATTGATATTAGAACGTTTGAAAACACACAAAACTTTCAGTTCAAAACTTTCTTACAGATTCAAGAAACTAATTTGATGCGTGCAAATAAATAAAATAGAAGCGACATTGATAGGTAGTGGTCAACTCATGCAAAAAGAATTCTTAATATATAAGTTTCCCTCATGTGCATTACCATTGGCTCCATTTAAAAGAAGAAGATAGATGATAACATAATGAGATGGTAATACCAGAGCTCTCAGCGGTGACCTATTAGAAGTTGTATACAGAAACAATCGAAAATAAAAACTTTAGCCGTAATCTGGGGCTATGGCTAGAATTTTAAATCATCTTTTTCATTAGATAATAATTATCTAATTAATAATCGAATCATATTCGAGCCCTTTTAAAAAAACTTGGGCCTTTAGTTGGAGTGATGAAGAGAACTGAACTATTCGATACAAGAACTAAAAGAATTAATTACATACAATGCTTTTGTCCTCCCCCACATTATATATGGATTTTTTTTTATAGTGTAGTTCACAGGCGCAAGGAATGATACAAAGAACTTTAAACAGAGTCCTTAAAATAATCCTCAACCTAAATCAGAAACACTAACTTGTACAAAATCACCGGCATCCTTAACCTTGAAGATTTGATATATGTACCTATGTGGAAAAGATAAAGATGATTTGTAAAATAAAAAATAAATTACTAAAAATGGATATCATCCTTTACCAGAATAGTGACCTACATGGACAACACACAAGAATAGAGACTTTAAAAGAAGTGATGCACTGCAGACTAATAGAGAAAGACATGGATTCCTATATACACCCTACAATCGACTTTTATAATGGAATTTCCAATAACATAAATGGACTAAATAATGTGAAACTATTCTATAAACAAATTGATGTGTCGATAGTTAATATGTATACATAATTTTATTTTATTTTTCTTCTTAATGTTCCTTTATACCAGCATACAATTGCTCTCTGGGGACTTGGTATTTAATTTTTTAATATTGTTTGTTTTAATGTTCTTATTATTTTCTAAATGTATTATTGTATTTTCCAATCATATTTTATCATTTTGATGTATACATGAATTAAAAAAAAGAGTTTCCTAGAGACTTTCCGAGTCACAGCTTCTGCACCGTGATTTTCACTGGTGTATAGTTACTTGATGGTTACAAAAACTCTCCAAAAGTATATCATGGGATCGAATCTCAGAGATTGTAAATCTCTTAAATACTCATGAAAATGTCATGAACATGGCCACTACAATGAGCCACAGTTCTATTTGTTTAGGGTATTAAAACATTGATTGTTAATCACATTACCTAAGCCATAATCAAACAGTATGACGAAGAATACAACTTAGTTACAATATAATTCACGAATTTGGCACAGCACCCTTGCTACTACAATTGATGTTAACAATTTGTTGTGAACACAACGTTATATGATTGAATTTACATACAATCGTTTCATTATGTTTCTAGGTGCCGTAAAAGTGCACGCTTCGCCGAAGGGGTGGAGCCTAATGCCCAGCCACACCTTACCCCCTGCTTAGAACGCCTCCTTTTTGTCTCGCGCCCCCCCGGTCGTAATAACGGGGTCCTTTTCATACGGCATCATTATTGCTACGGAGGTGCAACTATCGCAGGTACCCCCCGGTGCTTAGGGAGGTTTTAATTTGATAATTTTGAAAACCTTTTGATGAATTTGTGGTGGTGTTCAGCCATTGGAGAGGGAGAAAACAGTACAGACGGAATCATCGATTTTTAACATTATTTTCAAAGATATTTAATTATTTATTATTTTGACAAGTCGTGGACCTTCGAAAAATGTATGTGTTGTAAAAATATAGTCACTTTAGGGACTTTTATTGGGTTTTAAAATGATAATTTTGAAAACCTTTTGATGAATTTGTGATGGCGTTTGTTTAGCCATTAGATAGGGAGAAAACAGTACAGATGGAATCATCGATTTTTAAAATTATTTTCAAAGATTTTTAATTATTTATTATTTTGACATTTCGTGGACATTGGAAAATTTATATATCGTAAAAATATAATCACTTTTGGAATTTTTATGTCACTAGGTACACAGTTTAACCCAATTAACCTGTATTAACGTCACATTTCATCTATTTTGAAACATTTGATATTTTCGACAAAAGTGATTCAATAGTACTTACCTACTTTAGATGAAAAAAAACATAATTATATTTTACTAGCACATGTAATATTTTTGGAACAATTCTTGTTGATTTGAATACAACTAAAATATATGAGTTCAATTATATACTCACAGGAAGCGAAATTTTTTCCAAGGTTATGTCAACAGAGGGTCCAAAACTGTCCTGCGCACCTTGGCCTCCTCCCGTCACAGCCATTGTCGGATTCGGTCCGATGTTGTCGAAGAACGTCGACGGGTCCGGCAGTTGATTGAGTCCGGTAGACATACTTCTCTGGATGTCAAATAGCGGGGTGGAGAAAATATTGTCTTCTTTCGGCACGGCGGTAAAAGACACCAAATGATTAGCGCTCGATTGGTCAACGAAAAGCTTGCAAACCACCGGTTCCTGGTTGGAAACTTCTGGCTTAAGCGGCTTAACTAAAAATTATAGAAAGAGTGTATATCAGATTATTGATCATTATACAGGGTTATTTGGAAAACATTAAAAATAAAAACCTTCAAATTTCAATTGGAAAACATTCCGATTGGAATTTTTTCAGGGTTTTTATCACAGCACTAGACCGAGATGAGTGGAGGAAAATTATTGAGGAGGCCAAGACCCACCAAGGGTAGTAGTGCCAAGAATGATGATGATGATGATTTTATCATTTTATTTAACTTGTATGGAAACAAATTAATTTTTCGTAATTTTACTGTAAGGATAGTCCGTAATTTTATTATTATTATTATTTATTATTATTTGGAAATTTATTATTATCTGGTTATTTGGAAAACATTAAAAATAAAAACCTTCAAATTTCAATTGGAAAACATTCCGATTGTAATTTTTTCAGGGTTTTTATCATTTTATTTAACTTGTATTGAAACAAATGAATTTTTCGTAATTTACTGTAATGATAGTCCAACGTTTTACAAAAAATAAGTCAGAAATATTGAAAAAAACTGCAAACTTTGATGTCGCATATCTCCATAACTATTGATATTAGGTCATAATAGCTTGAACATTTTCGACTCATGATCAAGGCAGGAATATAGTCCTGCGAGGTTATTAATGTTTTCCAAATAACCCTGTATATTTGTCAAATTCAGAATTATTAAATTATTTAAGCATCTTATATCGTTCTTTAATCCTAATATCAAAATTACGTCTCGTTTTTCCAATATAAAGAAAGGGACAGTCATTACATTATATTAGAATATATACCAACTAGTTGGTGTAGTTGATAAGGCCCTCGCTTGGTGATCTATTGCCAAGGGTTTGAGACTAATCCTAGGACATCAGCAACTTAGTACTGTTTTCATAGCACTAGCGATTTACCGAGTTTGAGAATAGTAAGAATATTATTGTGACACATATTTAATCTATGCATCTTTTCAAAAAAATAAAATAAATATATTGTCAATAAGTACCTAGAGTGAACTGTGTTCTCAGAATATAACCTACATATAAAAATATTATTACAATGGTAATAATTGTGAAATATTACTAGATAGACAGAGGTAAGTTAGTAAAAGTCATGATGCAACGTTCCCACTGCACATCCCTACAATTCTGTTATATCATTTCGATATCAAAATATATACCTATCTATTTTGGTCAATGTCACTTCGTCCTACATATGGGCAAAGGAGTTTCTACTACTTTGGACTAAAACTTTTTAAAATGCTTGCTTCAAAATTTAAACCAATAAGTACGCTGATTAAATAAACCAAAAATATACAATTAAATTCTGGATTAGAAGTATGGGCTGACATAATATTGGTACATTCACCCAAGCATATACATTTTCTAATCACCGTACCTACTTGTTATTTTGGATACAGGATGCTTATCAAACATAATTCATTTTCTGTTCGTCTGCCTGTCTGTCTTTCCATCCGTAACTTCGTATAGCTTCCGTAATTTCTTTCGAATTCACGGTTAAAAAAAACAAATTAAACTGCCGGAGACGGGCTTTGAACCCTGGGCCAGCAGACCCGAACTGGCCGCCTAACGCATGTTGCTATCGCTGCCTCTCCGTGGACCACCAAAAAAAGTTTATAAATATATACTAGGGCTAAGCAAAGACGCGAACCAAGGTTCCTTCATTTTTGATGGGTTACAGCTAGTTAATAATAAATTGTACAACTAATTGTAATATATGCCTGTCTCACAGTTCTTCTTCTACACAGACATTCTTCTAGTGAGACAGAAATAGTCCAACCAAAATTGTACATATCACCTTTGTGTAAGATTAAATAAACATAAATAAATAAAAATATATATTTAACGCGGCAGAAATCGATTCGTTTTATTACCATCAATTGAAAGATTGAAGGATACTGAATAATAAAAAAATGTCGATGAAGGGTGTTTGTGGCAGACACGAGTCAGGTCTAATGTGAATAAAAGTATTATATAAAGAAAAGTAAGAATAACTTTAAATTGAATTTATTACAATCGCTTTATTTATGACAAAGCACATTAATTTATCCTCTAAAGTCTTCAATTGAAAGGCACAATTTTTATAAATATTTCACCTTGTGGGCGATGAACTAAATTAATATTCAAAACTATGAAGCTCAATATTTTGGTTTGATGTAAATACCAGATGATACCTCGTTTTCAAAAAGTACGATATTATTTTAATTCGTTATATCTATTTGATACCTAGGTATCTTTAGTGGTGTTGTATTGCTATTTTACTGCATCTAGGTATATTTAGGATTCCAATCAAGTGTGTTCAATTGCTCTACATCTATTTTGATCTTGAACTATATTTGTGTTTTGTTGATTGGCAGTTCCTTTGAGTATTTGTAATATTGCCTTGGTTTTATATATGCTGTCTAAATTTGGAACCTTGAATTCTTTGAACAGACTATAGTTTTCATTAAAAAATGTCAAATTTACGTTTTAAAACTTAACATAAAGGTCGGCGCCACACAACGCGTATCTTCCATCGCGTCTTTGACTTCGCGGAACGCCGACACATTTCTTTCCATACAAAATTCGCTTGTCGAACACACTGAGTGGATCATCGGTCGATGCGCTGGCGGAAAGCTCGCTGCGGTGTCTGTTCGGTTTTCCGCCCACGGAACTGACGTCAACGTAAAATCGGTGACGTCGCGTCTCATGTTTTTAAATGAAAAGCGCCACATTCGACGGATCGTCCGCACTGCGCACGCACGTATGTTTATTGCAGACTGAATCTGCCGCGGAATATTGTATGTGACAGTTAAATTCGGTTGCGGATTTGACGCGACGTCAAAGACGCGACGGAAGATACGCTCAGTGTGGCGCCGGCCAAAAATAATAAAATATATTCTTCCCCAGTAGGTTGGTAAAGATCATATTTGTGATTTCAATACCTGCACGAACCTAAATACAAATTTGTATTTAAAAAAATAATACACTTTTATCTATATCGAATCTACATATACAAACTTAACCAAAATTAAGTATTTAAATAATGCGGTGAAAAAACGCATACTATGTTATGACAGAGTAAGTACTGACATTTACTACGATAGTATTAACAGCGCAGGTAAAATTAGCAGAAAATAGTTGCTAGTTCTTAGGTACTCAGTGGGTGTCTCGCCAATTATTTCCCCAAAACTTATTTTCAAACGTAATAAAATTAAACTTTTTATCAAAAAAAGAACTGCAAATTATGCTGAGTAAAATAGTCCAAATATTTAATGAATACCTATCATTAAGAAAGTTATGATAAATACAAAGGTTACGGCAACAAAATAACCATAACAGATCACTTCGGATATTAGATTTGAGAATGATTAACTACCTATCTACTTGCTCACTTTTAAAGCTTTAAGCTTGTTAAATGTTCATACATAAGTGTCAAATATTAAAAATAATTTTATTTTTAATTATTATTTATGTAATTTATATTAATAAATATATATTTAATAAATAGAAAAATACGAATGGAATAGAAAATAGAAAAACAAACAATGTTATGTACTTTAAAAATATATATATACTTACGTATCTAAGAATTAAGGATTCGATTATTTTATATAAGGATAGTATACGTGTTGGTGAGACTACATGTGATATATTTTGAATATAATTATACAGATTATGATTAAAAAATATCTTAAAAAATGAAAACTTAGTTGATGTAATGATGCGTTAGCATCGAAAATGTTTTAATCATAATTAAAATAAACAAATAGGTAGTGAAAGTAAACAAAGTTAACATTTTTAAATATTTTTTTTAAAATGGGTTTTCACAAAGTTACGCACGAAAAATTCGAAAAAAATCATTGTAATTAATTCAAGAAAGTTAAATATTTAGTCATCGCAGAGAATATAAATTAATAGCAAAAGTGTGTTGATAAGTGGATTTATTTGATCGATATATTTGCCATTCATAATTTAATAACTTGACCTCAACCTGCGCGTAACTGATGAAATGTCACCAATCGTGTTATTGATTTAATCGTAAAAATCATCGGACCGTATATAACGATAAAATAAACGAACAGGTGTTCTCAACTCTTGATTAAACATAATAGATAGGATGCCCTGTTGTCAGAAAATTGTTGGCCATTAAAAGTGATACGTAAATGTTCGAATCACATTTCCAACTCTAGTTTCTTACAAACATGACATACTTGTAAAAATAAAAATAAATGATATAGCAGTGTTTACTTGATAAAATAAAAAATCTGCGCATTACTATATTTACAAGATTTAAGTAAAAATCTCACCACACGAGTTCTTTTTAAAAAAATGTTTTTTAAATGGTTTATAAATCAGATTCAAATTGAAATCAACTCGAGAAGGTCTCGATAATAAATATGTATTTAGTGCATATTTAAATATATTTTGTATTCATCATAATATATGGGGTATAAAATCAAAGGCAGAATATCCAAAAAAAATTAATGCAGTCATCGAAGATTACTAATTTATAATGTACTGAAGTCGATATTTATAGGAAACATAGTCTATAACTCTATAGGTAACTTGATTTTGGAAGGGATAGATACATAAAATCAAGAATTCAGTACAATTTAAATTTGCGATCCTCGATGACTGCATTCAAAATATTTTTAAATTTTTTTTTTTGGATATTGCTGTCATTGCTTTTATACCCCACATATATAATTTACATTCATCACAACTTTTATACGAATTTTCAGAGTCTGAATGATATATTCAGAGTCAGAATATATCATTCAGACTCTGAAAAAACAAATATATTGATATATATATAATATCTTTAAAAACAAATATATTGCTAGAACCTAGTAAATACGTAGTAACACTAGAATATGTGCTTCCCTTATGTATCAGCTAATAAATACCAAGACAGTACTTGAACAAAGATGTTTTTTTACAAGGCTTCTGTGGTATTTAATCTTCTTAGATGCACAGGTACACGGAATATGTGTCACATAAATATTCTTTCAAATTAAGGTAAATATCTACCTTTACTATATAAAATATAACTCACTGGTCCTAAATGAGGCTGGAACTCACGACCATTGGATTACTAGGCAACCACGTAAATTTTTATCACTTTTAATTAATGATGAGCACAAAATCACAAACCACAATCACCGTTATGTTAAAGTCATAATCACTGACAGTGATTGAATATTGATAATAACGTGATACTCGATTTGAGTGAGCAATCACCATGAGCATGCTAGAAAGTTAACCTGCAATCACACTTATATACACTTGACAAATCAGTATTTCGATGACTTAATAACAACAACAAAAAAACTATGCAGAAATATAAATATCCATAATAGTTTTTGAGTTACGCATGTAGAAGTACCTATATAAAAATTAAAAAGTAAATTTACAGTATTTTAAATTAATTTTTAAAATTAAACATGACCATATGATTATAATGGAGTCAATTCGATGGTGTAGAGAAATTGTCTGTTTTTTATTAAATAAATATATTGATTCCATAACGCAGATTATTAAATACCTCCGGAAAAAATTGCATTTAAAATTAAATTCTTAAATAACTTTGCTGACGCGACCCTGCGGTTGAATATTTTTTATTTGTTGATTTGTTCGTTGCCGAACGAGCAATTTTATTTAGATGGTATCAGGGGAACAGAGGTGAGAAAAGACATGTGGTGTTGGGAACATGACACTGGACGTGACGTCAGCCTGACACGTTGTTAGTAAGTGTTAAACAGTTCCAATCTCACCGCCCATCTTGCAAGATTGGACGTCATTATCACATAAATGGAAAAATGCCGAAATGGGTTTTCCTGCGACCTTCCCTTCGCTTGTTTACGTTCCCGACATATTGTTTATTTAAGTAATACCATTTACAAATTACATTACACGCCATGGTAATATTTGTATAAATTTGATGGAATATTATTTTAATGTATTGGCAAGATTAAATGTGAAATAATGTTTATTTCTATAATTAATAAAAATGTTTTTTGTGCAAGTAAACAAAGTTAACATTTTTTAATATATATTTCAATGTACCTACTTTTGAAATTTCTATATTTTTTCCATCTACATTTCATTGGGAAGAGCATTACACTTAGGTAACAAAAAAATTCCAGCTGATCTAGGCTTATTACTAAAACGTCCCAATGTATCATTATTATTATTATTAAAATAAATTTTGTGAATTTGGAGTAGGTACCGCAAAGTTTTGATAAATTTGATTAATTTCTAGGACATTGTTTGAATATTTTCGAATTATAATTTAGATACCTAGTAATTAATCTAACTGCAAAGTATTATGGACTGGATCTGTCATACTTTTTATTTTAGCCTCAGGTACTTACAATTATTCATTGTTTGAAGAATAATTTTTCTTATGAATGAAAGTTTGAACTTTGTGGTTACATTATTATTAAAATAAAACACAAATCACTTTGTTTTCACAACTGTATTAGATATAGAACAATGTTCTCTTCTTCAGGATTGTTTGTGTACTAAAATTAAAAAAGATAACTATGTAAGTGTGTTATGGTGAAGGGTTTGGCGAGGGGAGGGGGGGGGGGGTCGAAGTGTTAATTATAGAATATCATCTGAAAGAGATGGAATCTTAAATGGAAAAATATTCAATAGTGGGTTGTGCGCAAATTTTGTCATAACGGTTTTGGGTTTACTGAAAATAAATAATATTCATGGTCAAATGATATATTGAAATTTCTCCCAATTACTCTGGCCTTTTTTAAATGCTCTCACATTCGCGTGTTTATTTCTTGTGTCGCGTAATGTATGCACCGTAATATAACCAAACTGGTGCTCCCCATATTCATTAACGCAAATGGATGGCGGGTCACCGTGTAGCGCTGGTGATCAAACTGCGGGGCGAGCTGAACACAAACACCACAAAAATGTTTTATCATAATTTTTAGTTGTTTCAATATAATTGTATACAATCGAACGGGTAACTACAACATAATTTTTGATGATAAAAATTAAAAATATCAATACACTATTTTTTCTGAGTTCAATTTATTATTAAACACACACCGGACGATCACTTCGGCTGATTAGACCATTATCAACTGATAAACATCGATCATATTTGTGAGTTTATATCCCAATTATTTGGTTTACATTTGGGAAATACCTTAAATACAAAGAATACAGTCATTAGTTTTACAAATACATGAAATAATTGGGTGTTAAAACATCTAAAATTTCTAAATGTGGGGAATAACGTGTAAAATGCAAACATTAACATGCATAATACAAACGAAAAATAGTATAGTAGTAGATTATAGGTGGTAAAAGACAATCCCGAAATTGTTGATTCGGGAATATCTTTAAAATATATAACAATACAAGTGCAGGTAACGTTTTAATTATATTTTGAGTGAATGATAAAATGAACTCAGAAAGAATCGTGTGTTGATTTTTAAAATTTTAGTATTAAATAATGGAATTCTTTATAAATAATAACGTCAGTGTCCTAAAAATTAAAACATCTAATTTTTTAAGGATTTGCGTTGGATCGGCTAGAAAGGAGTGCGAAGATTTTTAAAAACAAGTTGTGTAAATATAATATACCCTCTATTTCCATTCGACCATTCGCTTTTCAGACCGGATGTGAGCCCCAGTGATTTAAATTCATGTATTCCCTATCTTGAAATCTAATAGTTGTGATTTTAGCGACATCTTAGCGAATTTATAATTGACAAGAGTAGCAGACTGCGGTTTAAACCATCCTGAAGTTAAATATTCAGAATGCTTTTAAGGGGTTAGTGTTGTTCATTTATGGATCTAAAAATGTAGATACTAGAATAAAAGGTTACTATTCCTATTCTTTCATATGGTGAGGGATCGGAGAAAGACAACGGGGGGACATCACAAAGGTTACCATTAGGATGATTTATAAACATCCGCCATTTTTAAAAACTATACTGTAATAAACGAATATAAACCCAAAACTATTATGTATTATATACCTAATGCAATTGTCAATTAATGCTTCTCATTTGCTTGGAAGATGGTTGATTCCGCGGGTGAAGATGGTCCATTGTCCGGTATCCTAGTGATCTAACTTTAGTCCCGTTCCACAGCCGCCAGAATATCTCGTCATCAAAATTCGAAGATCTATTCTTTCTTGAATTGTCATGTTAGCTAGTATCGCCAACTTTCAACCGAATAAACCACTCACGGCGTGCCCTTTAATGATTCGTTCTTTCGCCGAAAAGATCGTTGAGATTGTTAAGTGACTCCGCTTTCCACCCTGTATCGAAATTGTACGTGTTTATGGTATTCAAAGCGCATTTTAATTTCCTAAATCTGCTAAAAATACGTTATGATAAATGTCAGATTAAAAAAAGTCGGATTATTACGCATCAACCGAATGTATTGAAAGTTATTAATTTCTTTTCTGTACCCATAGAGAAGGTCCGATGTTCCGTAGGAAACCCGTTTGCACCGCACGGGTCTAAATCATGCAATCTGAGATGACGAATATGTTTTCATAATTATCAAATAAAACAAATCTAAACAGACCTTTCAAACCCATAACCTATTCAATATATCCTCGTATCCACCCTCGATGGTCCTTCACGATTGAGTCGTGATGTTCATGTGTCGTTGAAGGCTGTCTGAAGGTTGTCACCTTAAAAGTGTCCATTTGGCAGTGAATTCTAATTCCTTTCTCTCCTCCCTGGTTCACTATAACAATCTTATGTATTTCTCATAAGTTTTCCAAAAAAATAAAGTATTCACCTAAAAAATAGCTGAAAGTGTATAGCTAATGTGCGATTTCTATAGAATTTTTGTGTTTTTGTTGTTTGTTTTGTTTTGTTTGCGTCTTACTGTCTATGTCCTGCGTAGCACTGCATATCAAACACTACGTCTTCTTTTTATTGCACACAGAGTCCATGATTCTTTACCTAAAACAAATTTTGATTGCATTTCTCACTGAAGAAGCTTGGCCTCGTTGGTTTCGGATATACCGTAGTCATTCTATATCTTGTCAAGTCTGGACATAGAACTCTTCGCCACACACATGCGTCATTTGATTTCTGATTCGCAGCTACCATCGTCAGTATATATGGATCCGAGGTAATTAAAGTTCTTGAAAATTTCATGGTGTGGAAGACTGTATGTCAAAATATTATTACCATATTCAAACTGAACTAACAGCTTGTAAATAAGAAAAAATAATAACATGTAAAAATAATAGTGACACAAAGTGGAAATAAAATACTCAAATACAGATGCAAATTTATAAAGATAAATATAATATAAAGTAAAAAACAAGTATTTAACAAGCAGAAGCACAGAGCGGCGGCCCTCGTAGCCCAGTAGGTATAACACTGGCTTCACACACCGATGGTTTGGGGTTCGATTCCCAGTGAGGTCACAATTGATCTATATAATTTGCTCCAGCCAGGGTGTTTTGTGGTGTGTTTCGCTTCTGTAATTGGGCATCTTGGCCTGTTGAAGCGTAAATAAAAATAAATAAATAAGGAAAGCATAATATATCAGAAATTCAAAAACAAGAAAAAGTAATAATATACAGTGAAAAGCAATAGCACAAGCTTTGAAAGTCTTAATATAATAAAAAAATTACATATGGTTAGTTATCTCACTCAACCAACAATCAAATCAAATACAAATCAATTATTTAAGTTCAATTTGACAGATACTAGTAATCTTTCAATACTCATTTTAATATATATTTTATACACAGATGATACCTATCTGATTCTTGCTACCGAAACCAGAAGGGTATATTTCAAATTTACGATAGGTTCGTTTACACGAGACTAGTCGTAAAGCGAATGAAGGGGACGGGAAATATTAAAATTTTGACAACCGTTGGAAAGGTGCATTGGCGCACAACGCCTTGGAAAAAAATAATATGGCTGCTTGACGGAAGCCATTTGTAATATGCAAATTACAGCGCTCATTACAGCGCGGGAAATCGCGGTTTCACACCCATTTCCGTCCGCCATTTTCCCTTCTTAATTTGAATTTCAAACGAATAAGCAGCGCCTAACTACTCGCGGCCGGCGGTACAAGAATGTGACACACTCGGCAGCCATGCGGCCAGCACTTTGTTGGCTGCTGGAAATTAAAAATAATTACGGTCTGCTTGCTGTCTTTCACTTCCCCGCGCCGATTATGTGGAATACCGTGCCGTGCGCGGAAGGCGTCTCATTTAGCGAAAAATGTCACTCAAACATGAACGCGATTTTATTAATTGCATTTTAGTAATTCATTATACCGGGTTATATTTTACTAACAAACGGCATGTATTGTCCGTCCGTCTGTCTGTCTGTCTGACCCCGTAACTTTGTGTAACGTCCGTAACTTATTTATAGTAAATTTCTTGTCTCTAAAATTTTTTTACGAAATTTATGTTTCGAATTTAATTTTCGAAAATTTTATTTTCGAAAAAAATTTTGAATTTTTTTTTTCCGAAATTTTTATTTTATTATTGGTTACAGCTAGTAATTTAATAATGCTCGTGCTATCTTTCATTTCCAGTGTGCCCATTATCCTTACCGTGCCATGCGCGGGAAGCGTCTCATTTAGCGAAAAATATCACTCAAAGATGAACAAAATTAATTTAATTTATATTTCATTTTTAAACAAATAGACCATCAATAGCTCATTATTGACCCTAACAGATGGCCCTAGAGTGATATTTGAGTATAAAGTATAAATATTTTATGAATATTTAGAATATGATATAATTACAAGATGCATTAATAATAAATAATGTCCTAATGATAAAATAAACTTTAAATAATATTCAGAATAAAAATAAAAACCGTCGAAAATCAATAAATACAATTTAGGAATGCGTTCCAGATTAACAAGTTTTTACACAATATACTTTTTATGATAAATTATTAATAAATAATGCCTTAATGATAAAATAAATTGTAAATAATATTCAGGACAAAATAAAGACTATCACAAATAAATTAATACAATTTAGGAATGAATTTTAGATTAACGAGTTTAATGATGAAAAAGCAATTTAATAATTTACTGCGGTCAGATGCTACGTGTTTTCAAAATTATTTTATGGAATATAGGAATGGATGGTTACCAAGGAATCGGAAAGGCGATTAGAATTAGGCGATACAGAATAATACACAAAATAAGCTGGATAGACACAGTACACCAATGAAGATGTTATAGTTTGGATGAATAAAGAAAAATAAGTAATTAAAATAATAAAAATCCGAAAACATCAATATCTCGGACATATTACAAACAATATTAATATCACAAAGTTAACGACTATCTTTAAGTACCTAAAATAAATTATTTTCAACTCGTTTAGTTGCTTTTCTTAGAATTTATGTTTTAAAGCAAACTGTTTTTAAAAAATAATTTAATTTCATGAATGCGATTTTTTTAAACCCTTTTTGCTTACCTACTTAACAAATTTTTAACTTCAATATATTAAAGAATGGATATTATTATTTTAAACTAAATAAATTTTATTAATAGTACTCGTATATGAACCCGTTTTTGTGGAGTTTTACACACAGTAATCTGATTCCTGCCTAGCCTATATTTTCTTCTTTCTTTATTTGTAAAGCAATGAAATCGATTTGGCTAGTTTTTTTTAATGGCTAAATTAGAACACGATACACATCACAAAAACAGTCAAGCCTGACTAAATCACATATTTTTGTGACTTCACCATGAATCGTACCCGGAATCCACGGCGAGAGAAGTCAGTGTCTTGCCCACTAGACTACGAGGGCCGCATAGTTTTGATTTTATTCTTGAGTACTTTCTTTATTAAACAAATTGGCATTTAAATCTCGAAAATGAAAAAATACAAGGAGTGCTTTTTTTCATGTACCTAACAAAGAAATATATAAAAAAAATTCAATCATTCCACTGCTAGAGGTAAGTCTCTGTATGACTTCTAGACTACAAAAGTAGTCTTTTGTCTGTCTTTCGATAATCTCTGCTATTTCATTCTACTACTTAGGTATAATAAATAACACGAGGAGGAATATAAACATGAACGAAAAAAAAAAACCGAAAAATAAATTAGGGTATTTTCAGACGTCTGTAGGTATAATAGTTTAAGAGGTTTATCTAGTAAACATATCCAATGTATCCAAAAAATAAGTTTACCTTTATCTTTATAAATTCATGAACTTTGAGATCCCCAAAAATGTTTATATAATTTTGGATGCTGCTGTAGTTCCTACGATAGTAAAGACTACACGATTCTTCTTAATCTTTGCTTAACAACTAAGGTGCTGAAGTTTTGAGTTGTTATTTTTTTACCTACCTTAGTAAATAAGAATTTATAATAAACTCGAATCGTTGAAAAGACTTGCGTAACAGTATTACCAATCTTTTATAAAGAATTATGTGTATTTATCATGTTATACGGATATCTCCAAGCCTACTCCACACCAAGTTTTACAGTACTGTTGTATATTTACTAGTTACCTATATATTATTTTATTTATTTAACATACATGTACAACTTCAATTTGTTACATTTTTCGGTATTATATTAAATATTTTCCGTATTTTATTTAAAAAATTACATTTTTCCGTGTTAAGTTGAATATTTTATGTTAATAAATAAATTCTGCCTTTGCTTTACTATCCATAAATTGAGCTAATCGCTCGTGCTTATGAAAAGAGCATAACTCATTTTGTATGAATTGTCTTATCAATAACAACAATCTTGTAAATGCTTTTATAAATAATAAACTTATCTTCATCGTATTAGTATATATGTGGCGTATAGATGCAAAAGCGCCACTATGCATATGGGATTTATACGGATAGGGGCGCTTATGCATCTGTACGTCACAAATACGGAAGCTATCTTAAATATGACAATGTTACAATCCATTGCTGTCAAGTTTCAGAGATTTAATTTTTTTTAATTTTTTGTATTTAGTAAACTTTGATTCTTGAAGTTTGCTTTCTGATGACAATGTAGGTACCGTGACAATGCATTTTACACCAAGTAAATATGGAGGCGCTGTGCCACGGTAGTTATTAAAATTGTTTTTTTTTTGTCCCTTTGTTTTAAATCTATTACTTATACAATCTTCGGCGTAAATTTTATTTATATGTCTTTGGTCTGTGTCTTTGGTATTAGGCGTTAATTTTTTATAATTTTTTAATAGGTGGTACTTTAAATTCTTTAAATATATCTAGAATTAGTTGGGAAATCATAAGATTTTTTAAGAATGATGTGAATATATATCTTCAAAAATAGCAGAATAATTTTGTGATGACATTTTTAATATAATTAATAAAATGAACTTAGTTTAGTATACAATTGTATCCCGACGAAGGGCCTTGAAACATGTTAATATTTTCAATATAAAAAAGTGGTGTAAACTATGTTTATATTAATAAATTAGTAGTAGTAGTAGTAGTAAATAAAAAAAGTAGCTTGTTGGTCTTGTGGTTAGGACACTGGCCTCGTGATCCAAAGGTTGCGGGTTCGAACCTCACTCCAGACTAGCAAGTTAGTCCTATTTTCATAGCACAAGCGTTTAGCTTAGTTTGAAAATAGTAAGAATATTGATGTGACACGTATTCCGTGTTCACATCTCTATTTTTAAAAAAAAAAAAAAAATATTCTTTGAAATAAATTGAATCCTTATAAATTATTTTTTTCTTCTTCCTAGAATGATTAATTACTACATCAAGATTACATCCAGTAACGCTAGACCTTTTATATCGATTATAATTGAGGCAGTTTAAAACCGAAATTTTAATATCCATACATCGTTAATAGTACTTGGAACACGCATATCATAAAACAATACTCGCTTACGCAGAAGAATTGCATCTTGTACTTCAATGCTCAAGGAAACTACGCCCTTCATACTTATGCGGTAATTTTATATCAAATATAACGTGTTGATTTATAAAATAACTTATTCAATTACACTAGTGTTTTTAATTTATCGGCCTTAATAAAGTCTATTCTGGAACACTTTATTCCTTCAATTATCATAAAATGTTTTTAATTTAATGTCACATTAGGTGTTAGAGCACCATCAAGTGGGTGGCACTCAAATTATTTATGGAATCGTAGGAAGGCTTCATCTAGCGCACTTTGAACATTATTTGTCGAATAGCTTGTCGGCGTAGTGGTTATGATGTTCGCCTAGTGATCTGGTGGTTTGAGCCCCATTCCAAGACACTAGCAAGTTAGTCCTATTAGTAAGATATTGATGCGATACGTAATTCGTGTTCGCATATTTAAAAAAAAGTATCAGAATCAGTAAAGATTTGAAACGAGAAACGTCTCTAACGTTTTCTGCCTTGAGTTTGAAACTCATCTGTGTCCAAAGAGAAGTATCTAAAGTGTGACAAAGGGAAGTATACGCAAAACATCTCTTCAGATCCAATAGAGGATCAAGAATAATTTTCTCCTTATTTGTAGCAACGCAGATCAGATTCGTTCAAGGAGCAAACATAAGACTATTCTATCAGGGTAATTAATGTCCAAATAAAATCAGAATATTAAATAATAAAACGTGAAATAATTATGACATTATAATGGTAATACCTATTTAAATTTCTGAAAGAGGTGTTATAATATGTGAACACGGTTGAAACTTTGCTCTCGAAACTAAGATAAATCTACAGAATTTTACACAGCGTGATAACTTACAAGTCTATTAGTGTAGCAGGCAGGGCTCCAAATGTAGAGTTTTACTTTGCTGCCAAAATTCTCAGAAACGATGCTAATAGGTTACCTATAATTTTTGAAAACGCTCAAATGTAAATATGATAAAATAGCTTTTTACGCTAAATAGGACGAGTAAGTCTCTGAGACCCGAGAGAAAATTTTCATCAGCGAATCGTTAAATGTTAATAAGATCGATTTGATGTTATTTCAGCGATGCTCACTGTAAAGAAAATGTATGGGAGAAATGTAAATTTAGTAAGTATGTAAGTTCCGCCGGCCATGATCTGTGTTATTATGTTTACGTATCATGAGTGCTTGAGCTAATACCATTGTGTGTGGAAGTTATAGAAACAAAACCTAACTATGTGGGTAATTATCGAATTTAAGATAACCGTATTTTTAACTGATTGTAAAGTCGGATCGGAGGCCTTAAAATTACCACGGTTTTGATGAAATGCTTCTAAAACATAAAAACATATTTTTAAGGCATTATAAATAATAAAATTATCACCATTTCTCAGAAAGTTATTTTCAAATTCCGCACCCTCTATTTTCATCAATTGCATAGCGGTAGAATTATTTCTCATATCTTCAAGCCAATGGTTAGCTTGCGGTGTTCGGAAGTATTGTAATGCTTTTTTAACAATTAAGCAATCAAAATACACGGTTATATAGGTAATATTATGTTATTTTATGTTTGTGATGATTTCTATAGCGCCGTTTTTGCGTGAAAGACGCTCCAAGGGCACTTTTCAGATGCGACATCTCGAATAAGTAGGTTTTTAGTCCCTTCTTGAAAGATTTTTGATTTTATATGGATCGCAACACTGGTGGCAGTTGATTTCAAATAGCTGGGCCCGCAATACTGAAAACACGTTACGCAAACTTGGTAGCTCCAGGTCTCTTTGCTACTACTACCAGCTTGCAGAGTGCCTCCGATTTAACTGACCGCAGTGTGAGCCGTCTTCCAGCGATATTGTCCAGGATACAGAGGTCCATCAAATATTGTGGCGCATTTCTTTGAAGAATTTTGTACACCATCAGAGAGAGTTTGAAATTTATACGCTCCGGCAGGCGAGGCCAATGTAGCTGCTTCATCATTGAGGATATCCGCGAGAACTTTGACGCCTTAAATATAAACCTTGCAGCAGCATTCATCACTGACTGAAAACTGTTGAGCTGAGTCCTAGGCTGTCCTGCTTATATAGAGTGATAATAGTCCAGCCGCGAGATGAGTGACTTTGCTGCGTACAGACTTGATCTGTCTTAAACCATAGAAACCAGCGCTGACAGCTTTGTTAATCTGATTTCTAAGGGTTTGATCTTTCTCCATGTTGTACTTCCTTGATGTGATATCGTCCGCCACGATAATATAGCGTGATGGAAGTTAGTTAGTTAGTTAGTGTATCTAATGACAGTAATGCGTATTGGAGCGAATAAAGCGAAATCTCGCGCAGCCTCCATAATCTAATTCATGGTTTGATTCTCGGTGAAGTTAGATAAGTTTCTGTGTTTCTCTACTGTCACTGGGCCTCATGGTCTATTGTAACTATATTATAAATAAATACATAAATGATCCAGGCTATTGTATTTTTCTGTATTTGTTTTCTGCTTGACGAAGTTCAGATGTTAATTTTCATTATGTGCCCCAGTACATGGATACACACATGCCCCGTCAATTATTTTCACCCCGAAAATTGTACACAAATTTATGCAGAGGGGTCGGAAGACTCGCAGGGGATGAAGGTATTGCGGGTAAAAAATGGCGTACAATTGAAAGCTGGAGGGGGAGTCATGAAGTCGCTCGGCTGATAATCAAGAGCCCCCATTACCCTGCCGATCCGCCCCCTCGAAACCACCCCTCTCCCACACACCGCCACGGCATGTCATATTATTCCATTCGAAAAATATATTTGCACGTCCAAAAGGACGGGCTATTTTTTATTTAGCAGAAATATTTTTCGGTTTATGTTACTTACAGCCGTTGATAATCACAAACATCAGAGATATTATAGAAAGAGCCTTTGGCCAATTACAAGAAACCTTAATTTCACAGGAGTAAGTAGGTACCTATATGTGACGTCAGCCAAGTAGTAAGGTAGTGTGTCTATTTGTATTTGTATTAATGTACACGCGCATGTGCTCTTAAAAATATGTCAACTCGCAAGTTTACTCCTAATAGAGTTTTTGACCGCTCAAAACATTAAAAAAAAGATTTGTAGATAATGAAAGTGATCAAAAAAGACAAAGATTGAAGATGAGAGCTGGGTCTCGCAACAAACAGAAGCAAGACAAAAATATTAATTTACAGAGTAGGAGCCAGCGACCGCTTGTTGGTCTTGCGGTTAGGACACTCGCCTCGTGATCCAAAGGTTGCGGGTTCGAACCTCACTCCAGACTAGCAAGATAGTCCTATTTTCATAGCACAAGCGTTTAGCTTAGTTTTAAAATAGTAAGAATATTGATGTGACAAGTATTCCGTGTTCGCATCTCTATTTAAAAAAAAAGAAGAAAAAAAAGTATCAAACCTGAAATATTTTCTGTAGATGTACACTGTAGTAGGTAAGGCGGTTTGGATAGGTATAATGATATTTGACTTCGGGGATTTTAATTATTTATTTTATTTTTATTTGGTCATCCAACAGGGAGACATAATTGCTTGGTATGATAAAATACAGAAAATACTTCTTCTTCAAACACAGCTAAATTATTTTGTGGTGACATTATAATTATAATTTATAGAAATTAACTTTGTTTACACCACTTTTTTTATTGAAAAAAATTCAATATGTTTAAACAAAGTTAATTTCTATAAATTGTAACAGAAAATACTGTGTTATGTCTCCCATAATTAAAGGATGTCACAGATAGACATAATTATAGACAAGTCAATTTGATATGAATGCGGATCAAACAATTTTACAGTTTCATTTAAGTGCCAAAATTAGGAACAATTCCTAATTTTGGCAGGTAACAGGTAATACAAGTACAAAAACTTTGTAAGTAAAACGTTATTGTCATTAAAATCTACACTTAATTTAAACAGAATGTGAAAACAAACAAAACAAACAACTAGAATGTGCCTGAAAATTAATAAATTTTTAAAAAATGTTTATTTCCCATTTATCCGTATTCTGAACTAAGCAATATTGCTATTTCTGTATCTTGACAGATATTGTATAACATTGTGATGCCGTTTTTTTGACGTTTCATGTTTGACAGGTTTGAAATTAAAGCTCATTATGTATTCGTGATTGTGAATAACGTTCGTTTACATTTTTAATTTTTTTTTGGATATTGCTGTCTTTGCTTTTATAACCTACAATATGGTATACCTCACGTGCACCCACGTAATCTTATTTCCACTGCATTCAGTCTAGTTTCTCTTCTCTTTTGCCTGCTCAAGGATTCACTTCTATGCATCAGTGTTGGTACCAGAATTCATTGGGTAGGTACTGCTGGTCTTGTCTCAATTGACATTTATTTTCCTCAGTAGGTTTACAACACTGCAATTTACAAAAGAAAAATTATTTACATTAATACGGTCATATATAAGTACGCAACACATATGTATAAATTGCTCTATACAAAATGTTCCTTTTTTCATAGAATACATTTTCCGTTGAAAGTAATTGGTCAGATTTGAATAGTGCGCGGTGTGGGCCCTTCTTCATTTGTACCACGCGGCAGTGGGAATCAGGAAATATGGAATATAAAGTTGAATAAAAATCGAAGTCGGGTGTGAGGAGAGCAGGAGTGAGACAAAACATAAAAAATAGGAGGAGATCCGGCCGCGTCGTCTACGCGAAATCAGTTGGAGGAAGGGAGAGGGACGTACGAAAGGGATTCGGAGTATAATAATTATAATGCGGCCACCTACTCCATCTTGTTTTAGGTTAGAGCCCGCAATGGCGGGAAATATCGCGCGGAGGGGTTGGATTTTTAATTGAAACAAAAGAAATCGCGTCGCAAACAGCAATGGCGTCGGGATATTCCTTATTTGGAAATATTAAAGACATGAATTCGTCGTATTTATTGTGTTGTAGGAAGATTCAATTCACAGATTTAAACAAGCTGCATATTATTATTTGATACGCTGGTATAAAATAGTCAAAATTATGTATTTATCTGTGAGAAAATTACTACAGATTCTTCTTCTTCAGCCTTCATCTCTCCACTGCTGGATATAGGCCTCTTCCATACCTCCATCCTTCCTTGTTGTTTGCTAATTGTAGCCATTTTTTTCTCCCCACAGTGGCTATATCGTAGGCCCATCTCTTTCGAAGTCTTCCGATGTCTCTTTTATTCTCCCAAGGTCTCCATTTAGGAATTCTGGAAGGCCATCTTGCAGCATCCTGTCTTGCAACGTGTCCTGCTCATTGCCATTTTAGCTTCGCTACACGATCCATAATATCCCTTACTCTAGTTCTGCGCCTAATTTCGTCATTTCTAATTCTCTTAGGCTTACTCCAAGCATGTATTTCTTCATGGATCGTTGCGTGCATTTGAGCTTATCTACACTTTTCTTTGTAAGGGCCATAGTCTCCACTCCATACGTCATCACTGGCAGTATGCAAGATTCAGAGTCTTTTTTTTTTAGACTAATTGGGATCTCTTTGTTCTCGAAGATATATTTGAGTTTCCCAAAAGCAGCCCAGATCATTCCTATCTGTTCCCGTCTTCAGCGTCTGTTCCCTATGTTAAGGGTGGCTGATGTAAAACTCACCAACCCGTCTGGCAAGCGTGGTATTTTAATGCCAAACCCCTTCTAAATTTAATGAACGCGAATTCCAAAACTACAGATTAAAATGCGAAAATTAAGCTAATAACTCCATCTTGTAAATATATTAAATTGAAAAAATCAGATATCTAAAAAGATATACAAAAAAAAACAGGAATTTTTCTTTGCCTGAGAAAAGAGATACAAATTTTGCCACTGCAATCATGTAATATCACTGGTAAACAATAGTGATGGTTAAACCCTTATTTTAACCGGCTATTTTTACTACAGTTATTTGGGATTTGTATCAGATTGTATCGATGATTAATATATAATTTTTATCTCCGCTTCCCTGATGACTTAATGCTCATCAGTGGTGATCTGGAAGAACATCGTATCATGATAAAAGAGCTCCACAATTCTTTCCTAAAGGTTGGTCTAAAAATGAACATCAATTAAACCAAAATCATGAGTCCATACAAAAGTAGTGTCACAATGGATAATAAGATAATTGAAGCTGTTGAAGAATATACATATCTTGGACATAAGATCAAATTAGGGAACTAAAAGTAGATAGCAGAAATAACTATTATTAACTTAATCATGTCTCTAAATATAAAGATCCTCCCTGTGCATACGTATGGGATGGAAACTATCAAGCTAACTGCTAGGTTTATACGTAAGCTAAGATGTACACAGCGATCTACGGAGAGACAAATGCTAGGCGTGAGTCTGAGAGATGGAATCAGAAATGAGGAAATCAGACGCCGGACAAAAGTAATGGATGTGGTAGATCAGCATAGACAGAATAGGAATACACAGAGTTCTTTGGTGGAGATCATGGGACATGAAAAAATGAAGAGGCCGGCCTCAGGAAAGGTGGGCCGATGATATTATACCTGTCGCGGGTAGTGGGTGGATTAGAAAAGCCCAAAGGAGAGAAGATAGGAGAAATTTAGAAGAGGCCTACATCCGGCAGTGGGGAGATGGCTGAGAAAGTAGAAGAACAAATATTTGTTAAAAATTTAAAATATTGTCACGTGTCATGGCTGCAGGAGGAATTAATGAAGACGCTAGAATTTAACAACAAATTTAACGGATTTATTAATTACTGATTTATTAATTAATCAAATGTAGAAAGTCACTTAACGCTATTTGACTTAACACTATTATTTAAATTAAACTATTTCGTAATTTATCACTCGTAAATAGACACTTTATAATCGCTTTAACACTTTATTCACTTTTCACTAAAACATTCCATCCAATTTTCGCACGTATTATTTCGCTTCGATTTATTTCGCTGCGTAAGAACTTTCCAGAGTACTCGCTGTCAAATCACCGCTGGCTTGACTCCCCTGGCCTTTGCAACTTGCAGCTGCGTTCGCTTCCGTGCCGCTGCTAAGCGCGCCCAAAAACAACAACCGTCCTTACTCCCGTGTGTGGTCTTATTTATATTGGCTAATGCTGATATCGAAACCTCCAGACTTTTCCAGTGTTTACGTGAACTTTCTCTTGACTTTCAAGCTTTTGTAGATGTTTCTCGAAGCCTCCCGTAAGCCGTAGATTACGCTAGGCCGTTCTGGAATCTTCGGTTGTTTT
The DNA here is from genome assembly GCA_016648135.1 of Agrypnia vestita. Classification (NCBI taxonomy): domain Eukaryota; kingdom Metazoa; phylum Arthropoda; class Insecta; order Trichoptera; family Phryganeidae; genus Agrypnia; species Agrypnia vestita. The sequence continues at coordinate 28,536 of JADDOH010000170.1, read as the reverse complement.
CAAATAACTCTCACTTGATATGAGTGAGTGATTCTTTTTAGCCTCGCTACAATATGATAAAATATTCCTAGCAGTATTTTGAAATAGTCTAAAATAAAGAATTCGAGTGTCGTGAGCCGTGTTCGGAAGTACACCCCTGATTTAATATTATCGTTGCTGTGAATTCGTGAGCCCAAGTACAACATCTCCCCTCCCCCCCACTACAGAGTAAGAAATCTCGAGTCATCTGAAGTTGTCGACAAAGGCCGACAGAGCTGGCGGGTATCGACATTTGGCGGTGTCGATATAATAGGTCGCTATATCTGAGATACAAATCGACTGCGGCATTGTGGCGGAGACGTCCCATTCACGGCTCCGCAGGGCCGCTCCATTCACGTCTCGTGCAGAAGGAATGGGCGAACTTCAAATAGACGTGGAGGGCCGTGGACTATCCAACTGTGAGGAAATACCAGGACTCTACTGGGGAAGTAGTTTGAAGCCTTTGATGGGCGGTGATTCTTAATTATAAAGTGGGAAAATTCTCGAAGTATGCGACATGGCATCAAGTTTAAGTGTTAATATAAATTTTCTCTTTTTTTTCCAAAATAATTAAACAAATTAGATAACAATGTATAACGTAAGATTATACAGGGTTATTTGGAAAACATTAATAACCTCGCAGGACTATATTTCTGCCTTGATTATGAGTCGAAAATGTTCAAGCTATTATGACCTATTATCAATAGTTAAGGAGATATGCGACATCAAAGTTTGCATTTTTTTTCAATATTTCTGACTTATTTTTTGTAAAACGTTGAACTATCATTACAGTAACTTATATCGAATATGATAAATTCATTCTCTTTAATACAAGTCAAATAAAAAAATAAAAACCTTCGAATTCCAATTGGAAAACATTCCAATTGGAATTTTTATCATTTTATTTAACTTGTATTGAAACTTGTACTGTAACGATAGTCCAACGTTTTACAAAAAATAAGTTAGAAATGTTGAAAAAAAAATGCAAACTTTGATGTCGCATATCTCCTTAACTATTGATATTAGGTCATAATAGCTTGAACATTCTCGACTCATAATCAAGGCAGGAATATAGCCCTGTGAGGTTTTTAATGTTTTCCAAATAACCCTGTATATTATATAAATATAACTATATTTTATTAGGTAAATGATACACTATAAACAATTCAAACTTCAATTTATTCTTAGTTCAAATTATAGTTCTTTTTTTTCCACAAGTTTTCGCACTTATTCAGTCGTCTATGGAACACTTTATTATCGTTTCCTAGAATATTCTCATACAGGTTCGTAGAGAATTCACGCGAATTCGCACGTAATTATTCGTCGCACTCATTTTCAGACGCCTGTTAGATACTCTGCTTAATTGTTGTCGTTGTCCGCACTCGTTGGCCACACTGTACTATCGTTGGTTTCTATGGTGGAATTCTATGTCACACTTGTGGCAATAAACAGCTCAATCGCACGTATTTGCTCGCTTTTACACAAGATATTTTGATTTCACGATGCCTCGGGAACGTTCGAGTAATTTTTCCATATTTTCAGTATTTACGAGAATAGCCCAGTCGATTCCAGATTTGTGTGGATCGTTTGAGAGATTTCGATAGTGATTTTACGCAGTTCTGTCTGATTCTACCATCCCGTGATAATATATAATGTAGGATTACAGTTTGATAAAATAACAAATACTGAAAATAAAATATTGTCTTATTCAGTAATTATAAAATAACTCTGTTGATATATATTAATTTAATAAAAAAAATCGATTTTTTTCTGTGTGTCTATACTTCGAATTTGTATTTTTAGTATACGCTGTACCTTGTTGAAGAGACCGTTGGCATCCAAACAAGTTGATAATTCGATAAATTAGTGGTTCATATAATTAGTGTTTTCTTGTTATTAATATAAAATAATGTATTCTTCTTTATTATTAACTGCTTCTTTCCAATTTTCTCCCAGTTTTTCGATACCTCTGCAATAAAAACCATCCGGTCTCGAGGAATCCGTCTTTCGAAAAGAACGAGGTATTGAAAGAACTCACTCTTGTCTACTTGACATTCCATTTTGAATGCCTGTAATGTAATGTAAAAGCAAATATAATTTATTTTTTGTGGAGCAGAAAATTTTCTTAATTTTTAAATAATTATTTTGAATAACAATTGATTTTGTAAAATTAATGAATGATTATTGTATTGTCATGTGGAATTCGTTTTTATGACAAATTTCATAGCAATTGCTGGTAAGGAAGTGGGACAAATATTAATTATGAAATTTGTGTATGACGATAGCGTGTAAAATAAATATGTTTTTTATACATGGTGATAAATAAAAAATAAAAAAAGTCGTACATAAATCGGCACAGCATCCACATATAATCATAGCTGACCAACATAACTCGGTTAGATTATTTTATTTCCGAATGTGTGGAAATAAAGTGTTGGAAACTTGAAGTGTGTCTGATTTCCAATATCTGTATTAGATTTGCGACAGAGGCGCTCGCCTAACCGAAATTACATCTACTATTTCCACCCTCATCACCCACTGAGTAACCATAGAGTATCGTCCTACAGGGTTCCAGGACCTTTATTGCATTTAAATCATCTTACAAAAATTCAAAGCCTCGAAAAAGGATAACTCTAAACGACTATGTTCTAAATTGAGTTTCTTATGTACATATATCACAATTTGAACTAAATACAATTTTTATTTTAACTAACGATGCCAAGAATTACCTTTTCCTTCACTAATCTATTAGTTATTAGTGATTGTTTGTATTTACAGCAGTTACTGTAGAATTTACAAGAGTATACTTAATATTTACACAATAAGTTCAACTCATTAAAGATAATTATATTAATGTATAGGTTATTATAGTATATTAAAGAATACAAACAAAATTAATATACTATAATAATAGCCTATAGGTAGTATTACACCTAATAAATATCAGTTAGCAGCAGGGCAACACTCCAACACACTCTACATATGTTTTCTCTATGATTATCCATGCTTCTTCTTCTGTTGTAACAGTAAAAATAACGTGCTAATTGTATTTCTCAATAAAATTAATGTGTGGGGTTAAAAAGCAAAGACAGCAAAAATTTTTAAAAAAATGTTTTGAATGCTGTTACCGTGGATTACTAATTAAAAATGCACCGAATTCTAGATTTAAATATCTATCCCTTCCGAAATCATGTTTCCTATAAATGTATAGGCTATGTTTTCTATAAAAACTCAAATTCAGTGCATTATAAATGAGTAATCTTCGATGACTGCATTAATTTTTTTGGATATTGCTGCCTTTGCTTTTACACCCTATATGTAATGTAAATTCTACAGTAACTGCTGTAAATACAAACTCACTAATAACAAATAGATCATAAAGTGTCCTAATTATTGTTCATTTCCCTTTTAAATATGTTTTAATAATGTTGAGTAGCTTGTTGGTCTTGTGGTTAGGACTCTCGCTTCGTGATCGAACCTCACTCCAGACCAGCTAGTTAGTCCTATTTTCATAGCAGAAGCGTTTAGCTTAGTTTGAAAATAGTAAGAATATTGATGTGACACGTATTCCGTATTTAAATCACTATTTAATTAATTTAAAAAATATATATATTTTAAATAATTTTTTGGTTTATTTTATCTTCTTATCTTATTTATCTGGTATATTGGTTTAACTAACTTCATTTTACTTTATTGTTAATTTGTTAAAGGTTTATAATTATTACTGTTTGCTTTTGTACTAATCATTGTTTATATATATTGTTCATTTATCTTAAATATGTTTTATTTCTATTATTTTTTAAAATTATTTACTTTAAAACGTGTTTTATGTTAGATATATATAATCCTTGTAACTTTATTGTACTGTAAAAGTCCACTAGGGTGTTGATTAATAAATAAATAAGTAAAGTCAAAAGCTAATTCTTTGCACTGTAGTTGAAGCAGGTGCGTGCAGTCAAGTAAATAAAGGGTTGGATTTTTTCTTCTTCTTTATTCTTACTTTTAGTACTTCATCCTCTTTTGCAAGTTTTCTAGAGACTTGTCCTTATTAAAGTATCTACAATTCAAGAAAAAATCTAAAAATTAAAAAAACTATTGAATGTTGTTTTGTGGTCACTCTGCAGTTCGCATACCAGCATGCCGGGATGAGGGTAAATGCGGCTATACTGGACTTAATTCAATCTATTTTCTTATAAAGAAATCGACGGGCGGTCCACGATTTCCTTCTCCCTTTTCATCTCCTCCTCCCACACATTCACTTACTTTAGTATCACTCCTTCCGGGAACTCTCACACTCTTCGCCTCCTTCGCAACATTACAGGATGTTTTATAAAATCTATTTTTAAATGTCTTAATCCATTCGAGTAATCTGTGTGTAATTTTTTAGATGCTTAGTGTTTAGTAATCTCGAAAATATCTGAGTAGTAGAAAGATAATTCTAAAAACGTGAAAACCTTTTTTTTTTAATAACTCGTACTGAAACTATACCTTAAGTATTTATTTAACCACTTTCAGGCCATTTACACGATATAATAAAAACGAATGTGTTGTACCAATAGAATATAATAAAAGTCAGTAAAGAAACAAAAGAAAAACGTAAATAGGTACATTTGATGAATAAGAAAACGAAATCTGATGACGAAAACCTCATCGGTAATATGATGGCTTAGTAATACATTAACCTATCTGGTGTCAAGTTTTCAGGAGAGGTGTAATAGTACAAGAATCTATATGTATTGTCAAGTTTTCAGGAGAGAGGAAAACAAATACCTACTTTCAAAGACAGGATAAAGTTTTTGCCATATAAAGTAATAAGTGAACAAACTTTGAACAAATATAAAGTATAATTTGTATTTTCTCTTTTAAATAGGCTAAAAGATAAATACAATGATAAATCAGGTAATGCATCATTGTGTTAGTTTTTCAAATTCAAAGTCATAAAATAAATTTTATATTATTTTAATTAATATACATATGTACATTAGGGCGAAAACTTGAATTCATTAAACTATAGAAGTTGAGCAAGCACAGTGGCCCAGGGCTTATGACTTAATTATGTATGAGCTGGCTTAAGTGATCACTTAACAAGAACATCCACACATTATCAAATTTTTCAAGATGTTTATATGTTCTAAATGACACTAAAAACGAATTTTTTGACCTTATATTTTCTTAATTAATGCAAAAAATGTTCAGTTTATTACATAAAAGAACATAAACACATTTTTTAGTTAGATTGAACAAAGATTCTATCTAAGTAAAAAATGTACTCTAGCATGTAGATTCTGAAATAAATAAATAATAAAAACCCAAATTTTTGAAAAAAAAAACGCCGAAATATTCATTTGCAGTGAATGTCCAGCCTTAACGTATATAAACATTTATTATATTACTTAAATAAATATACTGTATATAGTATAGATAAAATTTCTACTAATAATATAATTTAGCCTATAATTGGTTTTTACGTTTACCATTTTTGGTATTTACAATTATTGTTAGCTGTTGGTTTTCCGAATAAATAATAATAAAAAAATTAATAATGCTAGATAATTAACATAAAAACAGATTTTTTACGTAGGTTAAGTCATTGAATTAGAATACATAGGAGTGTACATGGAGTGAAGATTAAATGAAAATGGTGAAAAAAAATGAAAACTGGGTAACTTAAATGGGTGACTTAAATACATTAAATGTCATTTGGTGTAAGGTCGTAAAACGTGATAGAGTAAGATTTGGGATGTGGATCTACAAGACATATATTTTCAAAGTAAGCTAAACTCTTGTGCTATGTAAATAGGACTAACTTGCTGGTCTGGAGTGAGGTTTGAACCTGCGATCTTTGGATCATGAAGCGAGAGTGCTAACCACAAGACCAACAAGCTACTCTACATATATACTTTTCATTTCTGAGTAAATAAAGGGAAGATTCAGAAAAGTATGTTGTCTTGCGGTAATTGATAAACAACTCGTGCAAAAAAAAATCACTATGTCTCCAACTAAATGTTTTGATATGATGTTGGGAGGCAAATGAAAATACTGGAAATTTATAAGTTATTTATCAATTAATTATTCGATGTACAAAGTCACTTAACACGAAATAAACGTTCAAATTATCACACATTATGAAATTGGCGTTTAGTGTGGGAGGAACATAAAGCCGATTTTTTTTTATTATAGTATATTTATTTAATCAAAGTATGTACCATTGCTATCTATGCACTTTTGCCATCTCATAGGTAGTTCATCGATCCCTTTACTAAAAAAACCATTCGGACGGGAATCAATAAAATCTTTGAAGGCGGTTTGGACTGCCCCATCGGAGTTGAATTTTTTCCTTTGCAAGAAGTTATCCAAATTTCGAAAAAAATGGTAATCTGTTGGGGCAAGGTCCGGAGAGTACGGTGGATGTCTTAGACATTCCAATTGAAGCTCCTCTAATTTGGTAGCCGTCTGTTGTGCAGTGTGTGGTCTAGCGTTATCATGAAGCAGCAGTGGCCTAGAGCGATTAACCAGCCTCGGTTGTTTAGCAGCTAGCTTTTCCATCATGGTTTGCAGTTGCTGACAATAGACATCTGCCGTAATCGTCTGGCCAGATTTAAGAAAGCTGTAGTGAACGACACCAGCACTAGTCCACCAAACGCTCACAAGTAACTTTTTTGGAGTCAATTTTCGCTTAGGGCATGGTTTGGCTGGTTCGGCAGGGTTCAGCCATTGCGATGAGCGCTTCCGATTATCGTACAGGATCCACTTTTCATCACAGGTAATGATTCGATTTAAAATCCCTTCATTATTGTGCCGGTTGAGTAATGCAACGCAGCAGTCAACGCGCGTTTGTTGATTTGCTTCACTCAATTCGTGAGGTACCCACCTTTCAAGCTTTTTCACCTTACCAATTTGCTTCAAGTGGATTAAAACAGTTTTATCACTAACACCGCAGCCTGCAGCTAACTCGGATGTGGTTTGCGATGGATCCGCTTCCACAATAGCCTTCAATTCTTCATTATCAACTTTGGTCTCCGGCCGTCCACGGGGCTTGTTCTGCAGGTCGAAATTTCCAGAACGAAAACGTTGGAACCAAAAACGCACTGTGTTTTCTTTTGCAGCACCGTCGCCATACACATCATTAATCCTTCGAGCCGTTTCTGCAGCACCGGTGCCACGGTGGAACTCGTACTCGTAAATAACGCGATATTTCAAGTTTTTCAAATTGTAAACTGAGTGACGCAAAGAAAAAAACAATTGAGGAAAAAACAAATGAATTATAATTTTCAAAACACAAATACATGAGTAAATAGCTGTATAAATTTGGATTTGGAATTCCTAACCAAAGAGAAGATATTTGAGATCAAATTTGCCAGTACGGCAAAACGCCAATTTCATATGTAAGGACCTAATATTAATGTAAAGATGGTTTTCATAGATAAATAAAAAAATTTACACACGGTAAATAGAGGAGAACTTCCTGGTTTTTTAAATCTTAATATTTTAAAAACCATTTCTAATAGATCATCCTGTTTCTCGATGTGTTGAAATGGGATAAAATTTACTCTTTCAGCATCCGTCCGCAGTCGAGATTTGAGTACACTTCCCCACCATTTCTTTCTGCGGATTTTATTTGGAATGTCACCAATTTTGTAAATAGAAAATGTCAGAGATTAGAAATATTGGTAAGAGATTAGATGTAATTTGTTAGTGAAATATTTATAGCATTTAGTTGAAATTGACATTTGGACAAATTTTATAATATGTAACGCATCTTCATGTCGGGGTATTTCACCAAAAAATCTTTTAATTTAAGGTTAAGATTATATTTGATTAATATTTAATCATTTGTTGTGCTTAAAATTACACCTGTCTCATCATCTTAAAGTAATACCTCACTGTGACTTTAGATATCCTTTTGAGTCTTTAGGGAATTTCAGGTTTTGGATGCAAGAAAATTATATTTGCTGAATATACTATCTAGCTTTCATAGAAAAATAAAATGCTGCTGCAGTAGTATTGTATATATGAAGAATATTTGAAGAGTTGTATAGGTACTATCTTAAATATCTGTAATAGTACTGATGAATCCACTGACTTATAATGAAAGTGAATTTTTCTTGCAATATTTTTAGTTACATAACTATTACATTATGAAAAATTTAGTTTAGAAATTAATATGACTCCCAGATATTTAATTTCATTAACTTCTTTAATACTTTTTCCATCGTATTTGAAATGTGATACGATTTCAAAAAGATTATGAAATTGTGATATCGCCACAATCATTTCAGATCACTGAAGAATTTATTGTTATGTGAATCAGAGAATGTTGCTATATAATACTTTGCTTTAATTTAAACGCCATGCATATGAAATGTGTGAAAGTATAAGGCATTCACCATCTATGATAATTGCATAAAATTACTAACGAAGTCAAAATGTGACTGGATCCAATGTGTAACATACAAGCGCTGATTGGGTGAAATCTTCATTTCTTCAGTTCAAATACATTTTGCATCAAACATATAAATGTATATAGGTAAAACATGTAGAATTTTTGATATAAAAACTATTCTTATGGGGTTACAACACATTAAGATTTTCATAAAATCATTTTTTTGGCTTTATCTAATAATTCTAAAAATAAATTGAGGCATCTATGGAGGTGACTATAGTAATTTGGTAGGTGAATTTTTAAACGAATTAGAATTGGGTACATTTTTCTTTTGCGTTCTTTTCGTAACTCCATTCTTCAGATTCAGAAAATGATATCTCAAAAACTATTGGGCCGATTTTGTACACATCATAATAATTAATGTCGCAAACGGTGAATTTTTTTGTTGAAAATGCGCCGTTAGCTTATTATGAATTTTTAAAAATGGAAACCTTCGAATTCCTATTGGAAAACATTGGATTTGGAAAACATATCAATTGGAATTTATGCACGGTTTTTATCATTTAGTTAACTTGTATTGAAACGAAAGAATTTTTCGTAATCAATATGAGTAGTAATGGTAGTTCAACGTTTTGTAAAAAATAAGACAGAAATATTGAAAAAAACGCAAATTTTGATATTGCATAACTTCATAACTATTAATATTAGATCGTGGCTTCTTGAACTCGTAAACAACGCAAGAATTTAGTCCTGCGAGGTTATTAATGTTTTCCAAATAATCCTGTATGTGAAATATATGGGAGAGTCGAGTTTTTCGATGAGCTAAAGTATTATAGCGGTCAAGACTTGATTGTTATGATGCCAACAAATGGAAATAGGTCTGTCTTGATTCTGAAAATTACATAATTTTAGTCTCTCTCTCCCTCTTCAGTCAGTTCAAAAGAAATAAGTAAGATAATGTACGAATCGTTTTGCGGTTGATACATAAATTGTGAACATAAATTGTAAGAAAACTTACTAACCGAATTAAATTTTATATTATTATATTATACAGTGAGAACAGCATCATCTAGCGTCTTGGTAGCGCTAGTTACGTAGATAATTATGCATTTCATTTTTTATTTTATATCTCATTATTATTTTTGCCATCTGATTGCGGTAAGATGAATATTTTTACGTCGAAAATTATACATTTTTTATTTTTATTTATTATTATTATATTAAATATTAATCAAAGCCCTGGTGGTTTACAGTACAAGAAAGGATTTTTATATACCTAACATAAAACACGTTTTACAGTAAATAATTAAAAAATAATAACATAAATAAAATATATTTAAGATAAATGAACAATATAAAATGTAACAATATAAAATAAATTAATAATAGAAATGAACAATATATATAAACGATGATTAGTACACAAGCAAACAGTAATAATTAGAAACCTTCAAAAAATTAATAATAGTACAAAATAAATATAGTTAAACCAATATACCATATAAATAAGATAAGAAGATAAAATAAACCAAATTTCTTTTTTACCTTTTCGTACTTTATTATTTAATTTACGTCTTCATTACTTGCGCCGTTTGTGATGGACGTTGTTACATAGCGAATTATGCATTTTTTTGCTTTTTATACCTCATCATTATTTGCGCCATACGATAGGGCTGGTGACGGACATTTTTGCATAGAGAATTGTGTGTTTTGATGATGATTTCGTATCATTCCATTTTTTTTTCATCAAACGTGCGGATACATTAGTGGGGCATTTTCAATTTTCACACTTCTACGCCCTTTTGAAACTCATCAAGTCGGAATGGTTTCCGACTGATTTGATTAGTTATTTTGTCGAAACGGTAATATAAAAAAGGTCTCTCTCTCACTTTGCATGATAATAAGACAACTTGCGAAATTGAAAATTCAGCAATTTTGTCGTCTATTTAAGCGTGAACCTCCCCCGCCCCTCCACCTTTTCCTCCCCTCCACACCGCCCAACCCTTATTATCCATTCAGCGTTGGTGGATAATTTTATTTCAACTATTTATGCACGAAAGTTTCATCGTGGTACAGCGCGGGTCGCAAGAAAGTATCATAATAATGCAGAGATTTTTTGAAACATTTTAACATCCCCCAAAGTCGGCTTATGATTCATATTCATGTGTATCGGTATGCATTTTGGTTTACTTGTTTGAATGAGGAAATGAAACCAACGAAAAAATCATTCAACATTATTTTTATATTTGGAAGATTCATGAAGTTGCGTTAATGTATCGGTTTTCTAACTTTTGAGCTTAAACATTCGATGTACGTAGCCTTTTATTCTTTATATATAATGTTTAAAAGTATATTTCTAATGTGTAGTCTTTCTTGTGTTTGTGTTATATTTCTTACGTGCAATACCTATTTAAATTTTATTTCTAATGTTTTAACTTAAAAAAACTGTACAGATAGTTGCTTCAGAACAAACCTTGTCTAGTGAAGCAACTACCTTCATTTATATGCACAAATTTACACGAAATAAATAAAAATAAAAGTCTGTTTCCAGAGGAAAATTCCTACTGGATTTTAAATTTTTAAGTTAAAAGTCCAGTAATTGTATTCCCAAACGTACATATAAAAATATTATTGTTATATATATACTGGTCTATAAAAATAATTAAAAAAAAAATATTTATAATTTTCAGGTGTATCCTAGTGTATATGTTAAATAATTTGGAAGAATATCATATACCTATATGTACATCTACATTAAAAATAATATTGCTTAATATTATTTCACTTTAAAAAATATAGAGGTATCATTATCAGCTTTCAAATCTATGCGTACTACGTCATGGAAAGGATACTATTGGAATATATAAAAAAACTGATTTAGTACAATTATTAAAATTCATTATTTAAAATATATGTACATAGTGGCGCATCTAACTACTGACCAATTTGCATTATTTCCACGTTTCCAAAATTGTTTGAAAGTATCGTTTTGGACAAGATTATAAAGCATTATAAAGCATTATTAAAGCAAGATTATAAAGAAGATAAAGCATATAATTAGTCCTGCCAACAAGGTTATATCTCCAGTTGATCGACTATAACAAAATTTGTAATTTATGAAAACTACATAGCCAGTTCATTAGTAAAGAAATGTCAGGTTAATTTATTGTAGGTATATGACTTGAGTAAGGTTTTTTGATTCAGTTTCTTGGACGATTCTTTCTGATTATTTACGTAAAAATCCAATCATACCTATTTTATAGATTCAAGGATACTATTGGTATTCCACAGGGATCACACATGGCTACTTTCATATATTTGTTAATAATATATAAATACTCTAAATTACTTGGGTATACCTTAATTTAAATGTCATAAGTGTAACAGTTCACTAGTCGATGAGAGATTGTGACTCGAAACTTGAGTTGTAAAATATAAAGTTATAATTAAACTTACGTAAAGATAACATAGATTATCTTTTTCACCCAATTTAATGATGATAAGAAAATTCCATTCTCCTCACACAGAGACGCACACACGTACGATTTTTTTCAACCCTGATTGCCACTCACCCTACACAGGAAGCCTTCGCCCGCCCCCGCCATCTTCTTCGCCGTTTACTCCCACCACGGATAGGGATGGGCGGAGATGCAAATCTCACACCGGATTATCCATTTATGTTTTCAATTCAATTTCCCACCAAAACGATTTGATTACGATCGGGAGATTCGACATTGTGTTAGTGGGGGCGCGCGCCGACACCTCGAAACAATTCTGCAAAACGAAGAATAAATGTACTACCTAGAGGTTTGCCTTCTCACTGCGGCCCGATCCCATTGCTTTTTCATAATAATATATATATAAAAAATTGGGTGCATGTATTAAACAACTTATGTACACGCATTAGAAGACAAAATTATTTGACATACATGAGTTTTTAGCCTCTCCTTGAAAGATTCTTGATTTTCCATGGATTTCAACGCTGGAGATAGCTGATTTCACATAGCTGGACCCGCAATGCTAAAAGTACGTTCCACAAACTCGATGACTCCAGGTCACTCCGATTTAGCTGACCGCAATGTGAGCCGCCTTCCAGTGATATTGTCCGGGATACAGAAGTCCATCAAATCTTAGTCTTCTTCTTTATCTTCTGCTTCATCTAGGACTGCGTCCTGTCATTGCTCGGAGCCTGTTCCTGGGATACAAATGTCCAGCTATCTTGCCATTTTTTATGCGATCTTCCTGGGAGTCTGGTACCTGACGGCAGCTTGTTCGCTGCTATGCTCACTACTCTCTCAGAACTCGCTCACTACGACTCCGGTGACGTCTTCTAGATCTTCCCCATCGGACAGTATCCTCAACGTCGCAAATCCTTCGTATTTCGGAATTCCTCTCTCGGTCTCGGATTGTCGGTCCCGCAATGGGTCGGAGAGTCTTCATCTCAGTTGTTCTTAGGACATTTTTAGTTCTGGAAGTGTCAGCCCTTGTCTCGATATCGTACGTCGTGATTGGGCGGACACAGGCCTTATATATCTTTACTTTGCTCTCCTTGAGCATGTGGTCGTTTTTCCAGACAGCATATCTCATCTTCAAAATCAAATCTTAGTCGATTTTTTAATATCACCATGCAGTATCTAAATATTAAACAATATAAACACAAATATTAAACGTTGTTTTAAAGTTCTAAACAAATTTTTGAACAGCATTTTCTTCAGCTGTTTCTGCGTCTCTTGCTTGTGAGTGACGTTAATTTAATATAGGATGATTTAATAACGTATAGTCATCTACTTTACGTAAATGTTGAAAGTTTCAAAACTTTAACTAATCGGGAAATTTGTGAAAAATAAATTACAAGATTTCACCATAACCAACAGATAAAGAAACAAACAACAAGTATGGCCAGACGATGCGTAAAACCAAATTGTTAATTGTGTCAAAAATATCACACTAAGCCAAGAATTAATCCGTAAATTCGAGCCCTTTGAGATGTGGCTCTATAGACACATGCTGAAAGTTTCCAGGGTGGATAGAGTGAGGAATGTTGAAGTTCTCCGGCATATGGACCGGAAAAAGACAGAGAAGTGCTACGGACCATCAATATAAGAAAGCTTGAGTATCTCGGGCGTATGATTAGAAGATTAAGGTATAGTCTTAACTTACTCATCATCCAGAAGAAAATATGTGGTAAAAGAAGTGTAGGAATGGCTGAGTAATATGATGGATCGTCATAGGTGAGTATTTCGCGAAAACGGCGCTATAAAATTATCCAATTATTATTATTTATTATTATTCATATAAGTTTGCGATTGAGTTAGTGTGGGTACAGTGCGTAATACACGCATTCTTTCATTGTGTTAAGTTTACGGATATGCCCCTCTCGTATCCGTAAACTTAACACAACGAAATAATGCGCGTATTACGCAATGTACTCACACTAAATCAATTGCAAACTTAGTGAAAAGAACTATACCAGCGTGACTCGACTACAAAGGAAAATTTCATTCTTTCTTTAATGGAATAATCTTTACTTTGGTGTAAAAAATACGTCTACAATTTTTTTGTATATATTAAGAGTACAAAAATGATTTTGAAATTCAACATTTTAAATTCCCGCTAAAATGCTTCACTAGTCACGCCTATTTGCGTCATAATTTAATGGTACCTAGATATACAAATACTATTGAACTACATCAAACACGCGGATTGATGATGTCAGGACCAATAATATGCGTTTTAATGGAGTCATATTCTTAAATATTTTTATCATAAAAATTATGAATGAAAACATTCTCCAAAATCATCCATACTGATCACATATTTATTATGAATCTATTTCATATATTTTCATCGGTATTTGCAATATGTGGTGTATAAAAGCAAAAGTAGCAAAATCCAAAAAATTAAAAAAATGTTTTGACTGCAGTCACCGAGGATAACTAATTTAAAATGTACTGAATTCTAGATTTAATGTATATATATACCTTCCAAAATCTTCCCTATAAATTTATGGGCTATATTTCTTATAAAATCTCGAATTCAGTGCATTACAAATTAGTTAATCTCGATGACTGCATTAAATTTTTTTGGATATTGCTGCCTTTGCTTTTAGACCCCAAATTTCTCTATGTTTCCGTTCGGCAGTGACCGCCAATATGATCGCCGACCTACCATAGGAGATGGCACAATATGAAGAAGTACGCATGCATATTAAAATTAAAGCTCGACAGGTACGTACGCACGAGTAATCACCTGCCGCCGAAGTGGCAAAGCTATCCGCTGCCATGTTTGTTTTCACGCCGGAAAAGGATACGGCTCTAGCGGCGCGTTCCCCCGGGACGCTGCGAGTGTGCCCAGCATGGCCGCCCCATACAACATGTCTGCACGGCTTCCCTTCCTTTATTCTAATGAAATGCTAAATTATTTTTCTCACACAGGTACTGATGCGCTCTTGCCGAAAGGGCCGTCATCAGAAAATGTGTAGTAAGTGTCCAAAAGCGCCCTCCATGTAATTTTTCCGAAATAATTATATCAATACCGTCGCGGAATCTATGCGGTGAAGAAAATAGTGAATGAAAATGAAAAATGAACATAACTTCTTTGATGTCCATTCTGTCATTGTCAGTCTTTCTGGAACGACATGATTCGTTAAGACATTATCGTCACATGCATTTGCACAAATACGCAACTGCCAAAAACAGGTCATAATTAATTTATTGCTCATTAAACTGTTTTTTTATCTTCTTCTTCAAACACAGCAAAATTATTTTGTGGTGAAATTATAATTATAATTTATAGAAATAATCTTTTCATACAACACTTTTTTATATATAACATTGTAATATTTTGATTATCTATTTTGGATTTTTAAATTTAATTTTGTACATTTGTTATCCTGATAAAGAAGCAATTGGCTTTGAAACATGTTGAATTTTTTTCAATAAAAAAGTGATGTGTACAAAGTTAATTTCTATAAATTATAATTGTATTTTTTATCATTGTTTAATATATGCGTACATTTATACAATTTTTATACATATTCTTTTTTCTTTTACTATTGGTTTTGTATTATATAATGTCTACTGTTTTTACTATCCACATTTTATATTTATTACCATTTTATCTCAATTATAATTGATTAGTTCTATAGTTATGTAGTAGTTGTTTTATATTTTATGTTATTTTGTTCGCACTATATTGTCAGCTGCTCATCTCGGCACAGGCTCCTTTTCCTACCGACATATATCAACATGAAGATAAATAAAGAATAAAAATGTCCTTTCACTGGGCAAATTTTTTTTTATTCAATATTAATAAAAAATGTGTGTTAAGTGGTTGAACAAAGTATATATGTATTTATTAATAAAATAATAGGCTCTTTGTGTTAATCACGATTAATTTTTATTGTAAAAATTATACATTTTTCGGGAGCGAGACTGCCTTCTTCAAGACAAGAAATGTAAGAAAATATGTAGCATACGCTGTCAATACCACATCTTTAAATCGTGTACACTTCTTGTCCCGAAGAACGGAACGTCGCTCCCGACATATTTGTAGTATTTTGTGTAATAAAAATGAATAAAATGTGAGTCAAACAGTGTTTATTATTTCATTTAAAAAGGAGCCACAGACTGAATTTGATTATTTTAACAGTATATTTATTAATAAACTTAATCTTTTTTCGCGTAAAATAATTTGTGGATAGCTAATACGAAAGTATAAAAAAAAAATCGTTTTCGGAATTCGAGTATTCAAAATTCTCCGATTCTGATTAATCGTACCATCACTAATTAATACTAGATTTTAATAATTCAAGGCATAATTGCTAGTAAAAGAGCCAAGGAAAACGATGCACATCCTGGCTGAAAAAATATATAGTAATCGCTAACCGAAAAATTTAATCTTTCGACTTGCTGCAAACAATATAATGATCGTTAAATATATATGCATTAGAAAATAAAATGACGAAAATGTAAAAAATATCTTTTTTTTTTTTACATTTTGTTAAGCTTCTTATGGTGCGATTTATAAATGCTATTTATACATATATATTTTTTGTTTGAATGAGAGATTGCCTCGATTGAATTATGTACACATCTACAAGATGCGTTATGTTGTTAATTGTATACAGTATGAAATAAATGAATTTTAACAGCAGTTTTAATGTTTTATAAACGACAGATGGTGGTGTTGATAGCAAACTGATTGATTTATTAATTTAAACAATTATGAGTACATCTTAGTCCGGAGTTTCACAATAAAAGATTTACTTTGTTATAGATCCCCAGGAGTGATATCATTGTTTTTTTTCATATATATTCATAGAATGTGCGTAATTGTTATACAAAGGATTTCGTTGAAAGATAACTACTATTGACCATTCTGATTTATCTGAATAGCACTCACCAGGGAAAGCTTTATTTATTCATAATAATAGAGGAAAGCAACCAAATATGGAATAGTATCCCTAATATGGAATACCGCCATTTCTCGTAAACGAATTCTCTTAGCCGCACAGAACAGCGATCTTCTATCTCTTTCAATCATTATTCTTGCATACAGGTTTCGACTTATCAGTCGATCGAGTGTTGCTGTGAGAGTGTTTTGTTTTATCGATGTAATGATGCGAGCGAATGAGAAATGCCTTATGTGCGGGCTCTAAGCACATGCTGATTGCGCTGGTGCAGAGCTCGACACCTGGATTTGTGATTTTTGCAAGTTCCTTATTTAGATTTGACCAAAGTTCCTATAGAATCTCTTATAAATTAATATTTATTGTTCATAGTTTTGTAGTATTCCATATTTGGTTACCTATTCCATAATTAGATATGCTTATTGATTTAATTTTGAGAAAATTTTATACTTAAATTAACATACCCATATAACACAAAACTGTTTTTTTTACAAGTTTTTTAATTACAATAACTTTTTATATCACAAAAATAAAATGGTATTCCATATTTGGTCACTTTCCTCTACACGCCTTGAGTTGGGCTTTTACGTAATATGAAACACAAAGTATTCAAATAGCATGCATGTTTAACAACACAAAGGCCACCCTAAAAAGACTTACAAACACGTTTCCCATATAGATACCTTCGTCTCTGTGAGACTCCTGTAATTGATTATCCTCTATAGACAAAATCCAGTATTTGTCTTCTCAGAAGTACATAAAAAATATTGTAAATAAAAAAAATGCTTGTCCAGTCCTGGATTTTATTTTCACATGCATCCCCGTTCTATGGGGGTGTATATGGCTAACGCGCCAGAGACGATAATAAATTATCGCCGGTACATGGCGAGGGATCTTTACATAGCGGGGTGTATGCGCGTTATGTTATCGTCCGTGTATTATACATTATACAGGTGTACATAAGTGCACCCCCGCCCCACCGCAAGTGGCGGAACTCGTTATTGAAATGCACTGTTTTGTGGTGTAATGTGATGTACTGCGCAAGAATTATTTAGAGTGGTTTTCACGTGGTTTTCTGTCAATCACGGCGAGTAGTGTAGTTTACATACTAAAGAAAGCTTTAGAACATCATACAGCACTCTATGATTATCTACAATGTTCAGGAAATGTCTGGAACAGCCTTAAAGCGACGAGAACGTTCTCCTTAACATTAAAAATAAAAGTAATGTCCTCTAGGATTCGAAAAACCTACGTGATTGCGTATAAAAAGCGGGGTCAGGCCGCGGCGCTTTCTTTGTTTTGAAATTTCTATTGACGCGATATTAGCCGCTGGATGACGGTCGGTGTCGAATTTCGGAGCGATAGATATTAAGCGAAATAATTGAGCGAAATATCTTACTGGCGAAATAAATAAATGCAATAGATAAAGTATTACTCAGCGATAATAAAGAGTTCATAGTCGAGTGATAAAATACGAAATAGTGTGAATTCAAGACTGTTATTAAATTTAAATCGTGTTAAGTGACTTTGTCAATTTAATAATTAATTTACCATCAATTAATAAATTACAACCACGAACCGTGACATTATTTGTCTTTTTTTAACTCAAAATATATTTTTTCTTCTTAAGTATGTTTCCTCTTTACTGTGAATTGTGACGTCTGGATTGAGATTTTCTGACGTCCGTGGCAACATCTTCCATCTTTTTCGCAGCCCGCAGTTCGGATATCCAAAGCCCAATATGGGATAGCCAAAAGCGTCATTGCTTCAGAAGCTACGTGTGCTTAATATGGTTTTATGAAATAGAAGCATGGACGCTTACCGAAGAATTGAAGTGGTGACTTGAAGCATTAGAGATGTGCATCTACAGAAAAATACTCAAAATAAGCTGGATGGACAGAGTTACAAATGAAAATATTACGGTTCGAATGAATAAAGAAATATGTTACCGAAACAATAAAAGTCCTAAAACTTCAATATCTTGGATATGTGATAATACTTCTAGAAAAAACGAGATCTGGCACCTCATAATGCAAAGAAAGGTTACCAGAAGTTGGGGCTTTGGAATAAGTAAAACATCACGGCTGAAAAACCTAAGACAGTGACTTATTCAGTCAATAAGGTGATGATGGTCAAAGTGTTGGGTTGTGCCAATGTATCAACGCTTGCAAACACCGGATGGACCCAACTCTTACGGTTTGCACATTGGATGCAATCTTCCACGTGAGATTCTGGGCTTCTTTTTTTTTAGTGCTCTTTTCCTTCAACGGACGTTGGCTATGAGAATTTTGTTTACTGAAACAGCTCTACAGTAGTCTGCCCAAACGTCTGTCTTAGGTTTTTTAGCCATTATGTTCTTCTTCATCCAGTGTTGCGATTTCCGGCAATCTTTCCCTGCATTATGATATGCAAGATCTCGTAGTTTTCTGAATGTCTCATCACGTGTCCGAGATGTTGAAGTTTTCTATTGGATTTTAATTGTTTTAATAACATCTTATTCTTTATTTATCTGAACCATAACCATAGCATCCAGCTTATTTTGAGTAAGAGTAATCTTCTATAATTCCACATCGCGAATGCCACAAGTCGTCATATCAATACATCAGTCCTTACTTTCATTCCATATAATAATTTGTCACGTTTTGAGATGGTTCGCGCGGATGTTTTTGGTTATCTTTATTCGTCTTTTGTGATTTTTTCTGAAAAAAACTTGCCACGTTTTACTGCCTCTTTTTTAACATTTCTTTTTAATCTAATCTTTTCTCTTCCAGTATCTTTTAGTACGGTAAACCTTTGTATGTAGATTTCACTTCTTTCAGCTTTACGACATCGTGCAGTGTCACTTATTTTTGATGCATCAAGAATCAGTGGCAATTCTGTGACAATTCCTTTAAAATTTTCAACCGCTACCTAATATTTAATAATAGTAGCGATTGAAATTGAAGCAGAAATTGCAATTGGCCAGTACTGGAGCACCTCCCCCTACAACTCGACAGCGAGTAGTAATATTAACAACTATCTATACCTTACATCAACTATTTTATGGGTACGTATCTAATAGAATAGTTATTATGTTAATGTCCTGATGATGATTCGGTGGTATCGTATGCGGTCGACGTTAAAAATATTCATTGTAGTTTTATATAAAGTTTGTTATTTTTTTGAAAATGGGTAATTTTTACATTTTGCGCGATGTCCATTCCCGCGGAGCTCCTCCGCCGTGACTGAGATGCAACTACGAAAAACAGTTTTTTTTCCAAATCGGATATGCAACATTTTAGATTTTGTTTTTCTAACGTGACTTTCTTATCTGCATCAGACAAACGTGCACCGAGGAAAGTTACATCTCAGTCACGGAAAGAGATCCACGGGAATTGACGTGACGCGGCCATTTTTATTTGAATTTCTGATAAAATAATAGTTTAATGCGTACCTTTGTCAGTACCAAAAAAAAAAAAAAAATAATAATCACCTCCCTATAAAGTCACCAAATTTCAGAGTTCCAGGATGGTGTACCCTAATGTTAACGCTATAAATAACAAAAATATTTTAGTATAATTGGCATTGATTATTATAGGCTTTATAAATAATACTAGCGGTACACCAGTGAGAAATCACGGGAAATAATAATAACGCCTTACGCGTTTTAAAGTTTTAATTCCGGCAAGTTACAGACTTTACAACAGACGGATGGATGGACGGCAGAGAGATAGACAACGAAATTATTATGTTTGATGGTTTATTTTGTAATTGGTGCTATTGGCGCCCAAACTTATTGTTTATAAACAGATTTTTGCTTTATTGCGGTCACAGCCAACATCCACCAACATTGCTGTCGAAGCGGCCTTTATATAGAAGAAGCCGATTACTTTCTGCTTGTTATAAGGATTTTAACAGCAAACCAATGCCCGTTTATCGGTTAACTATTATTCTTCTTCTTTTTTCTTCCTTCGTGAAAGTGTTGACATATAGTGGCCTCAATTGTTTGCGTGAACACTTTTCGAGATGTGATAAAATTTTGTGAATATTCTTTCCTTATCCAATCGCATGATTTTAGTAGCTACGTACATATTGAATAAAGAAAAAATTGAAAATTTATCGCGCTTGAATAGCAGAGGGGAATTGAAAATAAGTTAGATATTTATCTATCGAAAATACAAAACTTACTACGCAAATTTTATATATTCATACGTTTCTATTGTGTATCTGTATTTTATTTTAGGGTATTTTGTCTTAATTTGTATTTTATTTTTGATGACATGAATTCATAGAATGAAAGAACGACCTATTATTATATCAAAATATTCAATAAAATATTTTTCGCCTTTTGTACATTTTTATAACGAAAACAATCTATGCATGTTACCATATTCTAAAAATATAGAGTAACTGCACATTATCAAAAGTTTCCGAACAGTCGGGATGTTTCGGAATGGCCTGGAAGCCGATTGAATACACGAAAAGATTAGAGAAGATACTTCGCTATATAAATGGTGGCGGCATCGCCCCTAATTAGTCGAGTTTTGACAGCAGTGAGAGTAAATACCCGACTAATAAGAAGGCATAAAAATATAGCAAACTGTGAATCTGTGAGATAGCCAACAGCGTGCAAAGCAGTACCAGAGACGAGTGGAATTTTCTAGCGAATTTTAAATTAGTACGAATTGAAGAATAGTTTATATTCGGTGACATTGATTTCTAATAAATGTTTGAATTTCAGGTTTTTTTGGAGTAGGTCCTGCCACCTCAGTACGGTAAATTTCAAGGTTTACATATAACTTCTACTGGCATTTCTCGAATAAAATAATTTTATTTGAAACGTCTGGTGTTTGGTCACTTGAGTGGATATGAAAACATATTACTCTCTGGACATTCCATTTTTTCAAATTAATTAACAGATATTTGCGTATCCAATCTAGGATATTTAATTATATACAAGAATAAAGGTTTATAAGTTTATTTACTTTTATACATGTAAGAATGAATAATTTGCTTTTTACAATTAATTATAATAATTAAAAAGAATATTAATTGCCAATACAATTCTAAATTTTTATATCCCAAACTACCAAACTAGATACCTGTTTATTGTTTACCAGTTGTTCGTACCCGGCGTTGCCCGGGTTTAGTATTTAGAAAAAATTAGTTTATTAGTAACTTAGTAAGTTTTATTCACATTTTATCAATTTATGTATTAACCTTAACGTATAGATATAAGTATGTCGTCGCGGACTTTTTTATAGAACTTTTTGAGTTCTACAACTGTCAACTGTAAAATAGATCACTATGAGAAGCCCTTTTATTTTGATAAGATGATGTCGGTGGTGGATGGATCATCTATGTCTACCCTGAAAGTCCATTCTAAATATTGGTGAAAGAATTTTTGAAATCGGATAAGTAGTTTCGGAGCCTCCTGCATGCAAACTTACAAACTTTACGTCTTTATATATTAGTATAGATAAATATTTTTTCTGTCATTATGAACAAGCTTTTACCTACTTCTTATATAACAATGTGTGAAAAATTCATGAGATTGTAAAAATAAGTAATTTCACTTTTAATGAAAATACAATATTTAAAATAAATTAGATGTGTAGAGGGGTGTGTGTTCTCTTCTTTCATCTGTAGTTCCCAGATATGGGTAAGAAGGGCTCCACCCACGTTTTGTAGTGATCGATGACTAAAGAGTGATGAATTTATTTACTCGATAAAACAATTACAAGTTATACATAATTACTATAATAAAGACAATGATAAAGACTCGGCGGAACAGGGCTTCCGGCCTACGCCGGGGGTAGTTGAGAGACTGACATGCCCGTACAGAACGTTGGCTATTTTTATATGTTTTGGGAACAAAGAACCCTCTTGAAGTCTGGTGGTACGCGTGTTGAATATTTGCTGACGGTGCTCCGGGCATCGACCTGTGTCGAAGGCTCGTGTACACTGCTGTGCCTCTGTTTTGTCTACGTTGCGGATTCCGGCGACCGTCTGTCGCGTGCACCTTGGTTTGACCTGCTGTCCGCTGGAGAAGTCGCGGCTATACAATGTGCCTCTTATATCACGTGCCACTGGAGGTCGCGCCTCGCTTACTATGCATGTGTTGATGGTCTGCTCAGGGTTGTGGCTATGTATGGAGTAATTCCCATATATGTATATAATTATTTGAATGAAACCTGAAAGCCACTCATATTTTACTGGCAGGAGATTTGGTATTATTTGGTAATATAACCAGTGTATTAATAAAAATAATGATTTGAATATCAGCATTTATTATCCTCCGCATTAAAAGAAATAGCTACACATATTTCTTTAGCGTTCGCCACGGCGACCAACCAGAGGCGATGTATTCGCGAGCGAGAAGGAAACGTACAAAAAAGATTAGAAAGTGGGGAGGTGATTACTGTAATGCACGCGCCGCTAGACTCAACTGGAGAAAATGCTAAAATAAAGGGGATAATGCTAGTCCCACCCGCCCCGCTTCGCCACAACACCCACCCATCCCCCTCGACAGCACCTGTGGGCGGAGCGGCTCGTGGAAAAACAACCCTTATAAATATTTTTATAAATAATTGTCATGAAAAGTTCTATCTAGAGCTTTACACATCATGTATTAGCCAAAATGCGGAAAATGAGAGATGCATACTGAACGTAGGATCTGAAAAATTGTCGGAAGTAGAAATTGAAGAAATAGAAAATGCTTTGCAAATGAAAAATAATAAAGCTTCGGGTGCAGATCAGGTAACACGCAATGTGCTAAAATTAGGAGGAAAAAGTTGATGGAAACAATTAAATTCTATTAGAAAAATGTCTACAAGGAGGAAGGATACGTAACGACTAACGCAAAACGCAAAAGGAGATAGCGATAATATATAAAAATATCGACCTCTGGATTATGAGAGCACAACACTAGTTTATCATATCAAGTTTTAAAATGCCAAAACTAATAACTTATTTATCACCCGCTTCTAGAAACTGTATATAATGGAGGTTTCCGAACGGTTTCAATCAATTTAAAATGTTTTAGAAAGGTCTGGAAGCCGGTCAAGTACGGGAATATATGTGAGAAGTTTCAAGAAATCGATTCCTTATAAATTGTGTTGCGACCGAGCTGTCAATCAGTGTTGCATTAATAAGCTTCGATAAGTGACAAACTTTTAACAGAGACGCGTGGAATATTCCAGCGAAAAAATTACCCGTCAAAAAATGAGATGATTTAAAAATAAAAATAAATGTAACCAAAATTCTTATTTTTAATCAGCCTTTCGCATCACAAATTTAGTATTTGAAAATCTATCTTATTGACGCTAGGTTTTCTCGATATTATTTTATGGATATTTATATATATTTATATTATAATATATATTTATATTATATTTTTTTAGCACTGATACTTGCCGAAGAATCGATAAGGCGACTCAAAGCATTCGAGTTGTGAATCTACGGAAGAATAATTAAAATAACCACAACCTAAAATCGTTTTAGTTTTCTTAGTATAATACTTTTTATATATCTTCTTGGTATAAGATTCTTTAATAATCTACCCCTAATAATCAGAAAAATAACAGTTCCGAATAAATTTAAAATTGAATATTGTATATATGTATACAAACACCTAGTAGACACATAATATGATAGGCCGCTATAGCGTAATTAGATAACCCGCCTGCCCCGGATAGGAGGAGATCCGTGGTTTGAATCCTGGTAGCAGCCAAATATATATATATATATATATATATATATAAAGAAATCCGTGTTTCCCTACCCGCCAAGGTTTCTCCACAATCAGTCACAACCACCCACCGGTGGTGGATATCCCTTGGTGTCATATCGAAAATATGCGAGTTTGGTGGGGGTGGCTATGCGTGGATTGGGTGACGAAAATGTGCTTTCTAGCTTATCGTTTTGTTATGGGAAGGCCGCAAATGCTTCAGATTGTTTCAAAATTTAACTTTTAAAATTTAACAGATTTAATATTCCTTTTTAAAATATTACACTCAAATTTCGACTGTTGCAAACTCCTGAATAGTATTAATTTTAAAGTACTTAACCGTAGGACCCGCCAAAACATGCTGTTTTATTGTGACAATTCGGACACAAACTATCGTTCAAATTCTAGCATACCTCGGATGCACAAACTGGACAATGACCTACCTACATATGTCGACATTTTAAATCTATCTCTCTCAAAATTTAAAAAATCATTATAATATGATCATTTCTTTTCAAAATATTAAATTTTTATATAATGTCTTAAATTTTTTATATATACCTGGCTATTCAAATTTAATATTGCTATATTATCGGTGAGTAAAAATTTCTGAGATCACTACTTTACACTTTTTTGCATATATACTTTTTTTACATATATGTCTAACCTCATTATGTTTAAACTATGTATATATAGTTTTTTACATTTATACCCTTTATTTTTCTTTTACATTTAATCGTTTGTTGTATTTTAATTATGTATAAACCTGTTGTAAAAGGCTATTAAGCCGTGTAATTAATAAATAAATAAAAATAAATAAAATAGGCGCGCCGACTGTGTCGGTGAATCTAGAAGGTTCCGGAAAAACCTGCTCTAGAAAGTTCTGAAAGGAGAAAGTTCTAGAAAATTTCCGAAAGTTCTATAAGATTCTAAACTGAGTGACGGAATGTGTCGGTGTGTCTAGAGGGTTCCTGTACATTCGATAAATTTCTTGAATGTTCTAGAAGGTTCGCGAAAGTTCTATGACGATTCAAACAGTACACTAAAAATTTACGCATGAGAAGGCGCGGTTAGAAAACACAGCTGGTTGATTAATAAATTTGGTGAACATGAAATTGAATATGTCAATTCACAACAAATTGCACCTTCCACCGTAATATCACCATAAAATTAAAACAGAAGTTAAGGCTACTACTACTTCTAACTGATATAATATTACCTACTTTCTATATAATCATTGTTATACATTAAATTCTATTTTGTACTACTTAGATTAATGCATATTTATACTTTATGCCTGCAACACTCCTTCTCTATACACGAGTCTCTAACTCTTATAGAGATAGTAGAATAATGTTTCCTTATTAATATAATAATTTCGTTGTCTGTCCGTCCGTCCGTCTATCTGCCCCCGTAATTACGTGTTAAAAACGGCCGGAGATGGGGCTTGAACCCCGAGCCACCAAACTCGAACCGGCCTATTAACGCATGTGGCTACGGCCGCCTCTTCGTAGACCGCCAAAAAGAGGCTATAAATATATACTAGGGCTTAGCAAAGACGCGAACCAATATTCTGCCATTTTTGATGGGTTACAGCTAGTTTTTAATATTAAACTGTATTAATTTATGTAAAAAGAACAAAAAATAAAATAAAATAAAAATTATTAAAAAAAGTTGGATAGTTATGACTTCTTCAATAAGCGCAAAATGTCTTTGTGGTAAAATTATTTATATTAATAAACGCAAAGTACTTACTTACTTACTTACCATCACGCCGTTTCCCCGTGGATGTAGGCAGAGAGGATAGAGCGCCACACTCTTCTGTCCTGACATACAACTCTCGCCTCATCCACATTCATACATCTTCGCATGCAAGCTCGCCGGTCGTTGAGGCTTCTCGGAAAGTACTTTGTATAAAACCACCATTCATTGAATAATCAATATGTTTCGGGGCCAACTGTCCCTTTATCAGGATACAACGGATACTATTTTTTTTTACTCTTAGATGACATGGTTTTTGACAAGTGGATACATTTTTGACAGTTTAATTTATGCGCCCGCATTTCGTAATCCTGCATTCCCGCTAGATACTGCGAGTGGGCAACTTTCGTTACAATAAAAAAATTATCCTCAATACGCCAAAAGAAGATGACTTCAATAAATAATCAGAAAATCTTACTTGTATTATTTTTGTATATATATTTTTTAATTTAATTAAACAGTACAATTAATACATAATGTGTCTATACATATGATCTTTATGTGACAAGTGAAGTTTTCTGGGTTTAAGTAATGGAATAAAAAATAAAATTAAACATAATTAAAATTAGCCATAGGCGAAGAAAGTAACGAAAAGAAAAGAAATCAAATCAAATTATAAAATAAATTTACAATACGTTAAGTGCTAAAATGGAATAAAAAGTACAATTAAACATAATGAAAATTAGACATAGGCGAAGAAAATAATGAAAATAAAAGAAATCAAGTTAAATTGGAAAATACTTTTTTAAATTTTTTTTTTATTTAATATTAAAACTACATTTAAATCATAATACATTTGTCTATTACAATCTACTTAGATACATTTTATTTTATTGCTTTGCCTCTCCAAAAATGAGACTTGCTCATGTGCTTGGTGAGGGGCTTACACTTTATTAGTTTATTTTGGATTTGGCTTATTTGTTCCTTAGCTATATGTCTTGTTATGCATTGTCAAATTGTATCGACTAAAGTGTTGGTTTATTTTTTTCTTTAATTGTTGTAAGTCATCGATTTTCTTAATATCTGTAGGTAGGTTATTGAAGTTTTTTATGCCCAAGTATATGTAGTTTTGTTGACACAGTTTGGTATTATATTTTGGGATTTAAAATTATTTTTGAATCTTAATGATGTGTTTTTTTCAAATTTAGCAGTTATGTTTTCTTTAATTAGTTGTATAATTGACGTTTTCTTGTAAACATTCTCTAATTTTGGAACTTGGAATTTAGAGAAAAGTAATTGTGTAGAGAAGGTTTTTCTTTTTTTTAATATTACTTTTATAATTGATCTTTGGATTACTTTCACTGTGTTTATAATGTTATTATACGCCCCTCCCCATCCAATGATTCCATATTGGAGTAGTGCATGGACAGAAGCGTAATAAACCATTTTTAAATTATCTATGGTTAGTGTGTTACGCAATCTTATGAACATATATATGCATTTCCTTATTCTTTTGACCAACTCGCTAATGTGGCTGTGCCAT
The DNA here is from genome assembly GCA_016648135.1 of Agrypnia vestita. Classification (NCBI taxonomy): domain Eukaryota; kingdom Metazoa; phylum Arthropoda; class Insecta; order Trichoptera; family Phryganeidae; genus Agrypnia; species Agrypnia vestita. Next base: position 773 of record JADDOH010000170.1, on the reverse strand, counting down.
TTTAGGTGTTGGTCTATTATTATACCAAGGTATTTTAGTTCTCTTTTAGATTCTAGGGTTGAGCATTTGTCATTGCAGTTAGTTTTTTTGCAGTTGGTGTCATGTACAATAATTTGTAAATTTGAAGGGATTGTCGGTTTTTTTATTGAAAAAGGAATAAAGTAAGTTTTGTCGGAATTTAAGGAGAGTAAGTTGTTGTCAAACCATAATTTTAGCGTATTTATGTCATTGTTCGCTTGTGTATTAACTGTGTTCCAGTCGCTTCCTTTTGTGATGATCGCAGTATCGTCAGCGTATGATATTATTTTTCCGTTCAGTTTTAGGTTGAAGATGTCGTTAACGTAAATTATAAATAGCAATGGGCCTAGATCTGTCCCCTGGGGTATACCGAAGTCGCTGGTTAGGGGTTGACTTAGAGTTTCATTAATTTTTACACATTGTTGTCTTTCATGTAGATAACTTTGAAACCAGCTTAGAGCTGTACCTTTTATACCAACAGATTTTAATTTTAATATTAGTTTATTATGTGAAACACTGTCAAAAGCCTTTCTTAGGTCCATGAAAATACCAATACATTTAAAAGATTTGTCTAGCGATTCTTGGACAGTATTTGTTAATTGAGCTATTGCCTCTTGCGTATTTTTATTTTCCATGAAACCAAATTGGTTATTGTGGATTATTTTGTTTATTTTGAGAAAGTGAAATATTCTTTTTTTAACGAATTTTTCTATAATTTTTCCAAAATTTGATATAAGAGATATTGGTCTGTAGTT